>JAWVWN010000019.1:0-75150 GCA_037367305.1 Phrynocephalus vlangalii
TGAATAATAATCTCAGAAGGAATTAGAATTCAGAAAATATAGTTAAAATTGGCATAACCACTACCATTCATGTGTGTTCACACACAAAGAGAAACACACAGAGACACACAAAGGTGTTGGATGATAGCAGAGGCATCCATGGTATGCATCTACATAGTAGATTTTTAAAACCATTGCATGGGTAAAGTTTATGAGGCCAGAAGACTGCTGTTCTTGGCATCGTCGTAATTTGCTTGGGGTTACTCAAGCTCCAACCAGGGCTACACCCCCCCCCACCATTTTCATAAAGCTGATCCTGACATTAAGCTGCTCATTCTTATACAAGACAAAACATTTTCCCATTTTAACAGTTCTGTTCACGTGGAAATCCTTTATTTATGTTCCTCCAAAGTGGAAATGTTCATTCAATAAAATATTAATGGTGATTACACATTGAGGATTTTTCTTTTATGCACAAAAACCGCACGAACCGCTCAAGTGCCTTTAAAAAGAATGAGTCCAATACAACTGGTGACTCACAACTGTTAACATTGCCAGACTCACATTTCCCTGCACATGGATGAGTGTATGCAGCTGCACAATGGATTCTTGTTGCTGGGTCAGCATGAAGCATCCACATTTGCAAAGCTGAAAAACTGTGATGAGAAAATAGGAAAACTGGTTTTGACCATAGTTGGTGGAAATGTCCCTATTTAATTAGTTGTGGAAACAATTTACATGGCAAACATCAGCAAGTGCATGTTTCTTTACATTGTATCACTTTCTACTGTACCCTACATGGGTCTGCCTCTAGAACAGGCATGTCCAAGCTTCGGCCCTCCTGATGTTTTGGACCACAACTCCCAGAATTCTAAGCTTAGATTGCCAATGGCTAAGGACTGTGGGAGTTGCGGTCCAAAACATCTGGAGGGCCAAAGTTTGGACATGCCTGCTCTAGAAGGTTCGGAAATGTCAATAGGACCAAAACACTGCAGTCATATTGTTAACTATATTGTTAACCACTGAAAACAGGTACCTCATAACATCCCTGTTACAACAGCTCCACTGGTGGACTATTCCTCCTCCCCCCAGCTCAATTCAAAGTGATGGTTTTATTTATAAAGCCCAAATTGGCTTGGGTCCCAGCTATCTCAAATACCATATTTCCCTCTTTCTATAAGCCTCCCTGCCTTCAGAGGTATGTTTGGTAGGGACACAGGAGAGGGCCTTTTTTGCCACTGCTCCCAGACTCTGGAACTCCCTCCCAAAGGAGGCCAGATTGGCTCCATCTTTGCTGCCCCACTGCAAGCAAAGAGTTTTCTCTTCAGGCAGGCTTCTCAGTGACAGACTGTCTAGGAGAGGTTTTAAAACAGTATGGTTTTCATTTTGCTGCTTCCAAGTCTGTTTTAGTAAAGCTTTATCTAGCATTCTTAATATAATGTTATTTTTTAAAAAATATCTGTTAGAATAATTCACTGTTTTTAGTTTTAATATTTTCTTTTAATGATGTCAGCTGCTTGTTTTTTTTCCTTAGGGGAGACCCAAGTTAAAAATATTTCATATAATTAAAAAAAATCTGCTTAGTAGGATGGACAAATAGACAGATCTTTGACATAAAGAAATGTCTCAAAAGCCCACTGTTTGAGAATTAGATGTTGGCTGCCATAAATTTATTTATTTATTTTTATTTTAAATATTATTTTTGCATATTTTTATCCCACCTTTCTCCTTAGAAAAGGATCCAAGGTGGCTTACAACAATGAAATATGAAGAATAATAATTTGATGGAGTGTTTAAGTAAAGTTTGGAACATTGTGAAGAAGGATATGTTTAGAAGAAGATATCCATTGATCAAATGGTAGAAAAAGGACTACTTATTTTTCGGAGGCCTTTTTGATGACTTCATAAGGGTTACATATTACCTGAACATGAGCAGATGAGTAGCTGGTAATTTATTATTTATTTATTTATTTATTTATTTATTTATTTATTTATTTATTTTTATACTTGTATACCACACCCATTTCCCAGGCGGGAATTCTGGGCGGTTTACACAAAACTAAAAACAATGGCATCCATAACAAACAAACAATATTGGCCAGAGGCGGAAATTAAAAAAACAAAAAAACAAAAACCTCCGGTGCTCCCTAGCAATTCCTGAAAGCATCCCTAAATAGCCAGGTCTTCAGTGCTTTTCTGATTCACTTCTCCACTCCCCCTTATTACTTTTCCTTCTAGAGGTTGGATATCATTGGTTTATTCTGATTAGATTGGGTACAAAATAGAAATAGAGCATTTCATTTCAGTCTTCATTTTGTCTCGTTTCATTAATAATGAATTTTTAAAATAATTTTTGTCATGCAATGAAATGAAACTAACTGATTCGTAAGGCTATAAATAATGGGGAGCTTTCCTTTTTTATTTAACAGGAAGTCCATTGCCCTAAGTCAAAGACCCTCCTTAAACCTTCCAATAAATTTGTTTTCAAACAAAGAACCCTCTGTAAACAAGCAGGAAACCTAATGGCTATCTGCTGCACAGGGAGATCAGAGAGATAAGCTCAACAACTGATCAGCGGGTTGGGAAGGAAGGAAAACATAAATACCCCTCCATAGTCCTACTTAATCAGGAAAGGAAAACATTCAGTTTAATAAATCAACTTGAAGACACAGACACAGCCAGCACAGGGATGGAAAGGGAAGTGGTCCTAAAACTGCCATGTCCACAGCCCAGAGACAGGGAGCAGCAGCAGAGCTCAGCACCTGGCTAGCTGCAGTCAGATCAAGATAAGAGATAAGCTAGCTCAACAGCTGAAACTCGGGGAGGGAAGGAAGGAAGGAAAACAAATTAATCAGTTTTAATATAAATCTCCTGTTCTCAAGATGTCTGGATCAAGAAGCCTCTCATCACTAGGATGAATCATTTCATTTCCAAAACAAAAATGGTGTTTCATTTCATTTCTTGATGATGCACTGTTTGCTGTTTCATTTCATTTCATAACATTTTGTAAGCTTACAAAATGGTGAAACAGTGTGACATTTATCATAAGGTGCCCATCCCTAATTCTGGTGGTGGATACTGCATTTCCAAAAAATGATGCTGTATTGCATTGAAATGAGCCTACGGCCAATGAGTTTTTCTATTATCTGTACTGTTTTCTGCATCCATATTACCTTGCACAAGCAGCTGCCAGAATCGGTCCTTTTTGTTTACTAATTTATGATAAATGGATAAATGGATAACAATTATACCTGAGATGGTATAATAAAACATAATAAAACGAATAACAAACCCCAGAGTGGATTTAGAATGAAATGAAATGAAATAAAAAAAACTGGTTCATTTTGTTAATGGCGGCGCGAGAGATATCTCCTACCTGCTGGTGCTGGTCCTTCTTGGGTGGTCGGTCTGGTCTTCATTGCTACGACCAGAAAAAAAAGCTGACCAGCCGCCCTACAGCTGGTAGGTGGATGTGGTCGGCAGTAAATAAATAAATAAATAAATAAATAAATAAATAAATAAATAAATAAAAGATCCGGTGTGCAGGCCCCAGTACCGGCCCATGAGCATTGGATCACGGATCCAGCCTGAGGGCTAGCAAAAAAAAAAACACACAACAAAAAACTATTTGGCACGTGGGCCCAATACCGGCCCATGGCCGGCAAAAGGAAAAAAAAGCTGATAGACCCATGCTACAGCTGTAGCACGGGTCACGTGGTCAGCAGTAAAAAAATAAAATAAAATAAAATAAAATAAAATAAAAGATCCGGCGCACGGGCCTCAGTACCGGCCCGTGAACACCAGACCTGGCCCGCGGCTGGCAAAAAAAAAAAAAAAAAAAGCTGACCTACCCTGCAGTCGGCAGTAAAAACATTACGATAAAAATAAAATAAAAACAAATTTAAACAAATTTTAAAAGGAGTGCCGACAAAAAAAATTCAAAATAATAATAATAAAAAAGGAGTGTCCACCAACCCCTGCGTGGCCAGGTTGGCACCCCAAAATAAAGAAAAAATATAAAAAATAAAACCAGTGCCCCAGGGACTGTGCGGTCAGCACTTGGGGAAAAAAGGCACTGGCCCCAAGCCCGCCTCAAAAAGCCCCTGCCACAGTGGCCAGGATCACCCCGTTGCCGTCGCTGCCACCGCCGCCACCCTGTAAGGATGATGCGTTGATGATTGAATATGATGATGAGGATGTGGATGATGAGGATGTGGATGGTGCCAGTCCAGTTTGTGCAGTTGTTGTCAACATCTGTGTTTTTTGTTTTTTAAAAAGTTTCCCCACCCACGTGCTGTCGAATGGATTAAATCTCACAAAGCGGGGGGGGGGGGGAATGAATAATGAAAAAACGAACCAACAAAATGAATATGTGGGAAAAAATCATTAAAAACAAAACGAAACGAACCATACCCTAAAACAAACCGAACCAAAATGAATTGCCATTTTTTTCAGTTTGTGCCCATCTCTGGATGTCTTTCAAGAAGTAGAAGCTTTTCATAAAATCTTTAGTTCAGGGACCACTTCCCCCAGATTAGGGTCCATCTACATTGTTTCGAACAAATATTAATTATGTGTTAAGAGCCAATGGGTAATAATTGCATGTATTGTCCAAAATGCTATTCCCTTGTCATAGTACATGATGATGCCCTCTTCTTTCATGTGAAAAAATTCCAACCTGAGCAGCAATAAGAACAAACAAATAAAAATAAAACAAAACTCCCAGAAAATAACATTTGGCATACCAAAGAGGCCCCTGATGTGTCTCTCTCCATGCTCTGTTGAATTTGTTGACACTGTTAAGTCAAATCTGAGGTGGTAATTAGTGGGTGTATACAAGTCTAAGGTCTACAAGCTGCAGCAAAGGCTGGCTGTGTTAGGCAGGCAGGTCTCTGTTAACTGAAAATCTTTTTTTCTGTACAAATTGCCATTACTGGATTAGAGGCTCTGTGTTTCAGAAGGGAGACGTAGCACATTTGTATTCTTCTTCCACAAACTCATGTGCATCCCTTCTCATTTTTATCATCACATGGTAAGGTCGGATGAGGAAAGCGAAGCTGAGGGATAACAATTGGCTGATAAACTTCATAATTGATTGGGAAATTCAAGTTTCCCCATTTCACTTTGCATACCAAAACAAACAAAAAAAAAACAAAAAACAGTGAGTCTTTTATCAGTACTAATTGATATAATATCAGCCATATTCCCTTTCCTCAATATATTTTCAGGGCATATGGGTCCAAGCATTCTCTTTAACTGAACCTATAACATTTAGTTTCTCTAGCTTAAATGTGATTGACTGGATGAAATCCATATGAATTACCTAGTGTATGAACTATATCTTGATACTTTCTCTGACTTTGGATGGGATCCCTGAATCCATCTTTGGGACTATCTGGTATAATCCACAATATTTAAATTATAGCATACTTTACAGTCCTTCATTGTATATGTCTGCTACTATTACCGCTAAGGATTGAATGATAAGTAGCTATACTTGATAGAAATTGAAATCAAAGTTACTACTATCTTTAAAACTTTTGATAAGAAGGCTTTGAAAAACTTTTACTTGTGTCAGGAGGAACCATGAAACCTTATTCTCCTGTCCTTTATTTGCATTTTGGCCATTGCATCTTTGAGTCACTTTGCCCCTTCTGACGTTGCTCCTCTCCAGCACTGTCTTGGTTTCTTTCAGGCAGCCATCCTTTTGTCTGGGCTGGTCAGCATCTATACCGATCTCGCCTTTCTGAGGGACAGAAGGCCTTTGAGGGTAAAGCCCCATTAGCTGTGAGAGTAACTGTCAAAAGCTTCAGGTATGAACAAGAAACACATTCTGTTCTCTGGAACCCTTTAGGTCTCTCTTGATAGGGATGTAACTCTTGCAGCTTCTAGTTCTTGGAGTGAAAGGGGAGAGGGGAGAGGAGGGGATCCTGTTTTCTCTTCACAATGAGATTATTGTGAGGGGAGGATCCCCCCCCCATTTAAAAAGAAACCTCAGGTAAAATCCTATAGGATTTTCCCCTAGAATGTATGTCAGTCTGCGGATTCACCCCAAAAGGTTCCAGAATCCCATTCTAGGATTCACCCAGAAAGGTCACAGAAAACATTGAGCAGTGCAGGATTTATTAAACATCGATGTAGAGTGGCCTATTTCCTGTGCAGGATTCACTGAAAAGTGCATAAAGCTGTGTGGGCCTTGATAGCCTCTTGTACAGAACCACAGTCAACAAGCAGACAAACACAAATGTAAAGAAGAAAATGGGACCTTTGTCATCGTCTTCTTTTTTAAATAGAAGCCTGGGCAGGAAGTCTTGTTGTGGAATATCAGCATGGTGAGGTACAGAAAATTGCTGAGGATAATAATCTTCTGAGTGTTTGTCAAGTTGCTATTTCTTGGACCCTTCTTACTCTTTGCTGTGGAGTCACAAGAGCAATTTAATCCTGAGGAACCAGAAGTTCCACTTCATTCAGAAGTCCTGCCTGCCTGCTTCACAGTTTACTCTTAGTGCATGGATGAGATAATCTGACGATATCTTAGACTGAACTCTAGCTGGATGTTATATGATTTTTCACTTCTGTTCCTTTATTTGCATTCCCTTTCCTTGTTATTCAGACACTTAAAGTCACTCTCAATTTTTGAGAGCCCATTGGGAAATAACAGAGTATTCGTCAGGCACCAATTTTCAGTTTGTTGTAAGAGATGCTTAGGTTTGTTTGGCAGGCTGCTTTCACCCACCGGGATCTTTAACTTTGTTCCTCAGGGCAGCTGTATCACAAATAATGTTGCAATCTTCCTCAGTTTCCAAAGCAATTTGCTGTGAGGCTTCAGAAAGGTGTATGGCTGATACCTGAGAAGCACAGGTCAGACACACCCTCGGGCTTGTGGAACAAATAACACGGTTCTTTGAATTGCTGCCAAAATTAAAGTGCAATGCCAACAGCGCTACCCAGTGCTGTGCTATATAAGAATGACTTCATATTTCAAAATAAATGTAATGCTGTGCAATTTTCTGTACGTATCAACTTAAAAGAAAGAAGTACCAAGTTCTGCTTCAGGTCCAAGAACATTTTACTAGAGATGATTAAAAACCATTAATTGTTCTCTTCTCAGGAGAGAAGAAAAGAATTGCTAAAATATTCCTCATCCCTGTGAAGCTTTGAACGGTGAATTTGAAAGGTTTGCACTTGCAAATTTCTTTACCTCAGTTATTTCTTCTTTTCTTTTAAAAAAATCTTCCCTTCAGCATCTCACATTTAGAAATTGCCTGTGCTTTGTGCTTCTCTTCATTAGCTTCAATTTATGTAGTCAGCTTTTCCTCTTCCATTCTGCTGAAAGGGTTGTTTTCCTAAATTGCTTTGTCAACCACTCTCAGTGTCCTCTCCTTCCTCACCTATATTGTTCAAGATTTTTGTTCTTTGGGACAATTACCTTTAAGCTTTCATTTTTATTCTGTGTATATTTATTTGGTGGCACTAGGCCCAAACATTTGCCCCAATGGTATGTTTGTACTTTTCTGAGATGGGTCAAAAAGCCTTTTCCACACATTGGATTAGGCTCTGAGAAGAATTGGCCAAGGAAAGAGTCCTTTCTTCACACTCCCAAGAATGGTAAGAGTAACACTATTGTGTCATGGGGTGGTATTGTTTTAACGGGACCTTGCATCTCACATTGCAACAAAAATGCCAAAATGCTGAGGGAAGGCAATTCTATAAAGAAAAGAAACTCTTTTGAAATATGAGTCCATTTCTAATCTGAAGTTCTCTGAAGGACGGACAGTGGCTTAGTGATAGAACAGATCCTTTTCATGGAGAACGTCTGAGACTAACCCCAACATCTTCAGGTAGGGCAAGGAATTCATCATGACTGAGTTGCTGCCATTTAACAATTTGGGGCTAGAAGGGGTGACCAAACTTTTTGTAAGGAGGGCCAGAGTTGGTGGCTGAGAATGTGGGGGGGGGCTACCTGCCCCCCACTGCAAGCCATACCCACTGATCCCTTGCAAGCCCCATCCACTGACCCCTTACAAGCCCCACCCACTGATCTCCCAAGCACAAAAGAGGTTGGAACCCAGCTACCAGGGCCCAATCAGGTCCCCCCAAAATCAGGGTGTGATCCAGCCTCTACAAGGCCATGCCTACCCAGCCATCCCCCTCAAGCCCAACAAAGGCCAGAACCTAGCCACCCCAGCCTCTGTGGGCCAAAAATATTTGAGGCTGAGGGTCTGGCCTCTGCAAGGCCTCAGTCACCCCCACCCCCATCCCAAGCAATACCATCATAAAAATTAAATAACACTTACCTAACCACCCATAGTAGCTGTGCAGCTAGATGGAGCAGTAAATAAATAAATAAATAAATAAATAAATAAATAAATAAATAAATTTGTCTGGTGGCAATGAAGTTTATGAGCCCAGCAGGGTTTTAAAGCATGGGGAGGATGAAGGAGGGAGGGGGAGGGGCTGGGCCATCCATCCAATTCAGCCTGCAACCCGGACTTTGGACATGACTGTCCTAGAGGAACTACAGCAGATCTAGGAATGGTGAGGACACTTGCAATGAAGCTATTTGGGATTATTTGATATTTCAATGTGTGAGACAGCTGAAAGCACCTGGGAGAGTGGTCAGCCTCCCGAGGCAGCAAGGCAATTAGAGAGAAATGTAACACCTGTCTGGGGGGGGGAGAGAGCTCTGGCGGGCCTAGAGATAAGGGGAGAAAACATCATCGTGGGGGGGGAGGAAGGAGAGACGGATGTTTGGGAGGATGCAAGGGACACCCTGGATAAGGAGGAAGCCTGGCCAGTCGGACAACCTGGAGGAGGTGAGCATTAAAGGCCGGGGCCAAGGAGTATAAGGGATAAAGTCTCCTCTGTGCAACCCAGGAGCAGAGTGAAGGAAGACAGCTCATGGGCTCAGCCCCTCCCTGAGGCAGCCCAATATTTGAGAACTAAGAATAAAGGGAGACAACGCGGGCCGGCCTGATGAAGACTGTGTTGTTTAACTGACCAGGACATTCGCTGGCTTCTGGAATGAGGGAGTGAGGTAACTCCCCACTCTATGGGAATTACACAGGCACAGAGTAAAACCTGTAAGGAAGAGTGAGAACTGAGAGGCTGTGTCTTGGGACTTTGGGAGAAACACAAGTTATTTGTGCTCTGAAGCTAAAAGACAGTCTAGCCAGGCACTACTACCAGATGGAGAGACTTCTGACAGGGCCTGCTCCAAAGAAGAAGAAGCCTTATTAATTCCCAGAGGAGGCAAAGCACCACTGAACTGTGCTGAGGTGTTTTCTGTCTGTGTTGAACTCCAGTGAACATAATAAAAGCCTATCTTACATCATTTTTAAGCACCTCATTATGGAGGGGGCGGCGGGGGTCGCTCACATTGGCGCCCAACGTGGGGCTCTTCCAGATGCCCCAGCGACCACCGCCCAGTTGTTGGCCTGGGCCACCGAGAGGCAAGAACACCTGTTACGGCAGATGGCAGAAAACCAACGCGTTTTGATGGAGCAAATGTTGGTGGGGCAACAACAAATGGCTGAAGTCTTGAGAGCCACCCCAACGGCTTCGGGTACCTGGGTGGCTGGTCCTCCACCCATTCGCATGCAAAAAATGACACCTGAGGATGACCCAGAAGCTTTCCTCAACACCTTTGAGAGAGTGGCCACAGCTGCGGCTTGGCCAAAGGAGCAGTGGGCCCTGATCCTCACACCTTGCCTCACAGGGGTGTCCCAAGAAGTAGTTGATGCCTTAGATGTCCGGGACGCTGCCAATTACGATAAGGTGAGGCAAGCCATCCTGAGTACGTTGAATTTGTCAGACGAGGCCTATCGCAGGCGTTTTCGGGAGTTACGTCTTAAGGGTAATGGTCATCCCAGGGGGGTGGCCCAGAAGATGCGGGCTTATGCTACCCGTTGGCTCAAGCCCGATAGTAACTCAGGGGAGAAGATAATTGAGCTGTTGGTGGTAGAGCAGTTGGTAACCACCTTGCCCCCAGGCCCCCGGAACTGGGTGACACGATTACGTCCGGATTCCATTGAAGAAGCAGTCTCTGCCTTAGAAGCCTATTGGTGTGCTGAGGAAACCTGGGATTCTAGGAGCCTGTCGCCGAAGGACCGGAATTCTTCTAAGGAGCAGATGCCAAGGAATGCTGGATCCCCTCCGAAGGAGTCATCTTTAGGGAGACACCGGTTGTTAGCTCATCGTGCGGTTCCTAACAGAGGCAACTCACCTGGTTTGGAGGCCTCCCAGAGGACTCAATCAAACCCAAGCCAGTCAGCTCCGGCCCAGGCTAGCAAAGGAGGGGGATCTCAGGGAACCCAAAGCCGGACCCCCAAAAGTATGGCCTGTTTTACCTGTGGGAAGGAAGGCCATCTGAAACGGGACTGCCCACTCATGGACTGTTCGTGGGCTAATGCCTATGTTGCAGCGATGCAGGTAGGCGAGGTCACCGGCCCTGAGTGGCAGGTGGATGTTTTGGTAAATGGGAAACCAGTCAGGGCCTTAATAGATACAGGTTGTAGTACTACCTTGCTCTGATCTCAAGCAGGGGGGTCACAGGAAGGCTTGGTAAAAATTCGTTGTATTCATGGGGATGTGAAGCCATATGCCACTACACAGGTATGGGTCACCATAGGGGCCGAGAGAAGACGGTTGAGGGTGGGATTGGTACCAAACTTGGCATGGCCCATGCTGTTGGGGAGGAATTGGCAGGGGGTGGAAAAATTGGTGACATCCCCACAGCTAGCAGTAGGAGCTGCAGGGGAGTCAGAAGGGGAGCTGGAGTTAGGGAAGGTCTCCCGAGCTCAGGTGAGGGCATGGCAGCAGGAAGACCCTGCTTTAACCCACGCTTTTGCAGGGGCTAGGCCGGAAGGGGAAACGCCGGCAGGGCAAGTGGGTTTCGAGATGCGGGATGGTCTTCTTTACCGGATTGACCCAAACCCACCCTTTCCAGGGGCTCAACTGGTAGTTCCTCAACGACTTCGGGGCTTTGTGTTAAAGTTAGCCCATGACCCACCCCTTGCTGGGCATTTAGCAGCAGACAAGATGAACGCCCGCATACGCCAACGGTTCTTTTGGCCCGGTCTGTATACAGAGGTAGAACAGTATTGCAGGTCGTGTCCAGTGTGCCAGAGAACACAGATCCGGCCTCGTCCTGGAGGGGAACTTGTGTCCTTGCCCCTAGTGGACAAACCCTTTGACCGAGTAGCCATGGATCTGGTAGGACCCCTCCCTAAATCAGCTGGAGGACACTCTTACATTCTGGTAGTGATTGACTATGCCACCCGTTATCCGGAGGCGGTGGCTCTCCGGTCCACTACAGCCAAGGTTTTGGCTAGGGAACTTCTGGGCATATTTTCTCGAGTGGGTTTCCCCAGTAGTATCCTCACAGATCAGGGCACCAACTTCCTTAGTCAAACCTTAAAGCAAATGTGGAAGCTCTTGGGCATAAGGCCTTTGAGAACCTCAGTTTACCACCCACAGACTAATGGTCTGGTAGAAAGGTTCAACAAAACCCTTAAAACTATGTTGCGCAGGATAGCACAAGATAGGCCCACTCAGTGGCACCAAATGTTGGCACCATTGATGTTTGCTATCCGTGAGGTGCCCCAGGCATCCTTAGGATTTTCCCCTTTTGAGTTACTCTATGGAAGGCAACCTCGGGGAGTTCTTGATTTGGTGCGAGAGCAGTGGGAATCAGGGGAAGACCAGGCCCAGAGTACAGTACAGCAGGTCCTGGAGATGCGAGAAAGATTGCGTACGGCCACCGAATTAGCCCAGGGACATTTGAGGGAAGCACAGATGGCTCAAAGGCGTCGGTACAATGCCCGAGTTCAACTGCGGGAGTTCACCCCTGGACAGAAAGTGCTCCTGCTTTTACCCTCCGAACCAACAAAGCTGTTTGCACAATGGCAGGGACCTTATGAAGTAATACGTCGGGTTGGACCTGTAGATTACGAAGTTAGGATGCCAGACCGGAGGAGGCCAACCCAAATCTTTCATGTCAATCTCTTGAAGGAATGGAAGGATAGGGAAGCCCTCTTGGGAGAAGTAGAAGAGGTAGAATTGGGACCAGAGACTAAAGGGTCCTCCACCGACCTAGAGGATAGGTGGAAACTAGATGAGGGCCTTGAACCTCAAAAGCAGCAGGAGTTGAGGATCCTGGAACAGGAGTTTCCAGATGTCATAGTCAGCCGGCCGGGGCGCACAACCCTGGTTGAACACCCAATTGAGACTGAGCCAGGAGTGGTGGTAAGATCGGCAGCCCGAACCTGGCCTCAGCACCTCAAACAGGTCATAATAGATGAAGTCAGGTCTATGCTAGACCTGGGAGTCATTGAACCGTCTAGCAGTCCATGGCGGAGCCATCCCGTCCTGGTACCCAAACCAGACGGTAGTACCCGGTTTTGCATTGATTTTCGCCGGGTTAATGAGGTATCAAAATTTGATGCCTACCCTATGCCAAGGGTGGATGAGTTGATAGAGAGATTAGGGAAAGCCACCTACCTGTCCTCCTTGGATCTAACCAAAGGTTATTGGCAGATCCCACTCCGGAAGGCGGATAGGGAGAAAACAGCGTTTACCACCCCAGTAGGGCTCTATCAATTCACCTATATGCCCTTTGGCCTGCATGGGGCTGCAGCAACATTTCAGCGGCTGATGGATAGGGTATTGGCACCAGTGCAAGATTTTGCGGCCGCATACATAGATGATATCATCATCTTTAGTCAGTCTTGGGGAGAACACCTGGAGCACCTAAGAGCAGTATTAAGGGAATTAAGGAAGGCAGGGTTAACCGTGAACCCTCGAAAATGTAAGCTAGCGCAGGCTCACGTGCCTTATCTGGGATTCCTGGTAGGTGGGGGAGAAATCCGGACAATGGCGGACAAAGTGACTAAAGTGTCAAAGGGGTGTCCACCCCGTACTAAGAAGGAAGTGCAGCAGTTTTTGGGGCTTGCCGGTTATTATCGCCAGTTCATAGCGAACTTCTCGGACATTGCGGCACCCTTAACAGACCTTACACGCCGGAAGGCTCCAAGGATGGTGCGGTGGGGACCCAGGGAGCAACAGGCCTTTGAAAGGCTAAAGCAGCGGCTCTGTGAAGCCCCTGTCCGACGAGCCCCTGATTTTTCACGGCCCTTCATTCTCCTAACTGACGCATCAGAGCGGGGACTAGGAGCCATCTTAGCCCAACATTATGAGGATGGAGAGCATCCTGTCCTGTTTCTAAGTCGGAAACTATCCCCCCGAGAACAAAAATATGCAGTGATTGAACGGGAGGCTTTGGCCATCAAATGGGCAGTGGAGGCGTTGAGCTACTACCTGTTAGGGGCCCCTTTCCTGCTCGTCACGGACCATGCACCCCTGCAATGGCTCCAACGCATGAAGGATACCAACCCTCGGCTAACCCGCTGGTATCTGGCCCTTCAGCCTTTTGCGTTTCGGGTGCGGTACCGCAAGGGTCGCCAGCATGCTAATGTGGACTATTTCTCTCGCCAGGGCCCTTGGGCAGAAGACCCTGCTGAGGAGGCTGCCCACTTGGAAGGGGGGATGTGTGAGACAGCTGAAAGCAGCTGGGAGAGTGGTCAGCCTCCCGAGGCAGCAAGGCAATTAGAGAGAAATGTAACACCTGTCTGGGGGGGGGAGAGATCTCTGGCGGGCCTAGAGATAAGGGGAGAAAACATCATCGTGGGGGGGGAGGAAGGAGAGACGGATGTTTGGGAGGATGCAAGGGACACCCTGGATAAGGAGGAAGCCTGGCCAGTCGGACAACCTGGAGGAGGTGAGCATTAAAGGCCGGGGCCAAGGAGTATAAGGGATAAAGTCTCCTCTGTGCAACCCAGGAGCAGAGTGAAGGAAGACAGCTCATGGGCTCAGCCCCTCCCTGAGGCAGCCCAATATTTGAGAACTAAGAATAAAGGGAGACAACGCGGGCCGGCCTGATGAAGACTGTGTTGTTTAACTGACCAGGACATTCGCTGGCTTCTGGAATGAGGGAGTGAGGTAACTCCCCACTCTATGGGAATTACACAGGCACAGAGTAAAACCTGTAAGGAAGAGTGAGAACTGAGAGGCTGTGTCTTGGGACTTTGGGAGAAACACAAGTTATTTGTGCTCTGAAGCTAAAAGACAGTCTAGCCAGGCACTACTACCAGATGGAGAGACTTCTGACAGGGCCTGCTCCAAAGAAGAAGAAGCCTTATTAATTCCCAGAGGAGGCAAAGCACCACTGAACTGTGCTGAGGTGTTTTCTGTCTGTGTTGAACTCCAGTGAACATAATAAAAGCCTATCTTACATCATTTTTAAGCACCTCATTATGGAGGGGGCGGCGGGGGTCGCTCACACAATGTGATGGCCAAAAAAACTTTTAAAGCTAAAGGGGACTTAGAATCAACCCAATGCAAATCTGAATCACAAATATTTGAATGCTGTGTGTAGTCGCACCCACATAAACTGTGGGTGCGACGACATGCAGCCTTTTATATTCTCATTTGTCAGAATAATTCTGACTAGGTTGTGAACAAAGAAAAGGGGAAGATGAGATCCAAGGGAAAAGGAGGAAAAGGAAAGACACAGTCCCCCCAACCCTCTCAGTTTTTTTTTTTTTAAGATGGGAACCTGATTCCTGCGTTGATGCCAATGTGGTTGCAAAGATCATGGGGCAGGCCAACTAGTCTGTAATGGCAGCTGCCACATGTGGCAACCAGCAAGATGAAGAGTTCCTGGATGTGTTGGGAGGCTGTGCTTGGCTGGCCGGCAGGTAGCAGGCCAGGACTGTAGCCAGCGGATGTGGAAGGTGGAGGCTTCACTCAGGTCTGCCAGCTCAGTTTTTAAAAGGGCAAGCTGATGAGGCAGGGAGTCTTGCTGAAGAAGTGTAACCCACCCCTCCCACCCCCTGGAGTAATTTTATTTTCAATGTGTTATTGTAGTTGTCACAACTTGCTGTTGGTTTTTTTTTTTCAGGCATTGGGATGGATCCAAAGGTATCCAGGTAGCAAGTGGGGGCCTTCAAGTCCTTGGAGGAGATAAAGTGGTTCAACCCCATTTGGGTGGGAATGGGGTTGAACCACAGATTGCCCCAGCTAAGGGGTGGGCATTTGCCCCTGCCCCTTGGATGGTAGATGCATTGCAAACTGCCTTATGTCCACGTGGTATCTGAAAGTCCCACTGCAGGAGTCTCACAGGGAGAGAGTTGTGCACTGAGGGCACTTCAGCCTGGCTTGGCCAGGATAACTGTGGCTGTAATCAAAAAAGCTGTCACCTGGTTCCCTCAAAACATTTTGTGTGCGTGTTGGTTATTTAGATGGTAGGCCATCAAGTCATTTTGACATTGCTGACTGGGCCCTATTGTAGATCTTTTGAATGACAAGGCTAAAAATTACTTTTGTAGAATATCTGTATAATTGGAACAGCATAAATGATAGTTAGGCAAATATTCATTGCTTAAAACATGTACGTACAGTAGGCTCTGCCCTTCTTGTCAAGAAGATCCAGGGTGGATTATGATATTAAAAAGAAACAAAGTAAAAACTGGAAAGCGATGAGAAAAACAAAAACAAAAAAACAATAGTCTAACACTTAGGTAGCCATTTACTGAGAAAAAAAACCCTGCCCAAAATGAAATATATATGCAGCATATATGCTTACCTGCAGAAGGACAGCAAAGTATGGTTATTCTGATCTGTGGGCAGGAGTTCCACAGCTTAGGTGCAGTGACAAAGAAGGTCCTCTCTTTGTCCACCAGAAGCACCTGTGAAGGTTTTGGGACAGAAAGAAACACTTCCCCTGATTATTTTAAAATCTAGGCAGGCTCAAAAAGGAAAATAAGTAGCTTGGACACAAGTTGCTTAGGAAACAGACCAGCAGTCAGTGGAGACATTGTAACATGGGAGATATGTGATATCTGTAACCAGTCCCAATTAACAATCTGGCTGAGACATACTTTCCAAAGGCAGCCCCACAGTGCATTACAGTAATCCAAATGGGATGTAATGAAGAAATATATTATTGTGACAAGTCCAGACAACTCTAGAAATGGGTGCATCTGGCATACTACTCATTTTAACTGTGCAAATGCACTCTTCGTGACAACAGAGACATGAGAATTTAGGTTCAAGGACATCCAAACTGCTAACCTATGTTTTCAGGGGGAGTGCAACCCCATCTAGTCAATTTGAAACCTTATTCCCTGATGTGTCTTTTGATGGACCAAGAGCAGCAATCTGTCTTGTCTGGAATACATTTCAATTAGTTTACCCTCATCCAGCCAATTTAGAATCAAAGCAGCTTCCCTAGAATTGGATAGAAAGAAAAGATCTATTCTTGATTAGATCTCCCAATATTTTTATGTAAAAATTAAATAGCATGGGGGACAAAACAAAATTCTGAGTGATGCCCCATGGAATGAGCCTCACTAGCTCACGTTGGTCAGGGTTTTCTGCCATTATAGCTAGAATCTCCACCCCATTTGATTCATTATTCCCAGGTGGCTAGGTGATTTCTGATATGTTCTCATAAACATGATAGAAGTGTATATTTTATACACTTTATGTCCTTATCTGGTAGTATATGGACCTGGGATATGAGCCAGTTGGACTAGATGAGCCATAAAGTTGCCTCTACCTTTGGAGTAAATTCCCTAACACAGGCCTGCACAACAGGTGGACCATGGGCTACCGGTAGCCCATGAAGGGTTCAAAAGTAACCCACCAGTCATCAATTTAAAAAGTGAGGGGATAAGTTCTCCATCCCTTCCTCCCCCCATCCCAAGGACCACCACGGCCCCAGCATAGTTCTGGGTCTGCCAGCCCACTGTCTCAGCTGAACGGGGCAGTTCAAGGGCCATGGCACATTGAAATCTGTTCCTTCCAGAATGGATTAATTAGTTTTCAATTCATTCCTATGCTGTACTTACATTTTACTTATGAGCATGTGCTCGGAACGGATACAATTCATAAGTAGAGGTTTTAGTGTAGTAGCCCTCTGGCACTTTGGGACGGAAAAAGTAGACCTCGGCCTGTTCAAAGTTGAACAGCCCTGCCCTAACACTATATCTGGGCAACACAATGCATAATGAATACCAGCATCCTACCTATTAGATTTAGTGCATTTTCTGAGGCACTTTTTAAAAGGGCTTGGCAATTACTATTAGAGATGCGCACAAAACAAAAAAATGGTGTTTCGGTTTTTCGTTTGTCATTGAGAGGTCTGTTTTGGTTCGTTTCCATTTGTTGTGAATTTTTGGAAAAATTTTGTTACCATTTTTCATTTTCTCGTTTGTCGTTTCTACCCGCTTTTTGCGTGATTTTTAAAGCATTTCTGTGCACAGGCATCCCCCAACGCCCCAGACCAGAGGGAAAACACTAAAAAAAATTGATGCTAACAGAGACACAGTATAGACTAGGTATGCAAGGAGGCTGCAAAGGCAACGGCGGGCGTTGCCCAGGGTGCAAGGCAGCCGCAGAGTGACTGTACTGCGGGGAAAGGGAGGGTACTCACCGAGAGGTATGCAGCACGCACAGGACTGAATCTAGAGCCGCAGAGACAGAAATCCCACCCTAACTCCCACCAGAGACTGCAAGGAGGACGGGGGCTTTTTATGCCCACTGTGGTTGCCAGATCTGCCCGCCCAGTCTGCAACCTGGGCATACTATTGGTTGAACATGATCCCATCACATGGCTTGCCTCCATTTTGTGGCTGGTGCGACATCCATTTTAAAGGGAAAAGAAAAATACATCATGATGGGAGAAGACAAAAACAAACGTTTTAAGGACCCCAACCCCCCTGGTAGGTATTATCAGACAATATAAATATTATCGCTGTTTTTACGGATGTCCAGGGCGTTTTTTAACATTTAAAACAGCTCATTTCATTGTGCTTCGCCATTAACAGAAACGAAACGTAACGACCACAATTTTCATGGTTCTGTTCGTTTCGTTGCATTTTCATCACAATTTTCGTTTGTCGTTTCATTACGTAACGGAAATGACAGACGGTAACGGAAATGAAAAATTGTTCGTTCCATGCCCATCTCTAATTACTATTATGACATTTTTCCTCCCCAATGGACTTTTTTTGGTGTGTTTTTCTTTGTCACTGATTAATTCAATAATCCTTAATTGACAGGTGACATGAGAAAGGGCCCTCTTTGTGGCTGCTCCCAGGTCACAGAATGCTCTAACCCAGACATGTCCAAACTTTGGCCCTCCAGATGTTTTGGACCACAACTCCCATAGTCCTTTGCCATTGGCAATACAGGCTTGGGATTCTGGGAGTTGTGGTCCAAAACATCAAGAGGGCCAAAGTTTGGACATGCCTCCTCTAATCCCTTGGTGCAGGGTTAGGTTGACCACTTCCCTCTTGTCTGTTCAGGGACAGTTCAAGACATGCCTTTTCAGAGAGTCTTTTTTGGAACTATGATCCGGTTCCTGGATGCTGGGTTTCTGTTAGCCTAAGTTTGTTTTTAAAGTTTTAAAATGCTTTTAAAATTCTTATTGTATTATTTGCTTTTGTCATTATCACATTTATTTTTAGGTGTTTTTTTACTTTGTAATTTACTGAGTTTTCAGTATGGTTTGTTTTAATGATGGGATCCTGGTGTTCCCTGAACCAGCAAAAAAGTGGCCTAGAAATAAAACCAAATGCCTGTGAAAATAAAATGAAATACAAATGAAATACCTGTTGGGGGAAAGATAAAATGTTTGAACACCATGCACATGCAAAACTATAGAAGAAGTCATGAAGAAGATTGTGATAGAACTCTTTATTGAGCTTGACAGCTTTTCAGTCTATTCATTCCAATACCTTTTTAAAATAACTGTCCAACCCCTTTTTTGCATCCTTAAGTATTGCCTCCCAAAATAGAAGCAACACAGTATCAAATGTGACTCATGATGGTGCAGCGGAGTGTTTGGTTGCTTAATTTTAATAAATATTTTGCATTGGTCGGGCCCACATGTGAAAAGCCACAGAAATCATCTGTCAGTAGTTACTTTGATTTTTAAACAGAGCTTTTAGGGGAAGAACTTTTTAGCTTATGGAAAACATCCCACAGGCTGTCTAGTTCCACTTCTTTATAAATCAGGAAGTAGCAGAAATGATTGTCCTTGGTTTGCAGCCATACCACATGGTAAAGACTGTCAGCTGCTAGACCTTGAAGGACACATTTAAGCACATTATCTCAGCCTAAACAAAACATTCTTTACCCCTATTGTGGTACTTTCTCATTTAGAACTTATTGATCAAAGACAAGAATGTCTTCAGACCAGGCCCAAAAGGAAGTCACACAAGTAACCCAATTACAGCATTTCTCTAACTTATGACATATTGGACGGAGTCCATTTGTTTCTATGATATTCAGCCTATCATCACTTCTGCCACTACCACTAATCAAAATCTCTGGCAAAAAAATGTTCTCTATTCCAAATTGCCTATTTCCCTCAAATACACACAGCTGAGAACATTTAAATCAGCTAATACACTCAGGTATATGAGGCCTTGTGACATCTGTGGTTTTTCTCATTCT
This sequence comes from Phrynocephalus vlangalii, assembly GCA_037367305.1. Taxonomy (NCBI): domain Eukaryota; kingdom Metazoa; phylum Chordata; class Lepidosauria; order Squamata; family Agamidae; genus Phrynocephalus; species Phrynocephalus vlangalii. The sequence continues at coordinate 19,501 of JAWVWN010000019.1, forward strand.
GAAAAGTTGATTGCAGGAGTATTTGACAGTGAGTGACAGGTAGCATATGATGTTCAACTTGGGAAATAGATCTTGAAAATACTCCCAGAAGTTAAATACAAGAAAAACATGTTGGACTTTTTCTTATCTTTAAAGCTGCAAGAACAATCCCACCAGTTTTATTCTAGAAAGAACAATTCTGACTTCTTGAATTCTAGAAAATATATTTTTTAAAAAAATGAACATAAAAACAAAATAATGGAAAAGAAAATAATGGAAGATGTAACATCAAAATCAATATGCTGTGGCAAAGTATCCGGTCTAGTTGGGGAACCTCAAGGTTCAGTCCTGCTCAGCTAATGTGGTCTTAACAGGATTGGCCCAAGACCCCTGAACAAATGGTGCCATCTCAAATCTCTCAGACCCTCCCCAAACAATCAAATTATTTTGACACCTGAGGTAGAAAGAGCAGACTAACACATGTGAGATGTTCAAGGAGTGAATATTAGTCTCACCAGAAATTACTATGGCTCCCTCACATACCCAGTGCCTCCAGTGATTTGAACTTAGGTTTCCTGAGCCCTAGACCAACACACACACACACCACTGCTTTCCATTCTTTGTCTAATGGAACAGCTATTTTCTAAGAGGGCTTTGAAGACCTTCCTCTTCAAAGAAGCATTTGGTGTCCTCATTAGTTAGTTTCTCTTTCTTTTCTTTGCTCTTACCGTCTGCCGCCATCTTGCCTTCCGCTGCCCTTGCTTGGTGGCCTTGTTATTTTTAGCTTTTTAGCCTTTTTAGCTTTTTAGCTTCTTGCGCTGTTAGCCGCCCAGAGTTCCCGTTGGGAAGATGGAGCGGGATATAAGTATTTAAATAAATAAATAAATAAATATAAATTATCTAAAAGCCCTGGACTTTATGCAACTATCACACCTTGAGTTACTTCACAAGGTGAAGCTTAAACTTAATTCTTTGGGAGAAGGAGGGGACGGGATTGCAACGAACAACCCAGAATAACCAATTTTTCTTTTCTTTTCTGAGGCAGGTCCCCATTATTTTGGTTTTGCTTTGGGATGTTTTTAAAAACTCTAATGAACCAAATAAGATGGCATCTATAGTCACACAAATGGTCCATTGAATCTTCCATTGCCAATTCTACTCAGACACGTAGCTATTCTTCAAGATATCGGCCAGAGATACTTCCCATTTACCTCCATATAAAAACTTTATAAGAGACGGAATCTAGATCCCCTTTCCCAAATGGCTCATTATTTCTTCATTGATTTCACTTATATGCCTTTCTTCTCTCTGAAGACACCAGGAATGTTTGAATGCCAAATAGCATTGTGTCTTTTTGATTGCAACTTGCAGTCAAATCAGCTCATGATTCTGGAAGAGCTTTGCCATCTTGTCTGCTGTTTTTGAGGTCCTGGCTTTTAGAAATCTAAACCTTACCTTTCCTGTATCTCTAGTACAGGGCCTCTTGACCCTTTCAGTCACCACTGTGGCAGTTGCTAGCCATCTCATCATCCTAGACATGTCTCTCTGGACCTATTAAGAGGAACATAATGTGGGAAACAAAGCTTCAGGGACTGCCACTGTCACATCTAGTTTGGCCAGCAGGAAAAAAATTCACCTTCATTGTTGCCTCTGTGCAGATATTAGCCAGACAGATACAGCTGGTGTCTACATAGAAATAATGCAATTTCTGAGAAGCAGCTAGAGATTTAGGTTTCAAATGTGGCTCTCTTTTCTGATGGAAAATCCTTGTGAATGAATGCATCAACCATGCACAGTTGTAGCAAATTTATACCACATATGGTTCTGTTGTGGAGACCCCTAAAACTTTATTTCTGCAAGGCACTTAAATAGCTCCAGTAACTCTTTTTGATAATATTCCCAATATTTTATTGGATAGAGCCCTTCATATAAAGTCACCCCCCGCCATTTCGCAGTTCAGGTACTGCAGTCCCACTACATCGCGGGATCGCAGTACCTGCACCTTGGAGCCGAGCAGGGGGGGGCAGGGGTGATTGGGTCGCTCCGTGCCGCCCCCGCGCTCCTCCGAGAAGCCTCGGAGCCGCGGGGGGATGGCAGGGGGCGATCAGGTCACTTCGCGCCGCCCCCTGCACTCCTCTAAGAAGCCTCAGAGCCGTGGGGGGGGTGATCGGGTCACTGCATGCTGCCCCCGCGCTCCTCCAAGAAGCCTCGGAGCCATGGGGGGGGCAGGGGAGCAATCGGGTCTCTCCACGCCACCCCCACGCTCCTCCAAGAAGCCTCAGACAGGTGCACGATCGCCCCCCCGGCCCCCAGGTCCCACCCCACCCACTTCCATGTATTGCGGATTTTCATGCATCGCTGGTGGAGTGGGTCCCTAACCCCCGCGATTGGCGGGGGGTAACTGTATAAAGCAAAGCATGCTTCTTATATGCCACCCCACTGTGCTTACAGCACTCTCTGGGTGGTTTACAATTTAATTATTCTGGCTACACATTGCCCCCCTCACTTCCAACAAGCTGTGTACTCATTTCACCAACCTTGGAAGGATAGAAGGCTGAGTCAACCTAGAGCTGGCTAAATGGGACTGAACCCTGAGTTGTTGTCACTGTTTGGCTGCAGTACAGCAATTGAACCACTGCCCCATGAGGCTAACAAGTAGATACACCGACTGAAATGCTTTTGGAAATGCTATGCCTGCAAAAGGGGGTGATGTCAACAGCAGGGGGCGATCTTTCAGAATTAAAAACTTCCCATTTCTGTTGCTAGCCGGATAGCTCAGTGGTTTAGATATTTGGCTGCTGAGTCAAATGTTGGGAGTTTGATTCCCTGCTGTGCCTCCTATGATAAGATAAGAAGAATGGCACTTCTCTGTATTTTCTTCCTAGAAAATCCCTAGAAAACCCTAAAAAATATCACCATAAATTGGAATCAAAAACACATAATACATACATATTTCTGCCCCATAACCTTTCCAGTTCCTTTGGAGTCCCCTTCATTTTGCAGAAGCTGTGTGAGTTGTGGAACAGGAGAGGGTATTTAATAATGGAAAGTCTTCCCTTGCCAGTAATGTCAGCTAACGCTGGCAATATTTGGAAATTAAAAATTTCCTCTTCCTGTACCACAGCTTCCCTGGCTTCCACATGATGAAAAAGATTGTACAAAAGTCAGAACAGCTGCAAGACAGTAATAGGAAGTTTTTAATTATCAGCATTCAGCCTTTGAAGACAACATCATCACTCTTCCCCAGGCATATGTTATGCATAATAATTTCAACCAATTTGTGTGAATATCTCTGAACTGCCGAGGGAGTTCCTACAAGATTCTCCTTCAGCTGACATCTGGACAGCTTTATCAAGTAATCTCATACATTTATAGTGGTCTAAAACTGGTTCAGCTTAAATTTGTTAAGTTTATAAATAATTAGTTTGCTTTTTCATCATATTGTCACTGCTTGCTTCTCTGTGCCTGGTGATTGCCAAAGAAAGAAAGAAAGAAAGAAAGAAAGAAAGAAAGAAAGAAAGAAAGAAAGAAAGAAAGAAAGAAAGAAAATTACCCCACATATGTAGAGTGGTACCCCGACTTAAGAGCAGCTTGACTTAAGAGCAATTCGACTTAAGAGCAGAAAAATGTTGGTGTTTTAACTTCTGCCTTACAAGATTTCTGTGAAGATTCTCAGTCATCCAGGTGAGTTTATCTGGAAATTGAGTCACGGCTACTGGACTTCTTTTTTGAGAGATAGAAACATTTCGCTGGTCATCCAAACAGCTTCATCAGCCTGAATACAGCTAGTGCGAGATGGAGGACTTGCACTAGCTGTATTCAGACTAATGAAACTGTTTGGATGACCAGCGAAACGTTTCTATCTCTCAAAAAAGAAGTCCAGTAGCCATGACTAGACATGGGCACGACTCGGCGAAATCCTCGTTTCCGTTTCCGTTCCTCGTTTCCATTATGTAACGAAATGAAGAACGACAATTACGCCGCCAGAACTCGAACTCGAACCGACTAAAGAAAAATTGGGTCTGATTTGTCATGGTCATTCCTGGCGGCATCGCAGCAATCGCACGATGCCAAGTGGCACAGGAAAAAAGATTTAAAAATTAAAAAAAAACCATTCCCGGCCAAAAAAGCAGGCAAAAATATGCCTGCCTGACGGCACCTACCAGAGGGGTGGTTTCTGGGGGGGGGTCCCTGGCCTCCCCCCCCTCTCCTGGGCTGCGCATCCTCGTCATCTCACCAACTCGTCGCCAAGCAGCACGGCACAGAAAAAAGTTTTAAAAATAAACAAGACCGATTCCCGGCCAAAAAAGCAGGCGAAAATATGCCTGCCTGAGTGAGGGCACCTACCAGAAGGGTGGTTTCTGGGGGGGGGGTGTCCCCATCCTCCCCCCCTCTCCTCTCCTGGGCTGTGCATCCTCATCGTCTCGCCAACTTGCCATGCCATGCGGTGCGGGCGGGGGATCCAAAATGGGGCGACCGCAAGCAATATTTATTTATTTTGAAATCGTGGTGGTCCAAAAACACACCAAAGCACCACAGAAACATGCGAAAATGGCTATTTTAAAACTACCTGAATTTTTACAGTAGCAGCAGTGGGTTTTTCTTGCAACAAAACGTCTCCATTTATTTTATTTTATTTTATTTTTATTTTTATTTTTTTACACCTGCGCAATGATGGGCTGGCCATGGGAGTGGACCATGCAAATTTTTGGATCCATTCCACCAATTGCATGGCCACTTGACCAGGTTTTGACCGAGACTTCTGGGATGTGCCTGTCGGGCATAAAAAGCCCACTAACCGTAGCCCGAACCCGAACCCGAAACCTAACCCTAACCCATACGCCAGTACACTGTCCTTCTTAGTGGGTCAGAGAGGAACCCAGAGGTGCACCCCACGAACTCACCCTAACCTTACCTGTAACAACCCTAAGCCTAGCCCTTGCACTACCTAACCCTAAGCCAAATCTGTACTTGCATTGCACTACACACGCAAGTACAGTACCCTTCTTAGAGGACCACAGAGCACCCAGACTGAGGAGGAGCCTTCCCCCAGTGTGCGCACTGTGACACTGCAGTTAGCAGTGGGCTTGTGGTCAACAGAGAGAGGCACCCAAAAAAGAGGTGCCTCTCTGCTCAACTTGGTATGCATATCCAATTGGCTATGCATGCCATTTTGTAGCGGACCAGAGGAGGCACCCACCCAAGAGAGGTGCCTCCAGGAGCCCACTTTCCCTTCATAGCAGGCCAGAGGAGGCACCCACCCCAGAGAGGTGCCTCCAGGAGCCCGCTCCCCCCCCAAACCAGTACTAATGACAGACGAAAAAACGACAAACGAAATGAGAAATTTTTGAAAAATTTCACAAAAAATGGAAACGAGCCAAAACGGGCCGGCTCCGACACACGACAACTCGAAAACGTCATTTTCCCTGGTTGTGCCCATCTCTAGCCATGACTCAACTTCCAGTTGCCACCTTACAAAGTTTAGATATGGTCTGTTTGACTTACAATTTTTTTAATTTTTAATTTTTAACTTAGTTTTTCAATGATTTAGATAGGTAGTCCAATTTAAGAGTAGTTTGACTTAAGAGCATGCATTCGGAACAGATTAAATTTGTAAGTTGAGGTACCACTGTATTTGGTCCTCTTGGCATTGGGGCTTTGAAGTGGTAGCTCAGTGTGAGGTTCCCATTACTGGGTATGAAACATATTCTTTGTGAATAGCTGTGCCACATCAGTCTATTGTGATCAAATCCTAAGTTTTGAAGCAGTGTCGATAACTAAAGCAAAAAACTTTCTTCTCATTTTTTTTTCTTAGCAGAGCAAGGAATCCTCTAAATCCGAGTGAATGGACAGTATAAAACTCCGCATTCATACAACAAACTAGTATACAATCCAGTTGCCTTGCTTTTATAATCACATTTCTGATTCTGGCATATTTCAATAGGTAGATAACATTTAATATTGTTTTGGAACATTAATCGCACAAAGAATATTGGTGATTAAAGGTTTATAAACAGACATATACTCTCCAATTTTGTCAAGGCTGCAAGTTCAGCAAGAGTTTAATGAAAGTCAACAAAGAAATCTCAAGATAATAATGAAGTATTTAAGGACCATATATTATTTAAATTCTGGGCTTACTGAGCATGTTCATATTGTCTTCTGCTTTGGTTTGCTAACAGCCATATCCAAAGCACTTGAAAGACAAAATTTGCATGTCAGTCTCTATCAGCCAAGGGATCAAAGAGAGCAAGATAAACATCAACTTGTGGGGGTTTAAAATGATCACCACTTTTTTTGATCACAGAATACTGAGTCTTGTGCACCGATGGCCATACATCCAGAAATCAGGCCGACGTCCACCCAGCTAATTGTTGAGGTGAAAGGATACTGTGTCCACCAAACTAGGGAGCAATTCATAAGTCCTTCCTGCCATCTGTGAGTTAGGCAAGAATGAATATTAGACATGGGTACGAAACAGAAAAATGGTGTTTTGGTTTTTCGTTTGTCGTTGAGAGGTCTGTTTCGGTTCGTTTCGGTTTCTCGTGAAATTTTTGAAAAAATTTGTTACCGTTTTTCATTTCTACCCGCTTTTTACGCGATTTTTAAAGCATTTCCGTGCGCAGGCATCCCCCAATGCCCCAGACCAGAGGAAAAACACTAAAAAAAATGGATGCTGGCAGAGACACAGTATAGACTAGGTATGCAGGGAGGCTGCAAAGGCAGCGGCGGGCGTTGCCCAGGGTGCAAGGCAGCCGCAGAGTGACTGCACTACGGGGCAGGGGAGGGTACTCACTGAGAGGTACTCAGCCCACATGCACACAGGGAGGCTGCAGGACTGAAGCTAGAGTCGCAGAGACAGCAATCCCACCCTAAATCCCACCAGAGACTGCAAGGAGGACGGGGGCTGCCAGAGCTTTTTATGCCCTCTGTGGCTGCCAGACCTGCCCGCCCAGTCTGCAACCTGGGCATGCTATTGGTTGAACATTATCCCACATCACATGGCTTGCCTCCATTTTGTGGCCGGCGGCAACATCCATTTTAAAGGGAAAAGAAAATACATCACAATGGGAGAAGACAAAAACAAATGTTTTAAGGACCCCAACCCCCCGGTAGGTATTATCAGACAATATAAATATTATCGCCGCATTTTTATGGATGTCCAGGGCGTTTTTTAACATTTAAAACAGCTCATTTCATTGCGCGTCGCCATTAACGGAAACAAAACGTAATGACCACAATTTTCATGGTTCTGTTCATTTTGTTTCATTTTCATCACAATTTTCATTTGTCATTTCATTACGTAATGGAAACGACAAACGGTAACGGAAATGAAAAAATGTTCATTCCGTGCCCATCTCTAATGAATATATTAAACTAGGCCAATCCCTTGAAGCCCCTACTCCCAAGTTCAGTTATGGATCTGCTGTGTTATGAATGATTGGAATAGCTTCATTTGAAACAATATAGCTTACAGGGTTGACTCACCAAATCCCCATTGATTCAATAGCCTATTGTGGTAGGATTTGCTATTCCAAGTAGTGGGATTTTGGCAACTATATATGCATGTTTTCTTCACATGCATCTCTTCATGCAAACATCTATGCACACCACTGGATGAAATCCTATTCTCCCAGAAAGTTTTGGGGGCAAGAGAATGGGTGGTAGAGTCTTCCATTTCTGAAAGTCACTGCCACTAGGATGACTTCTTCAGCAATTGTATTTTCCACCAATTAATCCCCCCATCCAAGAGTCCTCAACAGATTCCCCACTGTTTTAATTTATCCCATGGAAACCTCAAAACCTTTGGAACAAAAGAATCAGGGATATTTTATCTCTGAAAATTTCCATGGTTGATGCAATCATCCTGAGGAGATGGAGCTGCACAAAGAGGATTTCAGCCAATGTTGTCTAATAAACATGTTTCTGCAAACAGTTTTCCTAATAAAAATATTTGAAATCTGCATTTACTAATATGTGCATGTTCCTAATAACCATGTGCCCATATTCTAAATAGAATAGAATAGAGTTTTATTGTCATTATGCATATGCAAGACATGCACAATGAAATTAGAGTGCTGTTCCACTACACACACTAAACAAGGAACCATACAAAACACATAAAACACCACGCAAGATATTAAAAACTCTTAAAACCGCTTACAAAATTTAAATCACTACTTAAAGACTGATTAGGATAGTGCTAAAAATGAAACATTTAACTTAGATACCGCTCTGGGATAAAAATTGTTCTTTAGTCTATCTGTCCTTGACCTAAGAGTCCTATATCTCCTGCCAGACGGCAACAGTTAAAAAAATTGGTGGCCGGGATGCGAAGAGACTATCAGAATTCTAAATGTCTACCTTAAGCATCTGGAGTTGTATAATTTTTCCAAAGGAGGAAGAGGACAGCCCACTATCCTCTCAGCAGTGTTTATAACCCTCTGAAGCGCCCTTCTATCTGCCACTGTCCAACTGGCGAACCAGACATAGAGGCAGTAAGTGATAGTGTTTTCTATAAAGCCCCGGTAGAAATTACCAACAGTTTCTTAGACAGTTGTTCCCTCCTGAAAAGTCTCAGAAGATATAATCTCTGTTGGGCCTTCTTAACCAATGCTTCAGTGTTGGCACTCTAGGTCAAATCCTCCTGTAGAATGACTCCTAAGAACCTACTGTCCATCACCCACTCTACACAAACTCCAACAATAATCAAGGGCTGAGTGTTTGATTTCCTATTTCAATAGTCCACTATAAGCTCTTTGGTCTTATTGATAGTTATTATCAGATTGTTAGTTCTGCACCACCATAGCAGCTGATGCACCTCCTCTCAGTAGGCGGACTCATCCCCCCCAGAGATGAGTCCCACTACTGTTGTGTCATCGGCAAACTTGATGATTTTATTTTCAGGATGAGTATGAGTGCAGTCAGAGGTGTAAATACTGAACAGTAGTGGGCTCAGCACACAGCTCTGTGGAGTACCCTTGTTGAGAGTGAGGGCTGATGACATGTGTTCACCTAACCTAACCCTCTGTGAGCGATTTGATAAGAAATCCACGATCCAGGTACAGATGGAATGACAGAAACCAAGGTCCTTAAGTTTAGATATCAGCTTGTGGGGTATAATTGTATTGAAAGCAGAGCTAAAGTCCACAAAGAGCATCCTTACATAGGTCCCCCACAGATCCAGATGGGTAAGAGCAGTGTGCAAGGTAATATCTATAGCTTCTTTCATGGATCTATTTTCTTTGTAAGCAAACTGATATTTATCAAAAGTGCCCAGGGGCAGCATGATTAGATCTATAACTAGTGAATTGCTGAACCCCTTGCCACATTTGCCTTGCATTATTATTACTGTAAAAACAAGCCTCAATCTCCTTCTTATAATCCACCTTTGCTTTTTTTTTTAATGCCTTTCCTCAAATCTGCTATAGCAACACTATACCTGATCACATTGCCGGACTTGAAAGCCTTATTCCTTTCATGCAGGAGACACTTCACCTCTTTGGTCATCCATGGTTTCTGATTTGGATAGATTCGGACACGTTTATCCACCATAACAGTATCTATACAAAATTTAATATAACCCAGAATTCCTGCAGTATACTCCTCAAGGTCTGAGTTGTCAAAAACGTCCCAATTTGTTTCTTCAAAGCAGTCCTGCAGCTGCAGTGAGGCTCCTTCAGGCCAGTGCTTCACAGTCTTTGTTACAATTGCAGTTTGTTTCCTTAAAGAGATATAAGCTGGTGCTAAGATCAGGGACAAATGATCTGATAGACCCAAGTGTGGAAACTGCAGGGCCCTGTAGCCATTCCTTATATTGGAAATGACCTTATCCAATATGTTTGCTCCTCTTGTGGCACAGTTCACGTGCTGATAGAATTTAGGGAGGGTTGTCCTCAAATCAACATGATTAAAGTCCCCCGCAATAATAAGCACAGCATCTGGAAACTTATCTTGCTGCCTGCTGACCGCGTCATCTTTCCAGTGAAGAACCCTGTTTGATACATTGAGGAAAGTGTGGATTTTCAAGGATACTTGAGTTTCTCCACGTTTGGGTTTAGAAGTGTCAAGTTAGGCAAGCAATCGTTAAAATGTGAATTGAATCTATTACTGTCCATCTGTGAAGTGAAGAAATCTCACAATATAGAGGAAGAGGTGAAGAAGTGGAGTAGCTAATGCTGACAAACGTGTGTTTGAGTGCGTACTCACATGTGGATATATCACACATTGTTGCCAGCCCTCTGAAGGAAATGAGAAGATTTTAAGGAATGGGCGGTTATGTGCTTTCCCTATTAAACTCTCCCCATCTGTATTCCAGTGGGATATGCTAATATTTCTATTTAAAGTTTCCATCAAAATGTAAATATCTTTGCTTATAGACCTTAGACTGATGCTGAGGCTGATTGCTGAAGAACAAGCATAGGTAGGGGTGAGAGATATGCCTGAAAGGAAACAGTTCAATGGAGGCATATATAAGTAGATTTTCCCCATGCAATGCATGCCACATTCAACTTATTTATTTTTCATTTTAAGAAAAAATTGGCACACTGTATCCTTCTTTCACCCTTTCATTACAATCTCAGCACATTGCACAAGTTAAGCACTAATGACTGGGCTAGATAATATTTTTGTAAATTAATGGCAGGTTTGCAAAGATTTCATAAGTTATGGCTTAGCATTTTGGGATAGGATCCCATTCCAACAGATCATTAATTTCCCTAGAAAGCAGATGCTATGCGTCAGAAACAATGGAAGAAGAAAAGTGCAATTCAATGAATATCTACTCAAAAACAAGTCCCATTCAGTGCAGTGGGCCTTACATGGAGAGAAGAGCGCAGAAGGAGACAAGTGTGCACAAGTGTTCTGCTAATTATTCAATGAGATTGATGGAATTCTTGCTCAGCAATCCGTTCAATGAATCATAATTAATGTGCATTTGTAAATATGGCTTGAATAAGAATAAAGACATCAAAAATCTGTTTTGATTATGAGCAGCATAAATAGTTGTGGAGAGTTTACAATAAACATTGTAAATTCATCTGATTAACATCTCAGTTTATGAAAAGTGAAACATGCCACCCTTATTAATTCTAATCATGCAGATCCACAAGAAACAAGAGGGAAAGGACATGGTGCCACGATAAATATCTGTTTTTATCTTTTTGTTCAGTTTCTGGAAAGTACAAGTAACTTGAAGAAGTGGAAAGCCATTCTCTCTATACCACCACATTCACAAGGTGAGGAAGTGGCTCCTACAAATGGGGCCATTTGCTTGTGGATTCCTTTCTAGAGATGGGCATGAAACAAATTTTTATTCATTTTGTTATTCGTTATTCATTTTGTTATGTAATGAAACAAATAACAAACCTAGGAGTAAAATCCAGATGAAATGAAACTGGGAAAAATTGGTTCATTGCGTTTTGTTTCGTTAATGGCAGCGCACAAAGAAATGAGCTGTTTTTAAATGCTTTAAACCAGTGGTGTCCAAACTTTGGCCCTCCATATGTTATGGACCACAACTCCCACAATCCTTTGTAATTGGCCATCTAGGCTTGGAATTCTGGGAGTTGTGGTCCAAAACATCTGGAGGACTGAATTTGGACACCCCTGCTTTAAACGGATTAGAACCACTTCAAAAAATATCATAATTTTTAATGCCTGATTATAGCTATTAGGTTGTTGCCAGTGATTTAAAACATCTAAAATGTGTTTTTAAAGAGATTTTTTAAAAGGTGACAAAATGACTGCTGCATACTTTTGTTACTGGTGGCGAATCTGTGCAGAATGATATTTTTAAGGTATTAAAACTTCCTGAATATACTTAAAACCCAGCGAAAATTATGGGGCAGTATATAAGCAGAACACGTTAAAAGTTTGTGCAGTTATCAGCTTTTTTTCATTTTTAATTTTTGTAATTTTTTCCCCGTCTGGTCTGGGTTGTTGAGATGCCCACGCGTGGTCAAATGCTTTAAATCACGCAAAGCGGGTAAAAACGAATTATGAATTAACAAACCAATGAAACAAATGTTTTCAAAAAATTCATTAAAAACAAATCGAAATGAAACAAATTCTTAAATTAAACAAAACAAAATGAATCACCATTTTTTCAGTTCGTACCCATCTCTATTCCTTTCTCCACCTATGTTGTTCATTCTCTGTTTCATGAATCTGACACATTATTAGCACACTAGGGTTATCTCACCCTATCCAGAAAATCTATCTGCTTAATGTTCTGTGTAAGCCATCAGCAAAAGGTTGAGAAGGTCACCCCTGCACATGTGTCCCCTATATAGGCTGATGGCTTTGATCTCAGCTGGGCGATGAAGTTATTCTGGGTTTTAGCCTGACTCAGAACTCTGTTTCCCAAACAGGTCCAGCACTCAAATAGCTCCTTTAAATATTGCATTAAAGCCCAGAATGAGTACTCTACAGCTTTTGGGGAGGTCCCTGAGATTCCTAATTTTTGTCACTTATAAAAGAGGAAGATGCAACAAAGTAACCTGAGGGACCATACTTTCCCATATGAGCTTTCCTGCTCCTCAAGATCTTCAGAAGCGGGGCCTCCTCTCAATCCCACTGCCATTACAGGCATGTCTGGTGGGGACATGAAAGAGGGCCTTTTCCACAATTGTTCCCAGGTTGTGGAATGTTCTCCCTCAGAAGGCTTGGCAGTCACACTTCCTTTTATCCCTCCACCAACAACTGATGATGACCCATCTCTTCAGGCAGGCCCTGAATGACTATAGTTGAGTCACTGCATGCTGTCTTTTCGTTGAGTCATTTTGTTTTTGAAATTTTAAATGTTTATTTTTAATTTTTAATTTAAAAGTTTTAAATGTTTTTAAACATTTTTAAACATTTAATCTATTTTGTTACTATTATAGTTTATTTTTCAAAAGACACTTTATTGTCTCTTAAATTTTATTTCTAACTCACTGTGAGTTGCCTTGAGTCCCACCTCATTGAGAGAAAGTGGCCTATAAATGACACTAATATTGTCTCTGAACGTTTTATTTTCATTTTTAGCATTTACCAAAATTTTAAAATATCTTCATTTTTTAAACTTTTCACAAAACATGCATAACCAAATGGCTTCCCTGACCCCTCTCTCAAGCCACCTATCTTCTCTGTCTGATATGTGTACATACTCATCTTTGAATGACTGCCCTTTTTCCTTCAAGTGGAGGTGTACTGCTGATTCTGGTCCTGAGCTGTTGTTCCTCCTATGTTGGGCCATCCTCCTGTTTAATGGCTCTTTAGTTTCTCCAATGTAGAGGTCTGCATACTTCTCACTGTTTGTCAAAAATCCCTTTAAGTTTTTCAGACACTCCATCCATGTAGGGAATGACCAGGTTCTTCCATTGGGTCTGAGTCTCAGGCTGTTCTTCTGGGTTGGCACACTGCTTTGTTGAAAGTCCTCTTTGGATATTAGACATGGGCACGACTTGGCGAAATTCTCGTTTCCGTTTCCGTTTCTCGTTTCCATTACCGCAATATTTATTTTGAAATCGCGTGGTCCAAAAACACACCAAAGCACCACAGAAACATGCAAAAATAGCTATTTTAAAACTGCCTGAATTTTTACAGTAGCTGCAGTGGGTTTTTCTTGCAACCAAACATCTCCATTGATTTTATTTTATTTTATTTTATTTTTATTTTTTTAACCCTGCACAATGATGGGCTGGCCATGGGAGTGGACCATGCAAATTTTTGGAGCCATTCCACCAATTGCATGGCCACTTGGCCAGGTTTTGACTGAGACTTCTGGGATGTGCCAGTCGGGCATAAAAAGCCACTAACCCTAGCCCGAACCTGAACCCGAACCCTACCCTAACCCATACGCCAGTACACTGTCCTTCTTAGTGGGTCAGAGAGGCACCCAGAGGTGCACCCCAGTAACTCACCCTAACCTTACCAGTAACCCTAAGCCTAGCCCTTGCGCTAACCCCTAACCCCAAGCCAGATCTGTGTACTTGCATTGCACTACAGCAAGTACACTTCCCTTCTTAGTGAGTCACAGCGGGCGCCTGTAGGGGTCCTCTCTCACTTCGTTCCCCAGCCCAAGTGCAGGCAGTGAGTCACAGAGGCACCCGAAAGAGGTGCCTCTGCCTGCTGCAACTGCAACTTAATGGTATGCATATCCAATTGGCTATGCATGCCATTTTGTAGCGGTTGAGGAGAGGAGGCACCCACGAGGTGCCTCCAGGAGCCCGCTTTCCCTTCATGGCGGGCCAGAGGAGGCACCCACCCCAGAGAGGTGCCGCCAGGAGCCCGCTCCCCCCCAAAACCAGTACTAACGACAGACGAAAATCTGACAAACGAAACAACAATTTTTTGGAAAATTTCGCGAAAAACGGAAACGAGCCGAAACGGGCCGGCTCCGACACACGACAACTCGAAACCTAATTTTTCCTGGTCATGCCCATCTCTATTGGATATCCACAGGCCTTAAGTGCTGTCTTCGGATGCCTGTCTTCCTTCTTCTTGGCTCCCCTTGACTCCCACCATCCATTACAACACAAATTAGGAGTCATCAGGACCCTAAACCACAGAGCAAAGAGCATCCCCACCTCCAGAGAAGCCAAACCCAGGTAGTCAGCTCAAGATTTACTGATGAAGCTGTTTGAATGAGAAGTGAAATGTTACAGTCTCTCAAGAAAAGAAATCCAGTTGCCATGACTCAACTTCCAGATAAACTCACCTGGATGACTGAGAATCATCACAGACACACCTGCATTTTACTTGCCAGTCTTGGAGATGCAACTTCCAGAAAAATGCAGAAGTGTCATAATAATGGAATGATGATGAAAATTAACATTTAAACTCCAAATCAAAGCACTATCTAGATACTAATAAGCTTCTACTGCAGGGGTGGGTAACCTTCAGCCCTCCAGGTGTTTTGGACCATAGTTCTTTATCATTGACAATATAAGCTTGGAATTTTGGGAGTTGCAGTCCAAGACATCTGGAGGGCCAAATGTTCCCCACCTCTGCTTTCTTTATATTTGGGGTAGAATGAACATGGCTAAAAAAAAAAAATCAAATGCTAAAGAAAGTAAAACTGATCAATTTCTGTATACCTAACAGTGAGCAAATTATCTATCAATCCCATGTCTATGCTAACAAACTGGGTAGAGGTCAACAAAGCTGGTCAGAGGAGCGAAGAAGGCTGGTAGATAGTGAAAATACCTTGCTCCAACAATGTGAGCAGAAATAGCTGAGTAGAGGGGTAAGGCTAACAAATGCCCTGGTGAATGATATTTAAGGACACATCATCTGAGATCAACAGTTGAAATGGTACTGATGCTCAAGACATCTGTTAATATGAAACTTAATATCATCCACCCAACCCATAAGATCTTCCCAGTCAAAGCTCCTCCAGGTGGCCACGCTGAGAGAGGTCCGTAAATCCTCTTCAAGAGGCAGGGCCTTCTTTGTGGTGACTCCTACCCTATGGAATCAGATCCCAGAGGAACTCCAGCCAGCCCACTCCCTGTTTACATTCAGGAGGCAGTTAAAAAACATACTCTACAGGGAAGCATTCCACATTGACCTTGGCTGAGTATTTATTTATTTCTCCATTCAATCTAGTTTTCTTTATATACATTTTTATTTGTCTACTTTTGTCATCTCTTATTATCACTGTAGTGGTTTTTAGTGCTTTTTTTTTTAAAAAAAATATTCTGTTTCATATTTGTAAGACCATCCAGAGTAGTGCCTTTGGCACTAACAGGAGAGGTACAGAAATCCAATAAATAAATAAATAAATTCTCACTCCCAGTAGAAGAATTTTCCTCAGCACAATATCTTAGCAATGTAATAACTTTTTTTCTAGAATATTATTTATATTTGATTAGCAGCAAAAAGTAGGCCATCTTTTACTCTTGGGGATTTCATGACATTTTATCCCATAATAAACATGTTATCTTTAAGAGGTCACCAGTCTCTTTGTGGAACAAAGACTAACACATCTATCCTGCTAGAGGAAACCATCTAAGTACTGCATGCCGATGCCTAAACTTGCTTTTTTGGTCAATTCATGAAAGCAATCCTTTCCCCCTAAGAGACCTTATGGTGGGTCAAATGGAAAGGTTTGGGGTAGTGCTTGTGTACCGTGCTCCCCGTGACCCTGCACTATCCCTTCCGGAGCTCTCCGAGTTCATCTCAGCGGCACTTTTGAGGTCCCCCCGCCTATTGGTGGTGGGGGATTTCAATGTGCACGCCGAGGTTGGGCTGTCTGGAGCAGCTCTGGAATTCATGGAGTCCATGGCCTCCATGAACCTGGCCCAATTAGTCATCGGACCCACTCATATTGGTGGACACACCCTGGACCTGGTTTTTGCCTCCACATCACGGGGTTTTGATCTGGGGGTCGGGAGATTGCTGGCCCGGCCCGTGTCATGGTCATATCATTATCTACTGACTTTCTCTCTTGCGGTAGCCACCCCGCCCCGCGGGGAGCCGGGCCCGCCCATCTGGGCCCGCCCCCGGGGGCTCCTGGACCCTATGCGGTTTTCGGAGGCCCTCGGGGATGTACCAGACGGTTTGGATGACGATCCGGCCGACTCCCTAGCCCAACGGTGGTTTGAGGAGGTGGCTGGGGCTGTCGACCGGATCGCCCCCAAGCGCCTGATCCGATGCCGAGCCCGTTCGTCCCCTTGGTTTACCGAGGAGCTACGGGCGATGAAGCAAGAGCGGAGAAGGCTAGAGAGCAGATGGCGGAACGCTCGGACGGCTCAAAATTGGGCTGCGGTAAAGGCGTTGAACGGTCGCTACTCTCGTGCGATAAGGGCGGCTAGGAGATCTTTTGCCGCCCTGAGAATTGGTGAGGCCTCGAATCGTCAAGCGGAACTTTTCCGTGTGGTCCGAGACCTCACCAATCCCGCTCCGCCGGGGCCTCCTCCTAGTGATTTCACTAGTGAGTCATTCGCAGCCTACTTTAAATCTAAGATAGAGGCCATCCGTTCCGAGCTGGATGCCAGTTGCCCTGATGCGGCCCCTGTCACGGCCAGTGTCGGGCCGCCTCGGTCGCCTCGGTTTGTTGAGTTTGGGCCTGTAACACCGGTGGATGCCTCCAGGGCACTGGGACATTGCAGGCCTGCGGCCTCTCCGTTCGACCCTTGCCCTTCCTGGTTGATTAAGAGCGCAGGGGGGAGCATGCCGAAATGGGCTTCACTGATTGCCTCAACCTCCTTCAAGGACGGGATTTTTCCCAGTCTTTTGAAGGAGATGGTGGTGAAGCCCATTATTAAAAGACCTGGCTTGGCAGTGGACGACCTGTCCAACTATCGTCCCATAGCCAATGTTCCCTTTTTGGGCAAGGTGATCGAGCGAGTCACCGCCCTGCGTCTCCAGTCGTTCCTGGAGGAGAACCATGTCCTGGATCCTTTCCAGTCCGGGTTCAGGCCGCGTCATGGGACCGAAACGGCCCTGGTCGCGCTGCATGATGATCTGTTGAGGAGGGCTGACAGGGGTTGCTCTACCCTGCTGGTCCTTCTCGACCTGTCAGCGGCTTTCGATACCGTCGACCACGGTATCCTGCTGGAGCGGCTCTCTGAGGTTGGGATCGGAGGCCAGGCCTTGGCCTGGCTTCGGTCCTTCCTTGGGGGCCGCACCCAGCGAGTGAGCTTGGGGGGTGAGTTGTCGGCTCCCTGGACACTCTCTTGTGGGGTGCCTCAGGGGTCGTCGCTCTCCCCGATGCTCTTTAACATCTATATGAAGCCGCTGGCCGAGATCATCCGGAGTTATGGAGTCTGCTGCCATCAGTACGCTGATGACACGCAGCTCTATCTCTCCTTTTCCACCGGTGCAGTGGAGGCCGTCGGGACCCTTGATCGCTGCTTGGCTGCGGTACTGGACTGGACCAGGTCCCACAGGCTCAGGCTCAACCCAGGTAAGACCGAGGTTATGTTCTTCGGGGGCTCGTCGGAGGGGTACTGTGGCCCTCTTCCCAGTCTGGATGGGTCCGCCCTCCAGCTGGCGCAAAGAGTGAGGAATCTGGGCATCGTCCTGGACCCGGATCTGACCCTGGAACCTCAGGTGTCAGCCGTGGTCAGGTCGGCCTTTTACCATCTTAGGCTTATCGCCCAGATTCTCCCGTACCTCGATGAGGGCTCCTTGAGGACTGTGGTACAGGCACTGGTCATGTCGAGGCTGGATTACTGCAACACTCTCTACATGGGGCTCCCCTTGAACCTTGTTCGGCGATTGCAGCGGGTCCAGAATACGGCAGCCAGGCTGGTGGTTGGTGCGCGTCGCTATGACCGCGCCACCCCTATCCTGGCTCGCCTACACTGGTTACCCGTTGCCTCCTGAATAAGATTCAAGGTGTTGGTTTTGGTTTACAAAACCCTCCATGGCTTGGCCCCAGCATATCTGGCGGAGCGTCTCTCCCGACAATTAGATCTGGCCCGACCCACCCGAGCCTCGGTGGCCTTATCACTGCGGACGGTCACACCGAGGGATGCCCGTAAGGCGGGTACTCGGGGACGGGCTTTCTCGGTTGTGGCCCCGTCCATTTGGAATAAACTTCCTAGTGATTTACGGCTGGCTCCATCGCTGGAAGCATTTAAGAGGAATCTTAAAACCATCCTCTTCAGAGAAGCTTATGGCGATGTCTAAGGTCCCACTTCTGGTTTTTTTTTTTTTTCACTTAAATAGTATCGAATACTATCATCCCGCCAAATTACTTTTGGTCATTGCAGTTTTGCTACTGTTGTTTGTAAATGATTTTGTTGTTGTTTTAACCCTGATACTGTAAACCGCCCAGAGTCCCCATTGTGGGAATGGGGCGGTATACAAGCGTAAATAATAAATAAATAAATAAATAAACAAGACAGCTTTTACCAGGTGCTCCTACTAATTTCCTAAAATAATGAGATGCTGTCTAAGAACAGTAAACATATAGCAGAATAGTACCACTTAAATGTAAGGTCAAGGACCATGACCATAGAAGGAAATTTGTTCAAGAAAGTTTCAGAAAACAGTACAATTATCCCCTGCCATTTCGTGTTTCATATAGTGCAGCCCCAGTATATAGCGGGACTGCAGTATATGAAAGAAAGGACCCCTGGGGCAAGTGCAAGGGCCAGTTTGAGGCCTCCTGCACTTACTCCATGCCTCGTGCAGTCCTGAGTGGGCCTCTGATAGGCTTCCTGGGCCTATCAGAAGCCCTAGAAGTGGTTTCCCGCAAGCCAGAAGTTACTTCTGAAAAACCAGAAATGCCTTCTGGATTGCTGGAAACCACTTCGGGGGCTTCTGACAGGCACGGGAAGCCTGTTGTAGGCCCATTTGGGGAAGCGCCAGGCCTCAGGTAAGTGTAGGAGGCCCAAGATAGGCCCCCCAGTCCCGACCTAACCCAGGATCCACATATCGTGGATTTTCCATTATCGCTGGTTGGGTTGGCTCCCTAACCCCCACAATAAACGGGGGATTATGGTATACAATTTTTTTTGAAAGATTTTATTTAAAACCTTCTTCCTTCACAAATGATTGAAAAATTCACCAATACAGTGATCCCCCGCCTATTGCGGGGGTTAGGGACCCAACCCAACCCAACCCACAATAATTGAAAATCTGCAATATGCAGATGTAGATCAGGTTGGCAAGGAGCACTCAGCTGGGGGCTCTTGTACTTACCAGAGGCCTCAGAAATTTTCGGCGATCCAGAAGTCACTTCTGGTTCACAGGGAGGCCCTTTTGGGGCCCCCAGAAGGCCTGGGAAGGCCCTCACAGGCCCATTTGGGACAGCACCAGGTTGGGGGTAAGTATGGGAGCCCTGAAATAGGCCTTTTCCCCCTTAACCCAGGAGGTCTTTTTTCATATACTGTGGTACCGCAATATAGCGGGACTGCAGTATATGAACTGTGAAAGGGTGGGGGACCACTGTAGGATGCAAATCTCCCCTACACCCACAAGAAAAATATAGGTGAACACCTTGGTATCTATAAGAAAGGCAATATTTAGCAAAAATTATTGGAACTTAAGAAACAACAAATCCACTTCTATGGCATGATTGACCTATGGATTACCAGCCTTCTCAGTGGGTTGGACTCAATGAGCATTGTGGTTCCTTCCATCTCTACAGTTTGTTGATTCTTTTTTCTTTGTCTCTGTGTGCAAGCAGAGAAAAGAAAATCCCTGAGTGACTTGCCATTAATTCAGAATATGAAATTTTTGTAACTCATTACTTTGAATTAGCTCTGTGTGGGTTTATTGCAGTTTGGAACGACAGTCTTGGAGAATAATGCATAAGTTGCTGGGATTCCTTCATTTTTTAATCTCTGTCAGGACAACTTTTAGCATGTGTTGTGAGCAAAACTTTTCTTTGAGGGACAGTCTATAATGTTTTTTGGAATATTAGAAATCTCTCCTCTGTTCCTTTTAAATTTCATGGCTAACTTCATTTTTACGACAGTGCAACATAAACAGCATAACGTCTGAGGGTGAAATCACCATATACATTGTCTGTTTTTTTACTGAATTGCACAACAATTCATTGAATCATCTGAATGCCTTAAGACCGGCATGTCCAAACTTTGGCCCTCCAGATGTTTTGGACAGCAACTCCCACAGTCCTTTGCCAGTCTAAGCTTAGAATTCTGGGAGTTGTGGTCCAAAACATCAGGAGGGCCGAAGTTTGGCCATGCCTGCCTTAAGAGACTGCTAATAAGGGTGTTTTTAAATTCTTAATTATTTTACTTCAGTTTCTTTAATACTGTTTGTGAAGTGCAATCTGAAGTATTTAATGTATATGCAAACATCTCCATTTAGAAAACAGAGTTATGACAAACCATTACAATACTCGCTTCCACTTCCTCTCAAGTTACCTCTGAGACATTGGTTTTTAGAATTTCCCCAGAAGCAACATGCAAATCCACAACAGCTGCAAAGGAACAAACTGTTTGTGGGGTGCATTGTGAATCTGAACTCCATCAGCCCATCCTCATCATCATCTGGTGAGCAAATGGGTATCTCTTATCCCCCTGGCTAAATGTGGTTTGGATCCACAAATCCTGTTTTGTAATGCTATTAGAACTTTTGGCCAGACCACTCTGTAGTTTGATTTTCTTCTCTGGGTTGAATCAGGTGGTAGGGATAGATTATCCCAGGAATTGTCATAGGAATGTATGCATGGTTTCTTTCTTGGCCAAGAGCCTAGGTGTAGGATAAACATGAACAGATATCAATACCAGCCAGAAGAGTCTGACCTTTAGCTAATAAATGAGGATAGCTTCTGATGAGGTCCCACTAGTATTCTATGGTTTATGACATGCTCCTTTTTCATTTAATTTTGTGTTGGTTTTTAGAGGACAGGGATACATTCTTTGCTTTGAGCATAGCTTTCTCACCATGCAAAACCTAATTTAGAGATTACAGAGCACATCTCCACACAACCAATATGTGCTCACTTTCTTAAGCCACTGTTAGAGATATATTGGAAAATAAGACAGTATCAAGTAGTTCTAGTATCCAAATTAGTCAAAAGCCCATCTGAACAAGACTGCCTCCATTTGTTGCCAGAAGGACAAGAGTGAGGTTGCCAGGTTGGGGCTGGTGACCCATGCCCAGGATTGGCCAACAGGGGCGGGGTTTTTTCACCTATCCCACATGGGTGCTCAGGGGTGGCACAAGATAGGGTGTTCCACATGCAGGCCACATGGGCGGTAGTGCAGATTGAGTCAAGACATACAGTGAGATAAATTCTAAAAGGCTCTGTAGGCCCATCCAACCTCTGGATGCTGTGGATCCTGAGATTACATTGTTGGGAAAGGATGCGCTTTGAGGTCTCCCTGGATCACAAGCCAACAAGCACAGGGCTGGTGGGACAGGGGAGGGTATTGGAATTTTCCAGCCCTGCTTGCCCTGTCTGCAGGACCGGACAGGCAGGGGGAGTTACTCACTCGAAAGTTACCTATTGGAGGGGTCCCGGGAGGTCCCGGGGTTCCAACATTCAATCCACACTAAGGCAGGCCCCTGTTGATGAGTTGATGAACAGTTGAATGTTGAGAAAATAAAGCGTGGCCCAAATTATACCCCAAAAATGTGCCTCGTCTGATTATTTCACCATGGGTGGGCAATGGCTGAAAGATACGAATACTCACCTGCATACTGGGGTCTAAAATCAGATGCTAGTCCCAATTAGAGTAGACCCATAAAATCAGTTACTGAAGGTTAAGTCAACATGTATGTGTGTTGTGTCATTACAGTTGTGACTGACTCTGTAACCCCATGTCCATGGAGTTTTCTTGGCAGGAATACTGGAGTGGTTTACCAGTTCCAACTCCAGGCACCTACAGCACCTGGTATTCCCTGGTAGTCTCCCATCCAAGTACTAACCAGGGCCGACCCTGCTTAGCTTCCAAAATCAGGCGACATCAGATATGCTTAGGGCATCTAGGCAGCTAAGTCAACATGTATGCTAGTCATTTGATTCCACACATCTCCTCTAGCAGTGACTAGCAATGGAATTTAGGCTGTTGGGTCCAGTATAAATATAATAAATGCATGCCTGTTGTTTGACATATATGGCAATCTTCAGTGAAACAAAATGATACCCAGGGACTTGTAATGTCAGGCCTTCTCTGGCATGAGGAGCAAAATTGCAGGCAAGGAAAAGGAAAGGCTTCTGGCCATCTGTTTATTCCAGTACATTTGCAATATGTAATTAATTTCCTTTGCCTGCAGAACAGCAGGTGTCATCTTTTGTTTCTGCTGTCCATAATCTGTTACCTAACAGCTCCACCTCTGTTCCCCAAAGAATTCTTATATTACTTTGTAATGCAAATTTGGAGAGGGGGAAAGGAGGAAAGTACAATGATATTATCCTCCATCTAAATTACAAATATCTGCTCTTCTCTGACAACCATAATTCTGATTTTTTTTAAAAAAAAAAGTTGCAGGAAATGTGGAAGTCATCAGCTTTCAAGAGCATGCATCCAAGACCATGCTACTATGGTTAACCCAAATAAAGATGGGCCTTTCTGTGCAATAACAGAGTGCCCAGATTTTGCTGAAAAGTGAAGTCAATGTGGAAATGATTTTTCTTGAATAAATTTAAAACTTGTGACATTTATCAGTATGTTTCATCAGGACCAGTCCTAATGTTTGGCTGAGAGAGGTGGCAGTAGATATGGGGAATCATAGAAAGCCAGAAAATATTTAGGTAATTAATGTGTTTCTTATTGCAAGCACCACAGGCTGAAGAATAAATAGGTGGTTCCCTTTCCCTGGCAGGTACACTACTGCAAACAGAAGTTGTATATTATATGTACACACATGGGCTGCTGTACACCAAGAGTAGTTAATCCTGTATCTCCTACATTGTTTCAAAATAAACATAGCACGAAGCCATACGTATTCAACTAGACATTACATACAAGCCAGAATCCTGTTAGATTTTATTTTGGAGTAAGTGAAATCACGTAAGTTATGGTGGTAAACTACAGCTAATTAATGTGATTCCATCATGGGTCTAACTGTATGCCAGCCATCTGACTGTATGCCAGGCATTTGGCACACAATCAGAAACTTCCTAATCAGCTGCAATGTATTGCTGTAGCTTATATGATTTCACTTCCTCCAGAGTAAAATCCTAACTGGGTCCTGGCTGTTGTTCTTCTTGTTGTTGGTGTCAGGTTGCTTCTGACTTCTTGCAACACTATAAATTAGTGACCCCTCAAAGATCCTACCAGTAACCTACTAGTTAGTAGATCCTACAAGTAATGACCCTGCTTAGGGCTTTCACATTAAAGGCCTTCACTTCTTCTGTTGAAGATGCTAGCTGCCTGGGTTCACTCTTTTCAAGCACATAACATTGCAATTCTAAATGTTTTTTTTCCTGGGGGCACCTCCTTTGAAGTTAAATAACTTGGCCCACTGAATCCCAAATCTCTCCAAATTTGGAGGGCTTAAAGGAAAAAGTCCAAAGAAAGTTCACACCAAATTTGGTGCCTCTAAGAGCCATGGGACCTGTTTTATAGAGTAGCAAATTGGTTCATTACAGATTCATTTCATACATTTTTTTAAAAAAAATGTTTCTAATGAGACAAAATGAAGTCTCATTATGGGAAGGAACAAGCATGCCATTGCTCAGTATTGTTCAATATGTTTATGTGTGCCAAACATCAAACATGGAAGCTGTCATGACAATCTGGTGGGATGCTGGTCAGGTGCCTGGTCACATCCAAAAAGCCCTTTGTTAGATACAGCAAATTCCTCACTTGGAGTTCTGCTTCTTTGTGTATTTCACCAGGATCCTGGCCAGTGTTTCTCAAGTGGCAGCTACAATATTGATATTCAGAAACTCTGCCTAATGATTCCAAACTCCCTTCCTTATCGACAGCTCACAATTATCTGATATGGAAGGTATGATCGGGTAAATGGTTTGTGAAATTAGACATGAGAAACTGTATATTTTTATCCTTGTATTTCCTTTTTTGGCAGGCGGGGGCAGGGGGACTCTTTGTTTGCCATTTTCCTATGGTCCTAATGATGTTCATAAATCTGAAAGTGTCTAAATCAAGTGGGGTTATGCAACAGTGCATCTGAGCTTTCAGTGTATATGCATTACAATTCTTTGTTTTAATTATATGACCTCATGCATTTCTTAAGGCAGGAAGGATGGGTTTGTGGTTAAGCGCTGGGATCAGAATGGGTGCAATTTTCTGCTTTCCTACAGCCTTCCTTTGTGACCTTGGAGGAGTCAATCTAGACATGCCTGCAAATGTGATAATAATACCTCTTACTTAAGTCTCCCAGGGAGAAAGGGGGGAATCAATTAATAATTTGAAGGATGGGAGGCAAGGGGGTTTTCCTAGGAGGATACATGAGCTGCTCTTCTAGCTTAAACATTTGTATTACATCTGGTAAAGCTGATGTCTAGTTTCAGCACACATAAATCTCATATATTAGTGTCACCTATGAGACCTGCTTTTCTGAAAATGGTACCTAATGTTGTGTCACTTGAATCAGAATTTACTTGGAACAGGCAATTTGAAACTTATAAAGAGGGAGAAGAGGTAAATTAAAAAAACAAAAAAAGTTCAATGTTTTGGGCCGAGATAAAGCCATGACAAGATTTAGTATGTGTTAGCCTGGAAATTCAAACACAACATTTAAAAAGATCCATAAAACAGGTTGTAAATAATACATTATTCATCAGTGAAGGAAAACAAATGTAATTTAAGCCAAAACACCAGCTGAACTTTGAATATAATCAAAAGTCACTCTCACCAAATAGGAAAAATACCGTATATACTTGAGTATAAGTCGACCCAAGTATAAGTTGAGGCCCCTAATTTAACCTGAAAAAACTGGGGAAACTTATTGACTCAAGTGTAAGTCTAGGGTGGGAAATGCAGCAGGGCCTGGCAGTTCCTCCTTTGTGAGCTGGGGGAGCCATGTGTGAAGTTAAAATCACTTTTAGCCACCAAGGCAAGTACTTACCTCGGTGGCTGAAACATTGTGCGCTGCTCCCCCATGATGCAGGAGAGGGTCAGGAGAAGCAGTGCGCAGTGTTTGAACCAAACATAAGTCGACGGCCCCTTTATTCAGCCCAAAATTAGGGCTGAAAAACTAGACTTATATTTGAGTATATACAGTATTAATGATATTGAACACTTAGTGGATATACAGATTTATCAGTTTCCCTTTTTTCCATATTCACATTTATGATTTTGGGGAAATTTTTCATTTTTTTAAATGA
Source organism: Phrynocephalus vlangalii (assembly GCA_037367305.1). Lineage (NCBI taxonomy): Eukaryota > Metazoa > Chordata > Lepidosauria > Squamata > Agamidae > Phrynocephalus > Phrynocephalus vlangalii. The sequence goes on from JAWVWN010000019.1 coordinate 45,185, forward strand.
ATAGAAACAAAATTCTCACCCTTCTATAGGGGTTGGAAAATTTGACTGCTTCATGATTTCCCACATTTTTTACAACACCACAATGAAATAAATTACACCCATCCCTTGAAAAAAATTGCTCTCCTGCTCATTGATAAGCTCTGTGCTAATAGAAGGTGATATGAAAGGTGTCCCCAGAGCTAAACAATATTCAGTTCAGAACCCAAAGGGAAGTGTCCTGCCTGGTTGAAAATCTTATTGAAAGGGGTTCATTCATTCATTCATTCATTCATTCATTCATTCATTCATTCATTCATTCATTCATTCATTCATTCATTCGGCTTTGGAAGAAATTGCATCGACCTAGATATTTCTCAGAACTCTCTGAATCATCCTGATTCTTTTCTGGATAGTTTTGAGTTGATGCATGCTCCTGGAAATGTCCCAAAGAAGGACAACAAATTCCTTGTTCCATTAGCCCAGCATCTGGGACTCATACATGGACTTATTCACCACCAAGATTTCATTCATTTCGAACATCAAGACTCCATCCTTTCAACTCTCACAGACCTAGGCTTAGTTAGTTTATGTTCCCCCTCTTAGAGTCAGCTAAACTAATGCTCATTAGCCCATCATGTCACAGACTGTATAAGGAAGTTCTTATTGTCCCCAATGATTTCTTTACAGGAAAGAGGGTAAAAATGTAATGTGTCTCCCCATCCTTTTCATAAATAAATGCATAAGCCCTTGTCTTGTCATCACACTTTCTGTATCTTTGCATGAAACTCCATCAACCTTACCGTTGTCACTACCTTCGTTACCCTACTCTTCTGCTATTTCACAATCAGTCTGGGCTGAAGTGTATGTTTTTAGCTGCCAGGATGGCTCAAATGAATGTCTTATTTCTTGCACTGACTTTTCATTTCTTCCTTAAATCAGAACCATCAGCAGGCTTCCTTTCCTCAGTGTTTGTCACCCTGTGTCATCACGGTTGCTGCACTCACAGAATGAAAAACACGTTGGGGCAAGATATGGTTCAAGAATATCCTTTCCCACTAAGTAGACTGTATTTATGGGAGTGCCCATCTTGGAAGAAATTGAAATTGGACCTATTCATTTGTTGCTTGGGACCAGGGATGTCTATAGGAAATGCATTCTGTAGAGGTCACCCCACACCCTTCTGGATGAAAAAAGGAGTGAACACAATCTGTGGTCATAGATCTGTAATAAGGGGGATGAAAACCTCTCAATATTGTGGCCTTTCTTTGAATCCCATCTGCACATTCTGCTGATGTTTGTTTTGTATTAACTTGGTAGACTTTATCACATAATGGATGTGATTTTTATGTATTTCCACCTCTAATACTTACATTCATGCGTGTGTTTTTCTGTATGTCACACTACTTTCCCCATTTATTAAGCATATCTATGTATATATTTTTTAAACTTTATGTGCATTTTAGCTGTTCATAGTTTTAAAATGTGCCCATCACTATAGGCATGTTTTATTTCTCTGAACCACCCCATAAGTCTTCTAAATGCACAAATTACAGAGGACACGAGCATTTTTCTTTTTCTTACAGTAAATCTTCAGAGATGCCAAAATGCTACATGCACTAGATCTGTAATATCCAGCCATCTCTTTTCCATCCCAATCTGTATAGTTCCAAGTAGACATGGGCATGACTTAGCGGTATTCCCGTTTCCGTTTCCGTTACTCGGTTCCGTTACTCTATGGAAACGGTAAAGGGAATTACTCCACCAGACTTCGAGCTCGAACCGATGAACGAACAATTTTGGTCTGATTTGTCATGCTTGTTCCTTGCATCGCGCGATCGCGCGATGCCACGCGGCACAGAAAAAAAGTTTTTAAAAGTTAAAAAAACCCAGTTCCCGGCCAAAAAGCAGGCGGAAAAATGCCTGCTGTGCCTCAAGGCACCTACCAGAGGGGTTGTTTCTGGAGGTCCCCGGCCTCCCCCCCCCATCCCCCGTCCTGGGCTGCTCTGGTGGGACTCGCCGCAGGCTCGCAGCCAGCAAAAAGCCCAGTCTCGCCGCTGGCCGCCACAATTAAAGCGCAAGCAAGCGGCATGGACGGCACAGGAAAAAACTTTTTAACTCTCCCCCCACCCATTCCCGGGCCAAAAAAGCAGGCGGAAAAATGCCTGCTTGACTAAGGGCGCAGGGCACCTACCGGACGGTTGGTTTCTGGAGGGGGGGTCCCGCCTCCCCCCCATCCTGGGCAGCTGGACTCGCCATGCCATGCGGTGCGGGCGGGGGATCCAAAATGGGGCGGTGAACGCAATATTGTTTTTGAAATCGTGGTCCAAAAACACACAAGCACAACAGAAACACGCGAAAATTTATAAACTGCCAGAGTTTTCACAGTAGCAGTGGGTTTTTTCTTGCAACAAAATGTCTCTCCTCTCCTCCTCTGTCCTCCATTGATTTTATTTTATTTTATTTTATTTACACCTGCGCAATGATGGGCTGGCCGAGTGGCCAGCCATGTGGGAGTGGACGACCATGCAAATTTTTGGAGCCATCCCACCAATCACATGGCCACTTGGCCATGGAGACTTCTGGGATGTGCCAAAAAGCCCCCTAAAACCTTCCCTAGCCCCCTAACCCTAACCCTAATCCTTGACTCCTTACCCATACGTCACAGACTGTCTTCTTAGTGGGTCAGAGAGGCACCCAGAGGTGTAACCCACTAGCCCACCGTAACCTTACCCGTCACTAGCCTAACCCTAGCCCTTGCACTAACCCACCTTAACCCTAAGCCAGATCTACTTGCATTGCACTACACGCAAGTACGATTCCCTTCTTTGTGAGACATGGCGGTACGAGAGCCTTAGGCATCACCCTATGCCTCTGGCGGGTTCACTCACTGGTCTCACTGTCTGCAACTGGTATGCATATCCATATGGCTATGCATGCCATTTTGCAGCAGCAGGTGAGGAGGGGAGACCCCCATGTTGAGGGGTCTCTTGGAGCCTGCTTCCCCTTCCTAGTGGGTGAGGATAGGAGGCACCCACGGTTGCCTCCAGGAGCCCGCTTTCGCTTTATAGCGGGCCAGAGGAGGCACCCACCCCACAGAGGTGCCTCCAGGAGCCCGCTACCCCCCCCCAAAACCAGTACTAACAAAAACGAAAAAACAAAAAAATGAACTAACTAATTTTTGCGAATTTTCACGAAAAACGGAAACAACCCGAAACGGAACCGGCCCGACTAACGACAACTCGAAAAAATTTTTTTTCAAGTCGTGCCCACCTCTAGTTCCAAGTTCCTGATATACTTCCATGCAAGGAAAAAGAAAAGCAATAGGCTTCAAAGGCCACACTTTAAAATATATGTGGCAGTTTTAATAATAATAATAATAATAATAATAATAATAATAATAATAATAATAATAATAATAATAATAATAATAATAATAATAATAATAATAATTTATTTATTTATTTATTTATTTATTTATTTTTACAACTTATATACCGCTCACTACCCAAAGGTCTCTGGGTGGCTTACAATAAAGAATTAAAACAGTTAAAACATCAAATATCAATAAATAATTAAAACAATAATAAAAACCTTACACTAAAGTCATTACACTAAAATTGCCAACAGAGGACCCACAGTCTATGTTGTATCAATTAAAAAACTTCTGGAACAGGAAGGTTTTTACCTGGTGCCGAAATGTCATCAATGTTGGTGCCAGGTGGATCTCACTTGGGAGGGCATTCAGTAGCTTGGGGGCAGCTGCCAAGAAGGCCCTGTTCCTACAAGCCATCCCTCGCACCTCCTTGAGGGATGGCTCTTTCAAGAGGGCCCCCTGACTCGATCTTAATTGCCAGGTAGGTTCGTACGGAAGGAGGCAGTCCTTCAGGTATCTAGGTCCTAAGCCATTTAGGGCTTTATATGTCAAAACAAGCATTTTGAATTGGGCTCGAGAGAGCTGTCTAGATGCCCTAAGCACATCCGATCTTGCCTGATTTCAGAAGCTAAGCAGGATCGGCCCTGGTTAGTACTTGGATGGGAGACCACCAGGGAATACTAGCAGCTGTAGGTGCCTGGAGCAGGAACTGGCAAACCACTCCAGTATTCCTGCCAAGAAAACTCCATGTACATGGAGTCACGAAGAGTCGGTCACGACTGTAATGACACAACACACACACAGCAACTGGTAACCAATGAAGGTTATACAGAATCGGTGTGATGTGATCCCTGGTGGCCCCACCACTTACGAGCCGCGCTGCACGATTCTGAACCAGTTGCAATCGCCGAACCGTCTTCAAAGGCAGCCCCATGTAAAGCGCATTGCAGTAATCAATACGGGATGTTACCAGTGCATGCGTAACTGTCATGAGGCTCTGTTCATCCAGGTAGGGGCGTAGCTGATATATTTTCCGCAGCAGGAGAGAGGCACCCCTGGCCACCGAGTCCACCTGGGCTTCCAGAGTTAGGCCGGGGTCCAGGAGCACCCCCAAGCTACGGACCCTCTCCCTTAGGGAGAGTGCAACCCCATCCAGGACAGGGAAGTGGGCCTCTAACCTGTCCAGTGAAGCACCCACTAACAGCACTTTAATAATAATAATAATAATAATAATAATAATAATAATAATAATAATAATAATAATAATAATAATAATAATAATAATAATAATAATAATACAGTGCAGACAAATTTTGGGAATCACACATGCACTAAGGACGTCGTGCATCTATTTGAAAAAACATGCACCAAGTAGACATGAGCACGACTTGGCGAAATTCTCGTTTCCGTTTCCGTTACTCGTTTCCGTTACGCAATGGAAACGGTAACGACAATTACTCCCCCAGAACTCGATCGCGAACCAAGCGGCACAGAAAAAAAGTTTTAGAAATTAAAAAAAAAACCGATTCCCGGCCAAAAAAGTGAGGGCACCTACCAGAGTGGTGGTTTCTGGGGGGGGGCACTCCAGCCTTCCCCCCCTCCTGTCCTGGGCTGCTGGTACCGGGCTGGGAGGGGGCATCCTCAGCGTCTCCATTTGCCATGCGGTGCAGGGGGATACAAAATGGCGACCGCAATTTTTTTTTGAAATCGTGGTCCAAAAACCCACCAAAGCACCACAGAAACATGCGAAAATTAGCTATTTTAAATGCTTGAATTTTTACAGTAGCAACAGTGGGTTTTTCTTGCAATAAAACGTCTCAATTGATTTTATTTTATTTTATTTTATTTTTATTTTTTTACACCTGCGCAATGATGGGCTGGCCATGGGAGTGGAGCATGCAAATTTTTGGAGCCATTCCACCAATCACATGGCCAGGTTTTGCTGAGACTTGCTGGTACCAGGCTGGGAGGGGGCATCCTCGGCGTCTCCATTTGCCATGCGGTGCGGGGGGATCCAAAATGGTGACCGCAATATTTTTTTTGAAATCGTGGTCCAAAAACCCACCAAAGCACCGCAGAAACATGCAAAAATTAGCTATTTTTTAATGCTTGAATTTTTACAGTAGCAACAGTGGGTTTTTCTTGCAGTAAAACGTCTCCATTGATTTTATTTTATTTTATTTTATTTTATTTTTTTTACACCTGCGCACACACAATGATGGGCTGGCCATGGGATGGGACCATGCAAATTTTTGGAGCCATTCCACCAATCGCATGGCCAGGTTTTGCTGAGACTTCTGGATGTGCCAGAGAGGGCATAAAAAGCCCACCAACCCTAATCCTAATCCTAACCCTAACCCTAACCCATACGCCAGTACACTGTGTTCTTAGTGGGCCAGAGGCACCCAGAGGTACAGCCCACTAACCCACCCTAACCTTAACCGTTACCCTAAGCCTAGCCCTTACCCCCTAACCCCATGCTCTGGGAAGTCAAGTCGTGCTAAATCGCGGCGGTAACGACAAACGACAAATGACACGACAAAATGACAAATTTTTGAAAAATATCGCAAAAAACGGAAACAACCCGAAATGGAACCATCCTGAAAAACAACAACTCAAAAAAAAATTTTTTCTGGTTGTGCCCATCTCTAGCACCAAGTGTCTACATATTTTCCTACTTTTTAATTTTTAAAAATCCATATAGGACTGATATGGAATAGACATGGAAATCGAAACAAAATTGGCAAATCTGCCTTTCTGTTCTGGAAATTCCTTTTGAATAGAAATATATAGGATTTGCGTGCATTGTCTTTATAAATTTTGATGCATCAGTGCAGGATGTGTGTGTATGTGTAGTGTACATATGCCTTTTCAGATTTCCAAAATGCTTGTAAAGTTTATGCTGGCAGACAAGGTAAAGAGATTAAGCTCTTTCAGCTACATTCTCTTTGCTAAGAAGTAAGAAGTCTATCAAGGTCATCTAAGTACATAGAGCGATTGTAAGCACTCTTCAGCCATGATTATTACATTTTTTAAAGGAGGAGGAGGGAGGGGATCCAGACTAGAACAGAACATGATGACAGGTATATGCACCATGTTTTTTTTAAAAAGTAATGCTTTTCATAATAAAATCAAACAGCAACTTCCATACAATTGCGTAATTTTATGTGCACTGTGAAATGCAGATTTAAAACGTGTGCAGGAACAGTTCATTCATTCAAAGGCAGTGAAAAGTAGCAGCAACTTTATTAAAAAAAATAACTAATAGTCATTCCAGAGAATTGAACTGCCAGCTTGTTTTGACAGCTGCAAGGGGAAATGTACTTGCTCCACACAGTGAGTGTAAATCTTTCAAATTTTGTAGAAAGTTGAATGATGTGCAAGCTTCACTCCAATCAGTTTGAAAAAGTTTGTCTTTTTGTTGTTTTTAAAAAAGAGAGGGATATGTCCCTGTCTTGTAGAAGTAAGACTAATTGAGGGTGCTGCCAATCAGCTGAACTACATGGACAGAATTAAAGGAACATTTCTGAGATGCTGGGAAGGATAACTTTTGTTTTTTGAAGTGACAGCTACTGAAATGTGAAGTAAGAAGGCCAGAAATTTGGAGGAGGGCTCCCCACACTCATTTTCAGAATGAAAACTTAATATACAGTTCAGATGGAAATCAGAAAACTGTTTCTTCCTTTGGAAATCAGAAACCTAGCAAGAAATGATTGTGACAAGCTGTCAGATTGAAGGAATGGTCTCTCAAGTGATGCATCTGAACAGGCGACCAAAAGAAAATCCCATCAGAGTTAGGCCTTGTTCAAAATAGTTTGGCCATCTAGCCATACTGCTCTAACAGTTAAGGATTCCCCCTCCCTTACTGAGCCAAAATCTGACTTCCTGTAACAAGCCCATCTAGAGGAGATGGGGAAAAGGCACCTGAGGGGGGGGGGATATGATTGAGACGTACAAAATAATGCAGGGCCTGAGTAAAGTGGATAGAGGGAAGCTCTTCTCCCTCTCACAAAATACCAGAACTAGGGGACATGCACTCAAATTGAGGGCTGGGAGAGTAAGAACAGACAAAATAAAATATTTTTTCACACAGTGCATTGTTAGTCTGTGGAACTCCCTGCCACAGGATGTGGTTATGGCATCTGGCGTAGATGCCTTCAAAAGGGGATTGGACAGATTCATGGAGGAAAAGTCCATCACAGGTTACAAATCATGCTAGAGATGTGTCATCTCCAGACTTAACTTATAGATATGCTGTGTGCAAAGAAAACAAGAGACGATAGACATATTGGGCATGTTACAACAATGAGATTGAAAGGTTGATGTGAGAAGATTTGAAAGGCCAAAATCACAGCTGCAAGTTCTGCTCATTGCGCAGAGGTGCAAGCCATAGTAACTGGGATCGGCTGACTGATAGGCAAGCACTCCTCAGGAAGGCTTCTGTGAAAAGATTAATAGCAAAGTTCATTACAGGTTACAAACCATGATGGAGATGTGTAATCTCTAGGCTTAAAACCAGGGTACTCAAGGACCAGATGCAGGGGAGTAGTGGCAGGAGACAGATATCTAGTCTTGTGCACTCCCAGATGCATCTGGTGGGGCCATTGTGAGATACAGGAAGCTGGACTAGATGGGCGTTTGGCCTGATCCAGCATGGCTCTTCTTATGTTCTTATGAGATCTGTAGAGAGTTAACACGAATCAGTCACATGTGAATGTGTTCTCCTGTTGCTTGGCTTTAAAACAGAGAAACAACATCAGTGCCAGTATCCTATTGAGAAAAGAACACAGCACTTGCTGAGCTTCAGTGATCTCTAATGTGTTATAGTGCAAGTTTGCAATGCAAACTCTTTGTGCAACAATGTCCATGTGAATCAAACCCTTGCCTGGTCAAGTTTTTCCTTTTCAACAAACAATCAAACAACCAGCATTTTTTTTTAAAAAATATTGCTTTTTGTGATAGAAGTGCTTTGTGTGGTTTGGGAGAAGGGAGGTTCTTTCCAATCAAAGGTTCTGAAAAACAACAAAATACCCTGTTTCCCCAAAAATAAGACATCCCCTGAAAATAAGACCTACTTACAGTTTCCCCACACACTGAAATATAAGGCATCCCCCCAATATAAGGCCTCCCCATAATAAGATAACAATAAATGTGTACCGTATTTTTCTTCATGGAAAAATAAGACATCCCCTGAAAATAAGACCTAGCACATATTTGGGAGCAAAAAATAATATAAGACACTGTCTTATTTTCAGGGAAACACGGTAGTGCTCTGTACATAATTCAGAGTAGCAAATGTGGCAAAGACTGGTTCTGGTGATATCTTTTTGAGCTCTTCTTTCAAAGCGAAGTATTTGCCTTCAAGAGATAACTGTTATATTCATTTTCTCCTGACTTTTGTATTTTTAAAATTGCAGTTATTTCTGACAAATTTGTGAAGAAATTTGCAAAAGTACAAAATGAAAAATTTACCCATTCTCTAATATAAAGCAATACAACTATTCTATTGCATGCTAGAATCCAATAATAATTGCAAAATATCATATCATATAAAGATATTATATTATATTACATCTGTGAGATTCTCAGTCATCCAGGTAAGTTTATCTGGAAGTTGAGTCATGGCAACTGGACTTCTATGCAGGAATATGCATTTTTCCCATCTAGTATGACTCCACCACCCTTTCTGTTCTTTCCTGCCCTCTAAATTGAACTGTTTCCTCCAAATTGATTCAGTAAAGACTCTAAACACAATATAGGAATGAAACATCCCTGTCATCATTTGGAGTCTTAGAGACTCACACGCCTAGTTCAGTAAACTAGTCGTTGTAAACTGCCCGGAGTTCCCTTAGGAAGACGGGCGGTATATAAGCTGTATAAATAAATAAATAAATAAATAAATAAATAAATAAATAAATAAATAAATAAATAAATAAATAAATAGGCTCCCCGGTCTATTTCTACCATATTCCTGCTTAGTTTTGCTGGAGGCTTTTACTGAATGATCTATATTGTTTTTAGTAATTTGTTTTCTTCACATTACCTAAAATACATACTAACAAGTCTGAGTCACAAAGATCTGAGACAAAGATTAGCAACTTCCCTGAGGTGGGAAGGGTAAAGAGTGATAATGAATCATCATTAATTGAGTAATGGTCCACAGCATAATCTGAGAGGATGCCTTTGGCTCAGTGATGAGTAGCCTGTACCCCAACATATCATCACTGAATTTCAGAATCCACTGAGGTTTCTGCACCTACAACACCAATGAAATTTGGTGGCAACCTTGGTGGCTCTGTATGCAGCAGGAAATTGGCAGAGCAGCTTCTCAAATCATTCAGTCCAGCTATTTTGTAAGGCAGGATCTCCTCCCCTTCTGGATGGAAATAAAGGATTAAAATTCATTGGGTTTAGCTTTTGTCAGGAGTTAAATAGAAGCAACAGACTATGTCTTGATGGGCTTTGAGCTACTTTGCAGACGAAGTATTGTCCCCCATGGTCTAAAGGTATCTACAGTGGTACCTTGTATAATGGAATTAATTCATTCCAAATTAAATTCTGTTAAGCAAATTTTCCTTTATACAAATTTCCCATAGGAATGCATTGAAAACAGAGTAATCCCTAATCACGACCATTTTATGTTGTATGGATTCGCCCCATAGTCCATTCTGTTAAGCAGATTTTGTTATACAAACTGTTTGTTATACAAGGGTCCACTGTACTTTGTTCTATTTTCCCTTGCTTTTTAAAGGGATGCTAATGAAATTATTGCAGTCAGACATAGTACATCTTTTAGTTGGCAGTGGTTGGCAATGCCAATAAAATGAGCTGAGCTGATCAGTTCTTTCTCTTTCTTGACCAACACTTCATGACCTTTTCCTCAGATTTTTCCACTTATGGAGCAAAATTGAATAGTCAATAAGGAATACATACTGTCCAACGCAAAATGTGCCTTAGGGTGTTAGGGGTTCCTCCAGAGTAAGCATTGGGTAATAGTTTGAAAGGTCTGCTGTAGAAGGGAGAACACACACCATTGCGTAAGTAAATGTTTGCTCAAGATTTCATTCTTTACTTTTTGTAACATTTTGTTTCAACTCCCAATAGTCATATGTTTGTTTCACTATGTAGTATAAGGACATGAGCCAACTACAGCCAATTAATCTTAAACACCAAAGGGGCAAATCGCGAAAAAATATATTTCATTAAACTCAAAGAATTTAAATGGGCTTCTCTTTGGCTAGACCATACATATACCATTTTAAAATCTATAAACAGCACTGCAATCTGTAACTTTATGGGATAAATGTGGCTGAATAAATAATGGACAGTGTAGATTTCATAAGTTACTTTTGATAGATTTAAGCTTTCTTAACTGGTGAAACACTGGATATGTTTAATCTAGATTTTTGCTACCAGAAGCTTGTTGGTGGCTTTTAGATTTCCTAAAAGGTGTAATATTAACTTCTCCATACTGGAAAACCTTCAGTAATGCAAAGCTGGAGTTATTCCATTATCTATTACAATGAATACTTTCTTGTCAACCACAGGCATGGAAGAATTAGATGCCTAATTCTATTTATGTCTGTGAAATAAATAGAACTGTGACCAGCAAATACTTAACAGCTTAGATTTCCCCAAAATATTGTCCATGAGAGATGACCATAATGACCAATATTTATAATCAAAATAATGACCTAACCAGAAGAGAGCATTAGCATATTATCTGAAAGGTATTATCAGTGTGTTACAGTTCTTCCTCTTTTTTTACTACAAAAAAAATCCTAGGATAGCAAACACCAGTTATAAAATGAACAAAAATTGCTTTGGGTTTCCATGCCTTCTGTAGTTGTAAAATGCCACTCTCAATTAAAATGCATTAGTTTGAAGCACGGCAACCATTAATATTCAGTGGTTTTGAGTGACAACTTGGCAGTTTCTGTAAATGTGCATTGAGCTTAGACAAGTGTATTTCATTGTGAAAATAATCATTTGAGGGGGAAAGGTAAAACCTCAAAGGAATAGAAATGGCTTGGATTCAGGAAAATAGTTTAATGAATAGTTAACAGATTTCAGTGGAAAGTTAATAGATTCAAAAATATGTTGGAAAGAAAATCTATTCCAGCATGTTATTATTTTCCTTTTTTCCTTCCAAGTAAGGCAAAGCTCAGGGCAACCTTTAATTTTACATATTTTAACTTCTGTAGTCCAACCATATCTATCTACCACAAAGTTATAACAATATTAGTGATTGATGTTAATAAAAAGGCATTAAAACATGAGGGTGGGGATGTTTTGAAAACTGTTAAATTCTTTGCTTCCCAAAATGCAGCCTTTCACCTACCAAACACATTATGAATATTGTCAACTCATGGAACACTTATTGGCTGTTGGGGAGAAGAAATGACAGTACTTCAATAAATATTATGCACAAGTGCAGAAGTACATTTGATTGATGCATTGTGCTCCCAGAGCTGTGAATTGAAGCATTCAGAGAACCAATGCAGGACAATGAACAATGCTTTGAATCTGGATCACAAAGTCTTGTATTCAAATCACACAGCGAGGAAGTAAATTCAGTAACCTAGTTCACACAGTTGTTATCAGGATGAAATGGATGGGCTCCATCTATACCAAATTGACCAGGCAAGGGATAAAAATTTGTTAAATGCAACAGAAGGGATGTGCAGGGAAAAAGCTTTTCTACTATATTCATTTTCTGGTATTGGCCCAATTAGCTCCCCAAAAACAGGTACAGTGGTACCTTGTATAAAGGAATTAATTCGTTCCAAATGAAATTATGTTAAGCAAATTTTCCTTGATACAAATTTCCCATACAAATGTATTGAAAACAGAGTGATCCTATTTTTATGTGGGATTCGCCCCATAGGCGATTATGTTAAGCAAATTTCCCCTATCTCCGGAATTTTTTATGTTGTACAAATTTTATGTTATACAAACTGTTTGTTATACAAGGGTCCACTCTTCAAGGGAAAATAAAATTATGCATTCCCAAACGCGGCAACAAGAACAGTGCATGAGATATAAAACACACTCACAGTTACTAAGGACAATATAATTAACCCCCAAGCTCCAAGACTTAATAGGGGAGATTGGGGAGAGAGCCTCATGTCCAACCACTTTGATGGCTTCCGAACAGTAGCAAGGCAGTAGTCCACCAGATGAAAGGAAGGCAGAACAGCACTCAAGACAACAATAAAGGAAACAGGATATTTTTCAAAAGCTAATGTAACAGAAAGGCCAAAAAGAACAATGTCGTTTATCATCATCATCATCATCATCATCATCATCATCATCATCATCATCATCATCATCATCATCATGATGTCCTGTGCAGAGCACCCTGGGCAGCAAGTGTTCTCCAACGAACTTTTTTTTTACATTTTTTTAATTTATTTTCTACACTAAGTTATATTGCTTGTCTCCTGTCATGTTACCACTTCAATCACAGTTTTTCCCACCATTGAGCCCAATATAATTCATATCTCCTTTCCCAGCTTAAATGAGCACACTTTAATACTTAATTTCCTTACTATCTCATCCATATTCTATCTAACTTTACTTACATCTATTTTTAATACAAAGAATATAGCCTATCTAATCTCAACAATGTATTCAAACTCGCTGTTTAGCTCTTCAATACTAAGTAATTTAGGCTAGATTGGACTAACTATATATCTTCTATATATCATCCAGAGTATATTTACCTATTCTTCTAATGAGTGCCTAATTTCAGCAATCATCTCTAATTCAAGTTACAGTAAAACTTTATGAGCTATTATAAAAGAACTATCTCCTGGTCTATATGTTTCACTTTATGCATTGAAATTCTTATCTATACCTAACTGCCGCTATTCTTTTAAAAATTTAACAGATCAGCATTTATTTATATATCAGGTTTGTTTTCACACTTCCATTTCCCATTTCCCATATCATATCAATTAACTAGTAGCCTTAGACAATCAGAGTACAGAAAATATTTTTATGCAAAATATTCACTAAGCCAACAATTTTTTCTTCAATTTTCCTTTTTTCTGCCAAGCCCCTTATCTTCACCAGTGGCTTTTCCCTTGCCAAATCCATTAATTTCATGGGTTGTTGTGCTATCTTGGTAGTAATCCTGATGACCGCTCTGCTACTGAAAAAGTCCCAAATTGTCCAAATTTTGGCACCCATATTGAGTAAAACAGATGTGTTCATCATATTTCATGGACTTAGTACATCAAAGGTCTTAGCCTGCACCATTCTTGTCAAATTTGTCTTCATATGAGATCCACCCTTTGTTCTGGTATAATCTCTTGATTCAAGCTAATTTCATTTTTTCCAGGGTTTCAATGTTATCCAAGAGTTTGTGTTGGGGTCTAGCTTGGAAAGATCCTGCTGTTGTCATCTGTAGATTGGAGTCTAGTGTCTGCTCTACTTTTATTACTTTGCCAGGTTTGGAAATTTCTGTATCTTTAGTGGTTGGATCCAAGATATCTATTATTTTTGTAATCTGAATAAAAGTATATTTGTAAATTCTTCTTCTGAAATATTTTCCCAATCCATTGTGTTTTTATGGCTCACAACAAAAAGTTAAAGTTGCCTGTAATTATAGTTTCTGCTGTTTAATTTCCAAAAGTTAGGTGTATAGAAGGAGATGACTGAATTAAAGTCCTAGAGGCAAGGAATAGCTATCTTTCAGCCTTTGTTTTAAAAACATGAGATTATCTCAAGGTCGAAGTGTTCTTTATCAAATGGTTTCTCCAACACTAGTCTTAAAACTGTGTCATTAAGTACAGCAGATACCAAACATACAAAAAGCAAAAAGTAATTTCCTTTAAGGTCGCCTCATACAAAACAGTAGAAACACATAAGCTAATTTCCTAAATGAAAGCAATAAAGCAGAAAGGCAATAATGTAGTGTGAAAATAATCACTTACTCTGTAAGTCTTTTCAAAATATTCACCTTTTCATTAAGTGCCACTTCCAGAAGAGGAGGAGGGTTGATGCTTCAACTGAAGTTCACAACCGATCCCTTCGTGTCTGCAGGTGCTTCCTTTTTTTCGTTTCCCCTCCAAGGAAACTTACCACCTTAGGGTAAGTATATCTGGAAGAATTCAACTTGATAAGCTGGGACACTTATCAAGTTATGTCGCTGTGGTGTAGCCAAAACCAGAAATCCCAATGAACTTGATAGTTCTGGATCATCCCAATTTATCGGTCACATTCTACATATGCCCGAAGACTGGCATCTGAAAACTGCACTACAGTGAATACCCCCTGGTGGAAAAAGAAATGAATCTGGCCTCGAAAAACATGGCAAACACTCAAGGAAGATCCCAAAAGGGAGTTGTCCAGAAAATAATCCAAACATGGAAGAACACAGCAGCAAAATAACCACACATACATGCCCATGTAACCTGCAGTGAAGGAACTGCAGCAGCAAAGCAGTAGCAGGCTAGCAATAAATAAATCCAACCCAAAAAGGAGACCAGAGATGCTCTCTCAGCAAAACAGTGAACAAATCACCAAAAACCAAAGGAGATATTTTAGATTTGGAGCCCCTTTTAAAAGGTCAACGTCCCTGCTGCCTCCCCCATTCACCTTCCAGTTCTTCAGATCCTACTCAAAAGGTGACTGCTCTCCCTGTGATACTTGTGATGCTGTATATTGGAAAAACAGTGAGATGATTTTGTGTGCAAGCATCAAACAAAGGCAATGCAAATGAGGATTAGAGCACAAAGCAAAAAATGAAGCACTGTTTCATTGTTTCATTATGTAACAAAGTACTTCATTATGAAACAAAATGAAAGAAATTGTTTTGGTCTGGTCTGAATCAAACCACTTTTTTCGGTTCGAGAACCAAACTGGGAGAGCTTCCTTGCACTCTTCCCCAGAAGCTCCCCAAATTTGGAGTGGTTTGGGGTTCAGGGGGCTGAGTTATTAAGCTCCAGAATGGCACCCCCAGCAGTAATTTTAAAAGTTTTTTTAAAAACAAAAAATATAGGTTTCGGTTGGACCGGATGTCAGGGAAAGGTGGCATGGAGGAAGCAATTACTCACCCTGGTTGAAATGGCAGAGAAGTAATTGCTTCTTCCTGTGCTTGGCAACTCTACTAGTACTACCGTCACTGTAATATACTTTCCAGTATGACACAAAAGTTCCTGTGCTAAGTGCTTCCACCGTGTTATAATTTTCAGGTTGAACTTCATCCCAGAAAGTATATTATGGTGACAGCAGTACCAGCAAAGTTAGCAGACACAGGAGGAAGCAATTAATTCTCCACCGGTACAACCAGGGTGAATAATTGCTTCCTCCACACCACCTTTCCTTGCCATCTGGTCTGACCGAAACCTCTATTTAAAACTCTCTCTCCTCTCTCTCTCTCTCTCTCTCTGTCTCTCTCTCTCTCTCTCTCTCTTAAAATTACTGCTGGGGGGAACATTTTGGAGCTTAATAACTCAGCCCCCTGAACCCCAAACTGCTTCAAATTTGGGGAGTCTCCAGGGAAGAGTCCAAGGAAGCTCTCCAGTTGCGAATCATTTTATTTCATTTCATTACCGAAAAAATTGTTAGTAATGAAGCAAAACAAAACTACTAATGAAAAAGAATGAAACACAACACTATTTTTTCATTTCATGCCCATCTCTAATGAGAACATTCCAATGAAACAAAAGAGTTTCATTACTCTCTCTTTTGATATCCAAGGTCATTCATATTTCAGAGGTTCTCTATCGTAATTTCAGGAAAGACTCCATGAACAAAAAGAAAGGACCACTTTTATGTATCTTTTTTTGGGGGGGGGGTTAACATAAAAGCCCTATCTCTGTTCAACAATCCCAATGAAAGTAGAACTTTTTGCACATCTCAGGACTCATTACAGAAAGATGTTTCATTCCCAGAATATAGATATTTGCAAATCCTAGATTATTTCAGATGAATACAAAAGTAGAAACAAAACAGTGCAAAGAGTTTGAAATGCAAATGGCTATAACTGTGTGCAATAGCAAACAAAACAAAACAGCACAACACACACAAAAGTCAATAGGTTAAAATGCATTACTGGATAAAGTGGATTAATGACTGCATACTTTAAATAACATGCATAAATAAATCCATAGGGAAAAGTGTTGATAATTTTTTAAAAAGCTGCCTAGATGTCCTAAGCACATCTGATCTCGCCTGATTTCGGAAGCTAAGCTGGGTTGGGCCTGGTTAGTACTTGAATGGGCGATCACCAGGGAATACCAGGTGCTGTAGGCACCTGGATTAGGGACTGGCAAGCCACTCCAGTAATCCTGCCAAAAAAACTCCATGGACATGGGGTCACGAAGAGTCAGTCACGATTGTAATGACACAACACACACACACACACACACACACACACACATACACACACACAAGGAAAACAAATTTTGCTACTTTAATAAAACAAAATAGAAGGAAAATTCAAAGACAGATAAAAGAAGTGGAATGGACATGAGAGTGGGGTATTTTTAGTCCTTAACCCTAGTGCTTAGATGAAGAATGACTCAACGCTACGCTGAACAAATCCCAAATTGTGGATGGGATCCCTTTAGTATCAGCCCACTGTTGTTTAGAATAGTTGGTAATTTGTACTTTTTCTTTGGAAACAATGAATGGTGCATGCCAACAATGCCTAGTTTATGTCATTTTTACTTGCATATTCATAATTTTTTTCAGATAAGTTTTTTTCTTCATATACACATAGAAGGCATTGTAAGACTTCTTTAAATTTACTCATAGAACATTAACTTTTCACAGTTCCCTGACTAGAGTATTGTCAGCTTCCATGGATGCATGCATATATTATATGAATAATATGAGAACACTTTGGGTAATATACTTTGACATTCTTTCTGTTTAATTTTATTCAGCAACTCAAACTTCATTGAGTTAGTTTGACAGGTTTGGATTAATCTCAGTGGATACATTGCTTCCACAAGATTCACATAAGCTGAATTTGCAAAAAGACAACAGATCATAAATTGACAAGGATCTATGGAAAATCTCAGGTTCAGCATTTGCAATAATGATGATGTACACACCTTCATGAAATAGGCCCTCCAGAGTATCCATTGGCCCAGACATAAGGGATTGAATTAACGTTTCTTCTTCAACTCAGCTTTAATGAACAATGAAGTAATTGCAAACTGCTCTAACAATACAAACTCCCCAATAGCCCATTATTGATTAGACCTTAATAGAATTTGAATTGATTACTTCAACTTCCCCTCACAAAAACTTTCAAAGGTCCAGAATTGTCCCTTCCTCTCTTCTAGAAGGTCTTACATTGGCCTTTAACTGATGGAGACAACTGAGTTGTTTTTTTCTCCTCCAATGTCACAACTGGATGTAAGTAGGAGTCATCAGTGCTGGTTCTGAGAGTGGCTACTAGCGTCCATTTTATGTGATAGTGTCATGTGGCCAACTAAAACCTGAACCTTGTAGCATTTCTTTGGGTGGCTCCACTTGAAACTATTATAGTGCATCCACCCAATCCTCCCCATTGCCTCTTCTTTCTCCTTCTCTAGTCTTCCTAACCTGCAGCTATCAGTCCTTCTTCCTTCTCTCTCCCATTCTATGACCTCTGGATCTCTCTCTTCCTTTTTAGATCATTCGCACCCTCATTATCCTCAATGGATTTCACCCTTTCTGAAACCACCTATTGGAGATTCTTAAATTTATTTATTTATTTATTTATTATGGGACTTCTATACCGCATATCTTCCCGAAGGAACTCTGGGCAGTTTACATAGAGCTGATCAAGTTCAGCCTAGTCAAACAAACATATAAATGATAGGTCACTACAATACACAAACAATTTAAAAACAGAGTGTGCACCCCTGGCGTAAGACTGCAAATAAGCAAAACAGGCAAAACAGATGGCGGGGGGGGGGGGGAAGAAAACCTATACTGATTCAACAAAGGCCTCGCGAAAGAGCAGGGTCTTTAAGGCTCTGCGGAAGGCCGGCAGGGATTCTTCAAGGTGCACTTCGCTAGGGAGGTGGTTCCACAAAGTCGGGCCTGCCACTGAGAAGGCCCGGTTCTGAGTCAAAGTTTTCTGGGCCTCTCTAGGGGTAGCCACCCGAAGCGAGTGCACCTGTGACATCTGTGTTGGACAGGCCGAGGTTGATCGCTGGGCGATCCGCTCTGCCAGGTAGTCAGGTCCCAGGCCATGGACAGTTTTATAAACTAAAACCAAGACCTTGAATCTGATCTGGGACACAACGAGTAGCCAATGCAGACGAGCCAGAACTGGGGTGATATGGTCGTAACGGCGCACACCCGCCACCAGCCTGGCCGCTGCATTTTGCACCCGCTGAAGATGCCGGAGGAGAGTCAAGGGCAACCCCATGTAGAGGGCGTTGCAGTAGTCTATCCTCAAGAACACCAACGCTTGCACAACAGTTCTCAGGGAGTCGCTGTCCAGATATGGGCGAATCTGGGTGATTTGACGGAGATGGAAAGATGCGGTTCTGATCACGGCGGCCACCTGGGCCTCCATGGTGAGAGCCGGGTCCAGAACCATGCCCAGATTCCGAACACTGTCCACCAGCTGGAGGGAAACGCCCTCCAGGGTGGGGAGAAAGCTTCCATAGCCAGATGGGGAACTCCCAAATAACATCACCTCAGTCTTCTCGGGGTTGAGATTGAGTCTGTTAGCTTTGGTCCATGCCATGACCGTATCCAGGCACTGGTCAAGGGTCTGGACAGCTTCAACTGCAGAGGTGGAAAAGGAGAGATAGAGCTGTGTGTCATCAGCGTACTGATGGCAGCATACTCCAAATCTCCTAATGACCTCAGCCAGTGGCCTCACATAGATGTTAAACAGCATGGGAGAGAGAGACGACCCCTGCGGAACCCCTCAAGGGAGTGTCTACAGGGCCGACAGCTCTCCCCCATGTTGCACATACTGGGCACGGTCCTCCAAGAAGGACCGGAGCCAACTGCAAACAGTGTCCCCGATACCCACCTCAGAGAGCTGATCCAGTAAGATACCATGGTCGACGGTATCAAAGACCGCTGACAGATCCAGGAGAACCAACAAGGTAGAACAGGCCCTGTCAGCCCCCCGGATAAGGTCCTCATGCAGTGCGACCAAAGCTGTCTCAGTCCCCCGGCCCGGCCTGAACCCAGACTGGCATGGGTCAAGGCGCTGCTGTTCCTCCAAAAAGGACTGGAGCCGGATCGCGGCCATCCTCTCGATGACCTTGCCCATAAAGGGAACATTGGCAATCGGACTATAATTAGACAATTCATCCAGTGCCATGCCAGGTTTTTTAATAATGGGCTTCACTACAGTCTTCTTCAGGCACGAGGTAAAACCCCCCTCCATGAAGGAGGCAGTGGTGATGGCAGAGGCCCATTCCGGCATGCTCCCTCCAGCAGCTTTTTTAAACCAGGCAAGGCAAGGATCGAAGGGGTGGATGCGGGCCAGCAGTGGGCAATAGCCCTGGAGGTCTCCAAAGAGGAAACAGGCCCAAACTCAACCAGTCGAGGAGAGCGAGGGGGATTGGAGATTGGAGATTCTGGTGGTGTTGGTAACTTCATAGGTATGGTATTATCACCTTTCAAGAGTATGGTGGTCCAGAGGAAATTATCTGTACAGTCACATGGATGGAAGGCATGAGTCTGACACCAGATTCCTCTGGGATTCCCTTGTGGGAGACTAGGTGTGTAAATCCTCACTTGCCATGTTCTTGTACACAAGAAAGAAAATCTGCAAAAATTATATTCTGTGCCCCAGGGGAAAAGAGTATCTTATCTTGCTCTCAACCTACTGTCCCTGCAAGTAGCCCTGTAGGCTGCACACACTTAACACCAACTGGGCAGTTAGACAAAGAGGCCCCTCACAGCACTATGGCTGATTGAAGCTACCATGATCAATAGTGAGGGGACTCTGAGTATTTTTTAAACAAACAAACAAACAAACAGCTTTTTCTAAGCTCTGGATGAAATGGATGAATGACTAAGGTTGCCGAACAGAGGCATCCTCTTACACCTTGCCACTTTCCCTTGCATTGTATCCTTATTTGTCAGTGCATTCCACTAGGTCAGCAGTCTATGTGCCATGAACACCACAGTCGATGCGCAAATGCATGGCCAGCCATCGATCATTTACCTGTATCATCTGGTCATCATAAAGTGCAAGGGCTTTACCTTGAAAGAATAGAGCTTGTTTGACAAAGATCTGAATTCCATTGAACCATGCCCTCTCAGAGCATGAGTTTTGGGTTGTGAACCTCACTGCCAGTCTTTTGCTCAATGTGTGATGAAGGGCAAGTGAAAATTACACACAATCACCAAACAAGCGGCTAAAAATGTCAAACAGACCTATGCTCGGGAACTAGTGGAGCGAATAACAAACACAAGGTGATGTGCAGAATGCAACCACTTTAATGCTATCAGGTTTTGAATATGATTTGCTGGAGTGGGAAAAGGTATACGTGAAAAGAATTACCTATGTAGCAGGGACAGAACAATCCAGCTGCCCTCTAGTTTGTACCGATGTAGATGCGAATGCCAAACCACCATCTACAGGAAGCGTGAAATGAAACTCTAATCCACAATGTGGGTAGGTTCACCTTTCAAACAGAACTGCCAACCTTGTATTAAAGGGCTATGTGGCACAGTGGTAATGGTGTTGAACAAGGGACACTGGAATTTAAGTTCATCTTAAATATGCTAATCTCAGAAGGCCAGGCTTCCTCCTCAGTATTGGCTTTAAGATAAAACAGGGAAGAGACAAACCACACACAATGCCTTGAGCAATTTGTTGGAAAGCCAGGATATAAATATTAGAGATGGGCACAAAACGAGCGATTTTTCGTTTTCGTTTTCATTTTTTCGTTTCATTATACAACGAAAATGAAATGAATTTTTTAAAAAAACAAAACGAAAACGAAAACGAAACGACCAAATTTGCCGTGTTTTTCGTTTTCGTTGCAGCAGATGCATTGAACTAAAAAGAATGTTAACGAAACAGCAATTTTTCATTTTTGTTTTTGTTTTTTCATTTCGTTACCTAACGAAACGAAAACATTTTTTTTTGCAAAAATCATCACAAAAATGAAAACGAACCGAAACGGACCCCTAAACGACCAAACGACAAACGAAACACCATTTTCTGAGTCATGCCCATCTCTAATAAATATCATTTATTTAGTGCATTTAAAATGTTCTTACCTTGCCTTTCTACTTAAAAGGATCCAAGATGGCTTAGTATTTCTCTCTCTTCTCCCCACCCCACTTTGTCTATCTATGACACTTATGATAGATGTGTTATGCTTCTGCCATAAGAATTAGCATTTAGAATTCCAGAGCTGATTAAAATCCCTCTAACTGATTAACTGCTGGAAACTCCAGAACCACATCCAGTCTCTGAGACGTCCTAGGAGACACATCCCGTTACCATCCCAAAGAAAAGAAAGCTGAGATGCTATACCACTGGGGGAGTGGAACAGTGGCAACATTATTGGCTGACAGCCCACTGGGAGAAATGGGGCTCTTTGTTCAAGCCCAGGATTACTGTGCAAAGCAGTGGCAGGGTGCCCCTATGCAGTTGTGCTTAGTAGCAAGTCACCTTGATCAGCCTGAACTATAAACCGATACCATACAACTTGATCCTCCTCAATCCTTTCATCTAGCTACACTTATTGGTAAAGCCTCAAACAGTGATGGAGTTGTCAAAGAGGAGGGAGCTGCTAAATCTAGTGTGTGTTAGGAAATTACTGTGCTCTGTATCAACACTTCCTTTTAGTCCGCTAAAGGTTATAAGTAATGATTCATTTTAGGACAGAATCCTCCGACAATGTGCACAATTCATCATTTTGACAAAAGCATTGCCCTTTGTTTCTCTGGCTCACTCCTCAAATATTCATAATAGAGACGCATCCTATAGACAAGCCAGACTGCTTTTTGTGGAGGGGGGAAAAAAACAATCTGACTGCCCGCCCCCCAACTGCCCTAGTTTTTGAGGCAACACCATAAAAATACAGGTTTAATGTAATTTAAAACATGTGCACAAAGGTGAGTTTTGATTCTCTGGCAAGGTGGCGGCAGTGGGGGGGGATCGAATATGGGTGTTGCAGCTGCTTGTATGGCCCCATGTCTGACAGCACTTAATTGTGGTACATTGAATTATTTTTCACCACCATAATCTCCTGCCCCCTTAAAACTGAGTTTTTGGCATCAAACTAAATCATCAGTTCTAGATGACAATGAAATGAAGGATCATCATTCTCTGAAGTTCTGGGGAGCTGCGAGAAATGAGACCGGGAGGGAGGAAGGGGAGGCAACCAGATTGTCAAGTAGATGGATACAGTCTCTTAACACCAGCTGTAATGGAGAAAGTGCCTGGCATCATGTAAATTTGTGCTCAGTGTTCAAAAACATTCCCAGAGGTTTTTAGATCAATGTCAGGCTGGTACCTACCACGGATTCAAAACACATGGTGAATTCTAATGTAAATGTAGAATACATCCATTTCCTGAAGGGGTTTTAAAAATATTTGCTTTAATGAATTATAGCTTCAGATATTTTTTTTAAAAATATTGGGAGGTTTGTAATATATAGTGCAAGGCAATTTGCTAATATATAGTACAAGGCTATATTCTCTATGTTCTATTTGAGAGGAACCTCATCTTTGGAGGAAAGATAATTTAGAACCCTACATGTACTCTGATGTATACCTAGAGCAATGGTTCCAGAAATTGGGTCCCTGGGTGTTCATGAACTAAAACTCCCAGAAGCCTTTACCATTAGCTATACTGACTAGGGTTTCTGGAAGTTATAGTCCAAGAACATCTGCGACCCATGATTGGGAACCAGTGACCTAGAAAACAGAAGTGCCCTTATTACTCAGATTAAAAAGGAAAGTATGTGGGGGGAGCATCAAAATTATCTACCTTGGAACAAAAAACAAACACTGATAAAGTTCAGCTTGCAGTGGACCAACCACAAAAGGGATCTTATGTCAAGACCAATTTCAAAAGTATTAATTGCATCATTCCACTATGTTGTAAATCCTGAACACATTGGAGGACATTGATAGAGTAGGAAGAGCATGAGTATCCCAATTACGTTATGTTACGCTCATTTCCTCATCTAGAAACGTTAAGCCTTTCTGTTATGCCAGGATGTAAGGAGAACGATGAGAAGGCCTTTAAGATCTATTTTAGTTATTATTTGTTGCAGTAACGCCGACTTTCCCAAAGTAATTGGAGAATAAATTGGAAATTTAAATTTTAAAAAGCCCTGGGTTCCCGATAACTGAGGTATGAAAGATCTCGGAAGAGGAGAGTCATGTCAGCAGAATGTGTTTTCTTTCTCGGAAAGGGTCCCCAGGCTGCCTTACAATATGAAGGAATACATGTATCAAAGTTGGATAACCAATGAGTGTATGGCACGCAGATCGATTAAACCATTGAGAGACTGGCAACAATTTGTGAAAGGGCCCTTTTGCCAATTTCAAAGGCCAAGTATTGTAACTGTACAGCGAAAGAAATAAACAAAATTGCCATCAAGAGAGGAAAGTCAAAAAAGGCACAAGCATATACTTTTTTTTTAAATCAAGTCCCTAATACACACAAAAGACACCACTGAAAACAAAATTAGTATTAATAAAATGTTTAATTTTAACATTCCGAGATAGTGGAATTTTGTTACTTGCCTATAGGAAAAATCCATCACTAATGGGATTATTCTTTTTTCAATTGTTTTTCACCTAGAATTTTACGAAATTGGCTTAACCTAATTCATTTGGAACGAATAATCCTTTATCATAAGTCCACTGGCCACTAGAGTCGCTGACAGAAGCACTTCTGGGAAAGTGCTTCCCAGGCATAAAGCTCCCTGCTTTCAAAAGGCCAAACCAAAGATAGGCATAGCCTAACCATGTGGCAGAGTTCCAACTCCTTCAAAGGCAAGATGCCCCATTGGTCACCAACTCACTTTGAACGTGCAACCTTCACCCAGAAATGTCCTCTTAGACCTTGCGCAACCCAGCGTGTAACCTTTAGAGGTAATATGGGCCAGGCATTTAGGCGTTAGGTTAAAGACAACCACGGTTTCGAAAATGCTTGCAAATGCCTGTGACGGGGCTAGTTGATCCTTGTAAAGCCCCTCCAGAGCCCATCGAACTGTCATGTTGGACCCACGCAGTTCACGAAGATTTACACGTAAAACCACACTATAATTTTTACGGAAAGAATGACGAGGACATGTGATCACAGTAGCAGTGCAGATCGTACAAGACCCACACGGACCTAAAAACTAGTTTTACTGCCAATGCCCTCTTGCCATTGCAAGATGTGGGCATCATGGTTCAGCATAAAAAGGGAGCAAATACAACCACAAAAGACACATCATCTTTCTTCAATGGAAGGCCAATCCTCTCGTTGGAATCCCGATTTTATCATGGCGATTTCAATTGGAAGCCCTTTATTTATGTATTTATTTATATTTACATTTATTAACCGCCTGACTTTTCCACAGGAAAGTAATTTGGAGAAGTAAATTGGGAGAAGTTTCATAATTCTAAGCCCAGGGTTCCCTGATGATCCTGAGGTATGAAAGATCTCGGAAGAGGAAGGAAGAAGTAGTTGTTTAAAATATTTCACTTTCCCTTTCTCCTCGAAAAGGACCCAAGGTGTCTTACAAAAATGAAGGACAATACAGTATAAAAAGTTGAAAACAATGAGTGTACGGCAGTCGCCAAGAATCATTAAAGACAACATTCAAAGCTGTGAACAACAATTGTGAAGAGGCATATTGCATAATTTAAAAGGCAATATTAAATAATAGTAAGCAAAGAAATAAAAGAAGAAAAGTGCCACTCAAAGAGATGGAAAGCTAAAAGTGAAAAAGCACAAGCAGTACTACAGATTCAGTCCAAGCACTAATGCATAACAATACATCTAAAAGTCACATGACAGGCAGGCAGTCACTCAGGGAAAGGTTGCCTGAGCAGCGAAGTCTTTGCCTGCTTTCAAAAGGACAGCAAAGATGAGGGCAGTCTGGCTTCCTGTGGCAAGCAGTTCCGAAATCTGGCAGCAGCAACAGAGAATGCCCTGCCATTTGTTCTCATCAGACTCACTTGTGAAGGTGGCAGGACCTTCTTTTGATGACCTTGGCACCCAAGCAGTAGATATATCCTTTGAGGTAATTGGGACCCAGGCCATTTAGGGCTTTGTAGGTTAAAAACAACACTGAGTTTTTCCTGGAAACTGCTTGGAAATGCTGTAACAGGGGGGCTAGTTGATCCTTGTAACCAGCCCCAGTCATTAATCTGACTGTTGCATTTTGGACCCACTGCAGTTTCCTGAGACTTTCCATCAGTAGCCCCACATATTGCATATGACAGGAATCCAGCCAGGAAGTGACGAGGGCATGTGTCACAGTAGCCAGTGCAGATCTCTCAAGAAACAGCTGGAGCTGGAGTACTAGTTTTAAATGCACAAATGCACTCTTGGCCATTGCTAAGATGTGGGCATCTAGGTTCAAATATAAATCCAGGAGCAACTCCGCCCCCCAAAAGCTACACATCTCTTTTTTTCAATGGGAAGGCAATCCCATCCAGTACTGGCTGCATCCCTATTTTTTCATCTCCTTTTCAATTTACCAGAAGCACCCCTGTCTTATCTGGATTAAACTTCAATTTGTTCACCCAGATCCAGTTCATTACTGATACCAAACACTGATTTAAAGCCAAAGTAGCTTCCTTGGATTCAGGTGACAAGGAGAGGTAGAGTTGGGTGACATCTGCATACTGGTGACACTGAACCCCAAAACTCTCTCTTGTCCCAGTGGTTTCATATAGATGCTGAATAACATTGAAGCCAAAAGAGGACTGGGAATTGGGGTTTCAGCATTCTGCTGGCTTCTATCCTTCCTTGGTGACCGGTCCCAGTGTGCCCAGCTGGGGGATGAGTTGTTGGCTCCCTGGATGCTCCCTTGTAGGATGCCTCAGGGGTCGGCAATCTCCCCTCAGGTGACAGCTGTTTCCAAGACTGCTTTTTTCTATCTCCACCGGATCGCCCAGATTTTTCCATACCTAGATGAGGCTTCCCTGAGAACAATTGTGCAGGCCCTCATGATCTCGAGGATTGATTACTGCAATGCCCTCTACGTGGGGTTGCCCTTGACCCTTATCCAGAAACTCCAACAGGTGCAGAATGTGGCGGCCAGACTGGTGATGGGTGCGCGTAGATACAATTGCATCACCCCAGTTCTGGCCCGCCTGCATTGGCTGCCTCTGGCTCTCTGGATAAGGTTCAATGTCCTCGTTTTGTTTTACAAAACCCTCCTTGGCTTGGGACCCGAATACCTGTCAGAGTGTATCTCCCAAAGGTCAACTGAGGTCTGTCCTACTAGAATGTCACAGACGCTCTCACTCCGAGTGGCCACACATAGGGAGGCGCGGAAATCACACACAACCGCACCTTCTCTGTGGCTGGCCCCTCACTCTGGAACCATCTCCTGAGTGAGTTGCACCTTGCACAATCCCTGCCCGCCTTCAAAAAAGCACTTAAAACCATGCTTTATCGGGAGGCATTTGGCGACCTTTAATTTAACTAATTTAATTTTTAATTTATTTATTTTCTTTGACGCCTCTTGCTGATGTCTTTGTTATTATTGCATTGTCTTTCCCTGTGTTTTATTGTTCTTTTAACCCATTGTTAATTGCCTGGAGTTCCTTCGGAAGACGGGAGGTATAAAATATAATAAATAAATAAATAAATAAATAAATAAATAAATAAATAAATAAATAAATAAATAAACAAACTCTGAGTGACCGTAAAGGACATTGGCCAGGCTGTCAAACATGGGGTTTGTCACGGAGGAGACACTGATGGCCACCACTTCGGAAGGGTTTAAAATAGGGATGTCCAAACTTCAGCCCTCCTGATGTTTTGGACCACAACTCCCAGAATTCCAAGCCTGAATTTCCAATGGCAAAGGACTGTGGAAGTTATGGTCCAAAACATATGGAGAGCTGAAGTTTGGACCTGCCTGGTTTCAAAGAAAGATGAACCAAATACAGAGAGGGCAATGTTACCAAGTTGTAGTAAGCACAGTGCTGATATACAGTACCTCTAGTATAAGAGAACAGATGCTTATTAATACCCGTTCCTTGGAGGTGTATGACGAATGCCTCCTCCATTTTCAAGACCTAATTGGCCATGCTGGCTTAGGCTTCTGGGAGTTGAAGGCCAACAATATATGGGGCTCAAGGCGGAGAACTATTACTCTAGAGCTCCTACACTGAACAACTACAACTACATATAACTTAAAGCTTTCGTTATGTGGCAGATTTTAGTTACAATGAAATACAGTAGACACTTGTATAACAAGCAGTTTATATAACATAAAATCTGAACAACATAAAAAATTCCGGAGATAGGGGAAATTTGCTTAACGGAATTGTCTATGGGGCGCAATTAGGGATTACCCTGTTTTCAATGCATTCCTATGGGATATTTGTATAAAGGAAAAATTGCTCAACATAATTTCATTTGGAATGAATTAATTCCTTTATACAAGGTACCACTGTACTCAGTTGCACAGAAGTAGATCCCATCAATATCAATGAAGCTTACTTTTGAATAGTCATGTATAGGCTCGTGCTATTACTAATTTTAAAATGGTTCTGTTTTCATGACATTATATGATATGTAGCTATTGCATGCAGTTAGAGTTAGAGTTATCAAAACAGCCATTGAGTCAATGCTCTACCATTTCCCTCTACAGGTACCAGGATTTCCCTTCTATTCTGTGGTTTTCCTTTTGCTGTATGAGAAGGTGTTGCCACGTTGCCAGAATGATTCCTCAAAAGAAGGTTAAGACTATAGTGTGAAGTGGGGTGGGCGGCTGAGGCTGCAGAATTTCCCATTATAGCTGGTTAAATTCTGGTCATAATTAAGATTAATGCATTGGCCACAGCAATTCTGCAGTGACCAACTGACAGTAATGTTCCTTCCGAGACCATGCTCCCTTTTCTAGTGTGTGTTCTGAATACTGTGCTGTAGATCCTACCAAAAAGTTCCTTACAGATTTCCATAAGCAAGAGCAAGGCGAGGGTGAAACAGTTGCCAGTCTGATTTGACACATATTGGTTTATTCCATATAAGAGCCTAATATTAATGCACTTGAGGTGATTATTGCTGTTGTAAAATATTAGATGCAAATACATAATGCAATGTGACATGTAAGAGTACACATTTAAATGAAACAGGGCTCACATATTGTTTTTACGCAGCACCTGCCAGTCAAGCCAACATTTTATGGAGAGCCAAAAAGCAATTTTTAGTCATGTAAAGTATATCATCCAGGTTAGATTCTTTTATGTAAATCCCATTCACTTGGGTGTTTAAAATTCAATAAAAATGGTACTATTAGAAGTGTGGCTTTTATATTGGCTCTTTTCCTTTAATTCATTTTGATTTTGGAGAATAAGGTTTTATTATTATTATTACTATTATTGAGCATGACGTCTAAAAGAGATGCTGTTTATATATATATATTTAAAACAAAGGCTGAGTGTGCTTTGAGTAACAGCAGCAGTGCAGCATTGCTTTCCTGTGGGCTCCGTCTGTTTTCCATGGGTGAGCTCAAGGTCATCCAGGTCACGACAGAGGTTGCAACCCTGAATTCAAACATTTGCTCATTGTGCTTTTTTTTCATTAGTAACAGTATTGCTCTTCAGTGGATTTTGACTCTAGCCCGTCCATCCATCCATCCATCCATCCATAGCTCTTTTTGAAATCAACAGGACTACCTTGTGCATAAATGTGGACAGGTGTTTTAAACTAAGCAGTGACCATTTTTAACATGTACCAAAGATCACATGTGCTTATGAAGTTATGTTATATCATTATTCTTATATTATTCAGAGAAGGCTATCTCTCAAAGACAGAGCATATGTCTGCCAGGAAAATGCCCTTGGTTTAATCTTTGGCAGGTGGAGATGATAAAAGATTTCTGCCTGCAACTTTGGAGGGTGACATTTAATATGGGCAAATAATACTGAGTGCTTCTGAGCAGACAGAAAACAGCACTTAAGGCCTGTGTCCCAACCCAGATGATCAATGGATAAGCCTGAGACCCAGAACTGAAGGAAGTACCTGGTTCTTCCTTATATGCTGGAGTGTCTGAACAGCTTAAAAGGATTTTTGGCAAACACCACATCCCTGTATACTTCAAACCCACAAACACACTAAAGTAGAGACTAGGGATGGACACCAAATGAAAAACAAAATACTGATTCATTGGTTCTTTACTTAATGAAACAAAACGAAATGAAACGGGGAAGCAGCGTTTCGTTAGTAACGAAACAAACTGGCGGTTTTTAGTTTAAAATGAACTGATTTGTTTCTCTGTAAAATGACCACCCCCGGGTCCCATAGGCACTAAATTTGGTGTAAACCTTTCTTGGACGCTCCCCTTTAAGCCCTCCAAACTTGGAGAGATTTGGGGTTCAGGGGGCTGAGTTATTCAACTTCAAAGGGAGTGCCCTCTGAAAAAATACATTTAGAATTGCAATGTTATGTGCTTGAAAATAGTGATCCCAGCTAGCAGTGTGGAAATTACA
>JAWVWN010000020.1:0-14006 GCA_037367305.1 Phrynocephalus vlangalii
CTTAATAATGCTTGTATTAAAGTTTTAAAAAATGCTTTAGCAGAGATAAAAAGATGTGATGTGAATATCAGTCAAGGACTGAAGAAAATGTAAAAAAAATAGGCATCTACAAATTCTGTTGTCCCTCCATCTTCATAAAAAGGGCATGCATCATAGTGACTTGCATTTGTAGATGAAGATGAACTAGATGCCATTCCCTCCTTGAAAGCTGGACAGATAGCATCGCTTTGGTCCATATAAGGCAGGCAAGACATCAAAGGCTAGTCCCAGCACCTGGCCTGGTTGGCAAACTGTGAAGAGCTAGCTATGACCTTGTTTGTATCTGACCTTGATTGATTGATAGTTCTATGCTGCTGACAGATTTAGGCTTCCCATGGTTCCTCTGCAAAATTCAAGGCACTGTAGTTCAATGAAAATTAAATGAAAGTTGAACACTGCCATTGTCACTAAACCCATCCATAGGTCAGCAACCATTGGGGATCAGCAGATTGAATTTTGCTAGATTGAGTGTTGGGAGTGCAACAGTAATTACAGTAATACCTTAAAGAGTAACTCGGTTTAAGAGTGTTTTACAATACAAGCAAACATTTCTTCTAAATTTTGCTTGATCAACAAGCAATGTCTTGATTATACAAGCATTGGTGCAGGTCACATGATCACAAGTGTTCCAGTGGTGGCTCTCCCCCCCCCCCCCCGGCTGGATTGCAGGTGATTGTCTGGAATATCCTGTCTCAGGAAGTCTCCAAAGCAGAGGGGGGAGAGATGAATGGAAGTCTCCCTTTACAAATTGCACTTTATTATTGTCATATTTAAAACACAGAGAAAATCAGTTGTCAGTCCCAAGCAGAACAGGTACGGTAGCCAGGTACCTAAACCATGGTGTGAGCATGGACTTCTAGCCAACTTCTTTAGTGAGTTTTGCATTTTATGTGCACAGTATGTGTCTAGGGACCCCAGAATGAATAATCTGAATTTCCATTATTTCTCATGGGAAAATTCGCTTTGAAATAAGAGTGTTTTGGTTTACAAGCATATTTCCGGAACAAATTATGCTTGTAAACCAAGGTATTACTGTAGATCACAGTTGTTGAAATGTGCATTGGGAGGATTAATGTGTTGTTAGAAATCTGCAGCACTTAGCCCATGCATTGATAGAGGTAATCGAGAATGAAGGGCTAATTAACAAGTCGTGGCTAATGTAGCTGAGGAACCAGAAAGTTCCCTTATGTCTCCCTCTTAATGCAAATAAAGTTAAAGTGTTTTGTACAGCTAGGTGCCGTATGGTTTTGTCTTTCTGGGGGTCTGTGAATTGTCCTAGCTAAGTGCTCTTAAGTGTGGACTCAGTCATCAGAAACATTTTGCTGACAAGGGTCTTGAGTTTAGTGCTGATTCTTAGAGACATCTTGCCCTTTCTTTGAGTAGTTTGCCACAACAGAGAACAGGAGTGAAGGCATGACAACATGAACAGTGCAAGGCAAATAAAATTGTTATTATATGTGTCAGGTTGCTTGGGACTTACTATTTAGTGGTGTGCCATAAAGTCATAACCTACTTACAGCAATCCTAGTAGGGCTTTCAATTTACGTGAGATTCAAGGAGTGGTTTTAGCAGTTCCTCTTTTCCTGCTCTCCACCACTCTTCCCAAAATTATTATATTTTTCAGAGGATCCTGCCTTCTTGTCATTGTGCCAAAAATAGAACACCTGTGGTTCAACATTTTTTGCCCCCAGAGATAGTTCTGGCTAGATTTGATCTAGGATGCACTGTTTGCCCTTTCTGGCAGTCCAGGGTATCCAAAAAACACCACACCACATTGCAAGCGAGTAATTCTTTTCCCTCTCATTTTCTTAACTGTCCAATGTTCACACTCATACATTATGTTTACAAAATAAAAATTTGGATTATTTTTGTCATAGTTTCTAGTGATGTGATGCATTAGAGAAAGTGAACTAATGACTTTCAAAAGTCCTATTATTAATTTTGAATAAATCAGGATATTTTAAAAGTATTACAAAAATTAAATGTGTTAATATTTATTCCAGTCCTTGTCCGTGTTGATTTAAAAATCAACTGAATGTGTTCTGGAATGTATTTTCACTACTTTTGAGAATCCTAGGGTAATTGTAAGTTGCAAAAATGCCATGCCCCAAGGGATGTATTTTACCCCTCCCATTTTTTTTTGATGTTTCTGATTTTTTATTGATGTTTCTGATTGCTGTTGTTTCTTTACTTTTATTGTACACGCCCCGAGTTCCGTCTCGGAAGATGGGCGGTATATAAATAAATAAATAAATAAATAAATAAATAAATAAAATAAATACATAAATAAATGTTGGGGGGTGAAAACTTAAGTCTGTTCTCCAGTACTCCCAAAAATGCAGTGCATTTTTGGATACATGTTTAATATGAAAGGAATGTCTTTTTAGTAGACGTCAGTCTTTTTTTCTTTCCAGAAAATGTAAGCGGGAGAATCCACTTCCCTGCTTTATCCAAATAACAATTCTGTGCAATACACCAGGCTGAGGCTAAGAGAGTAAGGCTGCCCTAAGTTTAACACTGAATTTAAACGCAGATATCTGATTTAAGCCCAGGTCCCCCTGCCTCCTTCTCCATCACTCTTTTCACTATACCACACTGGTTTTCAGTTCAAAGTGATAAAATCTTGTTTTGAACCCTAGAATCATCAAATAAAAAAAATTCTTGCGTCCCAAATGCCATGCCAGTTAAGGATAAATATGAAAAGAATCTCTTTTTCTATTTGAACGACAGATGGGGGCTCTATATAAGAATAGTATCTCCTCAAATATCTACCCCAAAGCCTGGGGGTTTTTAGAGATCACACTTAAATAAAACCATATAATTCATTCTAAATTTTTTTGCATCACAAGTGATCAGGATCTAGTTGCCATTTTTTTGCAGTTGTTGAAAAGCATTTGTCCCACATTCAGGCAGCCCCAGCATTCAGTAGTCAAAAATGGGGTGTGCACAGGTAAAAAGAATAATTGCACAATAAGGATGGGGGTTCTTGGCTGGGGAAATACCTGTGAAAGGGACGGATCTTGGGGGAAACAAATTGAACATGAATCAGCATGTGATGTGGGAGCCCAAAAAACCCATTTGGGTTCTTGGGGTTTCTTAAGGGGAATGATATTTCCACTACTCTGCCGGGCAGACCCCATCTGGAAACGTGTCCAGTTTCGTCACCTCAAAATTTAAAAGGATTTGACAAACTTTACCGGGGCCAGAGGAAGCGACTTGGGGTGATTACGGTCCCGGGGAAAAAGTCTTATGAGAGTGCTTAGGGAGCTGGGAAAAATTAGCCTTTCAAAAAAAAGGGTGAGGGGGGAAAATGCTAGTTAGGTTTAAATATTTGAAAGGATTCACATTAAGAAGGGACTGGTTTGTTTTCCAGGGTTCAAAGACTAGGACATGGGAAATGGTTTTTAAAATACGGAAAAAACATTCCTTTTTAAAAATTAGGAAAATTTTAGACTGTTAGAAGAGCTTTTTGGGGAAAGAAAATTTCGCACGGGGGGTGGGAGTCTCCTTCTTTTAAAGGTTTTTTAAACAGAGGGTGGGGGGCCATCTGTCGGGGGTTGTGTGATGGGGGGTTTCCCGCATGCAGGGGTCGGGCTAATGGGCCCCTTAAAGGCTCTTTTCCCAAATCTATATTCATATTTTATGAAATGGGGTTTATGAGCAGATGGACACCAAATCATCCCCCCCCTAGAATGGGTGGACAGTCAAAACTGTCCTTTAAGCACTCCAATCCATCGAGTCCACATGACAGTAAAAAAAAGGGAGATAGATCTGCAATACCTCTAAGTAAAGTAGAAAAAGATAGTTGCTGGAATGTTTTTCCCAAGCATTTATTTGCCTGCAAAAAACCTCACAAAACAAACCTGTGCATGGCTCTTGACTAAAACATGGAGACTTTTTTCAATTTTTCAGGTAACAATGCTGTAAAAATATGCATCAAATGTCTATTCTGTTCCCGATTATATAACAAAATATGCCTCTGAGAGACTAAAAAGGTTTCTGGTGCATGTACTGTAGATGGGAGATTTGATGATTTCAGCTATATCAAAAATAAAATCAATACCCCAAAATGCTATGTAATTTGTATCATGCAACATAGGTAAAGATAAGGTTCCCCACCACATGCGTTTTAGTCATGTCCAATTTTAGGCGTGGTTTCTTGTTATGTATTGATCTGTAATTGCTTGTTGAAGTAACCCGCCCTTTCCCGTTCCAAAGGAACAGGCCTATTGGTTGATTATAGTTGCTGCATTTGGATCTTCAACCTATTGTTCCCGCCAAAAGGCAGCCCTTTTGATTGGTTGTAATTGTTCCCCCCAAAATGTATCTTTTCCCAGCCAGTCCTGGCCCCTATAAAAGTAACCTCCCTCTCCCCAGTCCTCAGTCTTGTCTCCCTGATTAAAGAGCTGTTCACTAGAAGCCCGTCTCCAGCCTGCTTTGTCTCTCTGAAATCACTGCTGAATCACTAACCCACGCTACAATATGCTCATCTCCATTTCCCAAACTAAAGAGCCAGTGTTGTGCAATCCATGGCCATGTGACCACATGGGTGAATGCATTTCTGTGCATGAAACACTGTTTACCATCCTGCTTTGTATGGCGACACCTATTTATCTACTTGCATCTACATGCTTTTGAACGCTAGATTTTCGTTAACAGCAGGTCTTCCCCTGCTGGCACCTGGGGTTCGAACCACCGAGCACTGACTTACAGACTACAAATTTTTAGCTCTCTAGCCCACTCAGCCCCTGGTGGCGTTAAATGTAAGATGTGCCCTTATATCAATATTGCTTTAATTTCAAACCAAAAGCCAATTGGTTTACCATAATAATGATAAATATGCAATTTTAGTTGAATGCCAAGTTTATACTGCCAGAAGCTTCTACCCATTTCACAATGATTGGAGCCACTGGTAGGCTTGCATGGCCATGACATTGTATAATCTGGTATACCTATATAGGCCCTGTGAAGACAGCTTTTGACTCAGCCTTACTGTCCATGGAATATGTCCCGTCCCCTTTGTGGTCTTGAAGGGAAACTGTTAGTGAGGGAATATTGTCTCAGGCAACAACAGTTTCTTGAGATGAGCTTTTAGGAAGTCCATGCTCTGATTGCTGCCACCGCTTCAGTTTGAATAAAAGCCACGTCCAAATCCTGAAAAAATCCCTATGTTTTCATTTTAAAGGAAAATGTCCTTAACACGTTTATATACTTAATTCCCTCCTGCAAAGGATCGCAGAGTCACTAGACCCTAAGAGCATAAATGCTCTTGCATCTCTTGGGTGTTAAGAGTCGGATGTCACCCATTTCTCCTGTTTGGCCCATCAGTACTCCATTCGAAAGGAAGTTTTTATAAGAATAATCCTTAGAAAAGATCTGTGTTAAATGACCAAATCATTCTCATTTGTATTGCAAATGCTATTTGTTTCTTGGGAATTTTTGCTTATTTAATGTAAAATTAGCTCATATATAAGAAGTGAACTAAAATGTGCTATGAAGCCAACGGGTTCTGTTGAAAGCATAATGTATTTTCTTGGGTGTACACATATATGTTACGTAGGATTTGCTTTTCATTTTTGGGCATTGTACTTGCTAGCTGCTATAAAAATAATACGTGTTGATTTTCCCCTCTGTTGCAGTTATTCAATAGACTCCAAAGTGCTAACGTTCCTGCTGGGTTTTTAAAGATAAAATTTAGCCATCTGCAGATCACACTGTGTAAGGTTTCTGGCCTTTTCTTTCTCTCCTCCATGGCGTAATTGTTAAAATGCAGTAGTGCAGCCAAATTTTTGCTCACAAACGGGGTTCGGGCCCCCGGGAAGACGTAACTCAGTCTTCCATTCATTTATTGGGGTCAGCAAAATGGGTACCCAGCTCATTTGTGGGTGGTGGGGGTATAGCTGCATAATTAAATTTTTTCATGAATGCAAAATCAAGAGTATTCTACAGAGCATGTAACTCAAAGAAATATGTTTATATGATATGAATGCTTGCTTTTTTTGTACCTTTCAGGGCCCACTTATTTATCTGTTTACTTTAAGACACAGGAGAACCATTGTTTCTATGTTGTTTCTCAATATAGTTGTTATGCATCCGATAGATACACTGTATATCCCACCTTTCCTTCAATGAAATAAAGGATACACCTTTAAGCCCAATTATCCGCTCTGGTGGTTCCACCTGGTAGGCATAAACACACCTTACAGATATCATATATGCCTCCCTGTAGAGAAAGGCCCCAGCTGTAGGGGTGTGAGGCCTTGCTTTGCTAAAACTTCTGATCCTGTCCCGGTACTAGGTTGAAGATTTTTTCTGAAAGAATACTAGGGGAAAAAGGTATGTATAGTGAAGAATTTAGCGGAGACTAATGTTACTGATGGGTAAAAATAGCATTCAATTCATGACTTTTCACTAACTATTTAAAGTGATTATTACTGTTTTTATAGTTTTTTTTTTGCTTTCTGTCACAATTTCAGTGGCTGAAATCTTATTCATAACATAACCCAACAGTGACTGTCTGTCCTTTTCTCCCTGGGAAACAGACAAACACTGCTGAGATTTGAGAGGCACAGGAACAGATAGCATGGTAGGTGTAGCAAGTGGCACCAGTGCTTTGTTTACTAGGGAAGAATGAGCAGCATGTTATGCTTGGGCTTGCCTTGCAAAACAGATTTCAACCTTTGTGTAAGGCATTTTTTACAGGGGGTACAGATGACACGAACTGGTTCATCCTGGTTTTGTCAAGGTGGTAGCACAGCTGCTCTCCTCCCCAACCCCCTCAGCCAATCTAGTCCATCACCCACCTCACCCCCCCTACTAGCTTCTGACTGCTCCTTCCACTCCTGATAGAACACTGGCTTCTCTGGACCCTAACATAACATGTTTTAAGAGATAAGCAAGGTAGAGTAGAAGAAGGTGGTTCTCTTAAGAGATGTTGAGGTTGCAGCTCCGAGACACCTGCCCAATTTAGATGCTAAACATGCTGTTCTCTTCTTGGGATGTTAGAATGTCAACTGTTCACAGTCTCCTGGGCCCAAAAGATATAGTAGGACACCGGTATCCGCCAGGGATTGGTTCCAGGCCTTCCCATGGATAATGAAAACCGTGGACAAGAGAGAACGCCGACCCACCCACCCCCAAACTGCTGTTTCCTGGCAGTAGCTTGCCTTATGACCGCTGTTTGGATAGTAGCTTGCTCTACAGCTGCTGTTTATGACAACGCTTGCTTTAGAGCTGCTGTTTGTGACAACGGCTTGATTTACAGCTTGGTTTGTGGCTGCTGAATTACTTAATTCTTTCCTCTGCCAACCGTGGATAACTGAAGCAGTGGATAATGAATCAGTGGATACGGGGTCCTACTGTACTATCAAATTTTTATGTTCCCTACAAATGGGAGAACATGGCCTGAGAGGGAGGCTGCCTTATGACTGAAAGCTTGCTGTATGGGATGCCAAACACTAAGCTCTAAACCCTACACTTGTTACCAGTTTTACCCCTTGTTCCTGATTGTTTTTTCTTGCACCCTCTTCTGCACTGCATCAAAACCGCTGAGGGTGAGTACAGTAAGTATTCACAGGTCAGTTGGAACAAATGGGACTTCAGTATCTGGCACAATTATTGAGACCAGGGAAAACACTTAGCTTCACTAATGCATACAAACATGTTTACAAAAATGCTGTTCACATGAAAATGATTGAATGGAATCTACATTAATTCTAGCTTAGTTAATCATTGCTGAATTTTATACAAATCTTAAAGAATTCCCTGCTAGCATTCTTTAAAAACAGAAATGTCACCTAAGCAGCCATTTGCCCATTAGTCATAATCATATGTAAATTATGTATACAAATGCATCAATTTCATCTTAAGATAAAATTTGAATAACTGTAAAAAAAATTTTCCAGTTCACCATAAAGGCAATAAAGCCATCGAAGATCTATTAGTCTTGTTGACTCTTCCCAGGCTTTATGGTGTGAAATACCTCTCGTAATTAGCACGTCCCAAGGAAATATTCAGAGCTATGTACCAGTCAAAATGTATAAAAGTACGTTCTGTTTAGTTTTAGACCATTCCCACTCTTTAAATTTTTTGCAAAAAAAATTATCCTCTGGTGAGGACAAGAAAGCCAAAAATACTATAATTTCAACTTTTGTTTCAGACTCCTCGGCTACATAAGATATTTATTTATACTTGATCTTTGCTGGGGTGGAAATCAGCCCGGGAATGTCCCGAGACCAATCTGTCTGTCCTGTGCCTTGCCTATGGACATTGGGGTTTCTCACCTCCCGAGATCTCTGCATTTTGCGCTTTGTTACTGTAGACTTTGCCACCACTGCCGTCAATCGTTTCAAAAATTCCCTTTGGGGCTTTCACCCTAATTGACAACATTTTGCACTCTGTACATGTATTGGAGGCAGTCATTTTGATGGTAATGATTGGGATCTGCAGAGGATCCTGGGGCAATCGGCATTGATGTTTCCCAGTACCTGGTGAAAGGCTCTCCATTGTGTTTCTCTCAAGGAGAGTGGAATGTTCTTGGCCTTGAACATCAAGTATCTGTGCCGTTGGCTGTTATCTGGGTGTCTGTAATCTTCTGGAGTCTCTCCCGCAGCG
This sequence comes from Phrynocephalus vlangalii, assembly GCA_037367305.1. Taxonomy (NCBI): domain Eukaryota; kingdom Metazoa; phylum Chordata; class Lepidosauria; order Squamata; family Agamidae; genus Phrynocephalus; species Phrynocephalus vlangalii. Next base: position 8,653 of record JAWVWN010000020.1, read on the forward strand.
ACTGTCCTCATTTCCTCCCAAAAGGTACCCACACTTTATTATATAAAGTTTATCGAGTATATCATTTTTGGCTTGCCTTAATACTTTGAGGGTCAGGTCGGGCATAGGCTTTGAGGATGTTTGCTTTAAGTCCCCATTTCAAAATTACACTCGCTAGCTCTGTCTCAAAGGGTCTCAGATTTATTTGTATCAAAGTGAGGGGAGAGGGTCGGGGGGGCGAGAGGTTCTGGGGGGTTTCTTTTTTCATCTTGCTCCCACCCGGGAGTTGAAACCATTTGGTTTTTTTGAGCTGCCCATAAAATTAGTGCTCTCCCCGTCAAATTCGTGACTCAGAAGATAGATAGTAGGAAAAGCCCTGGGGGCGAGACACCTCACCCCCAAAGTGTCGGGCCCTTAGGGCGATCGCTCTCGCCACTGGCAAGGGCCCCAGTGAGGCAGACCCAGAACCGGATCAGATCCCAGCGCCCGCGGCGACACCATCCAAAAGTCCCCCTCTCCCTTCTTCCAATCCGAAGACTGCCACCACCCCCGCGCCTTCTGCCGTTGCTGATTCCCTCCCTCCCCCCCTCCTCACAGCCGCACCCTGGAGAAACCCCCACCCCCCCCCCCTTTCCCATCCACCCCTGACCACACCCCCACTCCCTCATCCCTCACTGTCACCCCTCCCGCTTCTGCCGTCCCCCTTCTGGCACTCTCCCTTTCTCTTCCTCTCCCCCTCCAGACATCACGACGGGTGCAGGAGGCACTTTAACCCCCAAGGGCCGGAGCTGTCATCAAAGGACTTCCAGCACGTCAGCTTTTGCTGATCGACGGAGCGACCACCGGGGCTTCTGCAAACACCCCTGTCAGAGGTCCACCCTCCACTTCGATGGGGCCCTGCCCCCATGGCCCCCCCTGTCCTGGGAGACTCAATGCCGCCGCCGCCGGCGACCCCCATGAGAGAAAGCCAACCCAGAGTGACACCAAACACCGACCGACAGTCAGGGGACTTCACTTAAGAGTTTGTTTCCCTCGGGGGGTGGTCGGAGGTGGGAAAACAGGACTACGATGGGAATGACGGGGTGCACGGCCCAAAAAGGACCAAAATGGGAGGACATACCAGCGGACCGAGGGGGGACTATCGCCCCCTAGGGGACATTATCGAGGAAATGCAAAACCCTGTTATAAAGCCACCGAGAACAAAAGAGACGACAGGAAAAAAATTTGTAGTGAACTGCATTACAAGGGGCCCCCTAAACGAGACCAAGGTATCCAGGAAATACAGGGAAGGACGTACTCCTGGAATCTTTCCTAAAATTTTCCCCCTGACGGAACCTGTTGGCGATTATAATACCCCTGGGGTCTAGGAGATAGACCTTTGCTTCCCAATGAAAGGACCTATCATCTTTTCTGGAGCAAATTCAAGGTCCCCAAATCAACTTGAGCGACACCCCTCTTACGGACTATGATATGGTCCACTCTTCCGAGGCGAGACTAGAAGGGTACCCGTTGTCTTCGGGACAACCACCACCCCCCGAAGGGATGTGATTGGTGGCTCAGAAGTATGCGAAAGTCCTAGTTCCGTGCAGAAGAAAAAAGTCAATTGAGGCGTTTGGACTGGGAATTCCAGGCCGTCGGCTCCCAGGAAAGAACCCCGGGCCCCGGGAGGCTGGTGCACCTACCGAAATACTTCTTTTTGGGCTTGGAACAGAGGCATGACCCGCTATGCGAGCCAGCCGAAGGCCTGCTTCTCATTTTTGGTCCTATATGCATCTCGGGAGACACTGTACCACCCCCTTGTGCTCCAGATGCGGGTTGTGGGGTCACTCCACCTCAGCCTGCTCCAGGGGAAAAAATTTGCACCTGGTGTCTGGCCAGGTCACACCTACGAGTGGTGTCCACATTCGGAGTAAAACCCAATCAGACCCAGAGGTACGAGGAGGCCCAACGAAGACCCCACCCCGGGTTTTGAAAAAAGAAAAACAGACCCGGGTGACTCCAAAAGAGACTTCTCGTTTCGAGATAGGGAGGACCCCTAGACACGACAGTCATAATGATAGCGGTAGCGGTAGCGGTAGGGGCAGTGGCAGTGATAGCGATGGGGAGGGGAGGAGAGGAAGGGGAGGAGGAGGAAGACGAAGGAGACAAGGAGGATGACAAAAGGGAGGGACCATGTAAAGGGCGAGGGAAGAGACAAAGATGATGAGAGCCCCAACGGCAAACGAGGTGAGGGGTCCGGAAAACCGGAAAAAGGGTTTGCGAGGACAAAGCCGGCGACGGGAAAAAACATAACCAGAGGTAGAGGAAAAGGGCCCAAAGACAAAGGCAAAGGCAAAGGAAAAAAAGGGGAAAGGTAAAACCCCAAAGTGAAAGCGCCCATCCGCTGCCAGGAAGATCTTTGATGAAGCGGAGAGCAGTGCCTAACCTTCCTGAACAAGAAAAGGAAGGAAGCCGCCCTAATGAGCCCGCGACGCTTTACGGCTCCTGGAGGGGAAAAAGATCAAACAGACGCCATGGACCCAAGTACAAATGAGGAAAAAAAAAGAGGAAGAGGGGTAAGAACGTTCCAAAAGGAACTCCGAGCAAAAGACACCGGGCAGGGCACCGCCCCCGAACGCATCGAGTGTAACGCCAACCGAGACCGTCAAATTGAGCGCCACAAACCCACCCCGTCTAGACCGGGGCCCCGAAAGCGCCCACCCATAAAAGAAGGCCCAACGTCAAGCACAAGCCCAGCGGCCCACTGTCAATAGGAGACTGATTTTGCACAAAACAGATTTTTGGGGAAAGAATAATCAAACTTTTTTTCTTATCCATTTTTCCAAATTCCCAAACTGATACCTAAAATTGCTTTCCCTTTCCCACACAGTTTTCCCGGGGCAATTCTATAGCTAGGAAGCAAGCAATGAAGTATTTCCCCCCCCCCACTTCTCTGATCAGAATTTCCAGAAAGTTTTTCAGTTATTAAAAAAAAAGCTTTCGGCTTCATTACATCATTAAGTAGGTGACCCCCGGGGGGACCACCGGTTTGGGACAAACCCCTCCGGAAATCCTTTCAGACACCTGCTGACAGTCAACGACAATGACGAGAAAGGTGATGAAGAAGAGGAGGGGAACACCCTGGCAATGAAGTGACACCGATGGACCAGACAGAGGCTTCGACCTCAACAACCTACCTGAAACCACTCCCCAAAGGGGCTGGAACCAAAACTCCTCCAAGGGGAAGAGGGAGACAAAAACAAAACGTCAGGCCGACGTCATGCTCCAAGGCTTTACCGGGGGATCCCTGAAAGAAACGACTAAGAACAACTCTCTCTTGATGAGTGGTTACCTACAAGATCAATGGTCCGGGAAAAAAACAGAATTGGAAGAGGAGAGAGAGAGAGGCCGTACACAATCCGCACCTGGGCTGATGGCATCACTTATGCCCTTTACAAGAACTTAGCAACCAAAATTCCCAGCACTGACCAGAGTCTTCAATTCGGCGCTGCGGGCAAAAATCCACACCCCCCCCCAATGTACAGGGGGTGAATGATCTTCCTTTGCAAGGAGGAGACCCCCAGATTTTGGGTAATTGGAGACCCCATAACTCTCAAGATACGGACTATAGACTGCTCCGGAAGGGGCTTAACACCTGCCTGAGCACCGTATGGCAAAGCTGGTCTCCCCGAGGCAGACTTTTGCCGTCCCGGGAGAACCCTAACACAAAAACCCAATCTTGGTTAGAAAATTCTTTGAATCAAATAACCGTGAGGGCCCAGGCCGAACCGAAGCCTTGCTTCACCTAGGGGATGAAAAACCCTAGCCGCCGCCCCTGCCTGTGGGTAAAAATTGTTTTGAATTGTTTGTCATGATAGACCAAGAAGTGAACCCCAATTGAATAGTTGGAACTATGTAAAACACCAGACCCAGGTTTAGAAGGGAAAGGAAGTAATGGGGAAATTAACAGGAAATAGTTTTTTTATAAACCTGTATGTACAGTGGAACCTTGACTTACGTCATTAATTCCGTTCCAAGACCCTCGAAAACAGCAATTTAACACAAAAATTTTTACTGGGACAGGAGATTCCTTCCGGATGTAAATGAAATGTCTCTTCAAAGAGAGGGGGGGGCAGTGGAATTATAGTCCACAAGTTATACACCCCCACTTTTTAATGTTCATAGCAACAATGTCTAACATTTAAGTTTTACTGATTTTTAACCTGACGTTCCAAGTCCTGAACAACCCTAAAAGGTCCCACAACTGTACAGCTCCCCCAACTAAAAAGCTTCCATTGTGGAGCAGACTTCTTCAGCCAGATTTTTTACAAGGCTGAGCCGACTCTCTAACCAGCGAGGCCAGCCCCGAGCTCCCGGGCCCCTTTTTCTTCTCCGGCAGCAGCTGGCCTTCTAACGGATTGTTCCAGTTTCTCAAATAAATAGTATTTAAATTTTTCAAGGCTATTTACTGATTAGAAGTACTGTATTTTATTATTGTTTTTTTCTCCCGTTTTCTCAAAAGGGATTTACAATAACTTCGATTATAGTTTTAAAAGATTTACAACAATTGTATAATTTGATTTTATAAAGAATTGTAAGGTATAAAAACCTTTCAGAATAATGCAAATTTGGTTGTCCACCAGATCCATCAAAAGAATGGAGGAACCCTGATTTTCCACAATAGGGGGTTTCACAATAAGCTTATTGCTACGGAGAAAAACCCCTTTGTAGTTTCTGAGAATGGTAGTAATATGCAGTAGTGCCTCTGTGGGCTTATAGAGTTGCTGAATAATTTTATAAACGGTGATCTAGAATTTATTGCATGAACTAGAAAGCAAGGAAGGACCAGTAATATTATTAATGAAGAGCAAGTGACTTCCAAAACAAGACAAAGATTATAGATCTTGTTGGTGAATCTATGGCATAGGTGCCAAAGGTGGCACTCAGAAACCGTTTCTGTGGGCACTCAAACATTGCCCCTTTCGCAGCCCACCTGTATTTGGTTAAATAAGGGTTGAGTTGATTGCCATTCTGAGAGCATCTAACCGTACATAAAGTATCGGCATTTTTCAAGGCTCTAATTAGGAAAGTAGCCTTTGATCAATATTCCATCTGGAAATTTATCCCAAAGAGCTCTCTATCTACAGAATCAAAAGCAACCCTTTAGGTCCCGGAAAGCACATAGAGTCTAGCCTTAGATATCTTGAACCTGTTTATAGACCAAGTGTGAAAGGGTAGCGCAGTTATCTAACGTGGATTTTTCCCTGACAGAATCCTGATTGCTCAGGGCCTAAGATGTTCTCGGCGTCTATCCAGGAGGGAAAGTTTATGCTTAGGTATTTGGCATAAACTTTGGGCCCAAATTTCCGATAATAGGCTGATAGGGCTGTAATTCT
>JAWVWN010000021.1:0-12012 GCA_037367305.1 Phrynocephalus vlangalii
GAACTGAAAAAACATTTTCAGATTCTTAAAAATGGCATCTGAAGACAGCATGCAGAGGAAGACAAACAGGGGACACTGATGATGGACATGAGAGAGGCTGAAGTGCAACCAGGCGGTATTACACAAGCCCACACTCTACAAAAAGAAGAGCAGAGTAGGAACTCCCTAACACAAGAGATTGCAACCAAAATACGTTGGGAGGATCCGGTATGCTGTCTCCCTGGAGACTGGATAGGGATGTGATGGAAAGATTGTCATTACTCCTAAAACCCACAAAATACACATTACTTTCTTTTAAACCACGCAGGAACAAATGACACAACCAAGAGGAACTGCAGCTGATACTTCACATCCATCTCATCGCTGTTTGCGTCCCGTTTTGGGACCATACGAAGTAATCTAACCGCAATCCATTGCAGGATGAGGGGAGTTCATCCCAACCATGCCCCCTGAATTGAAAATTTAAGTGGGATGAGAGATTCCCCTCCCTGGGCTCAGAATCGCTCATCATGCTTCTCTTTCCCCGAGATGATTTGCCCGTGAGGTAAGGGATCAACACACAATGTGCCATTCTCTATCTAGTGGCAGGAGTGCGAAGTTGCCATTCACCAGTACATTCCCTATGGAGTCAGCAACACAGTGCAGAGAGATTAAAAGAAAAAATCCTCAAACTTAGCTCCGAAAAGCTTTGAAGGCAAGGCTTTGGAGAATCAAAACATCGAAAAACGGAAGGGGCAGGGCCGAAAAAAATGAGAACAAAGGCATGGAATTTCACATCTCAATCACAGAATGGGGATGTGTGGAAACAGTCATGCCGGTATCATCCAACACGCCCGTGCGTAATGGGAACAGGGACAGAACCGGGAAGAAAACACTGACCGAACCAACATCAACACCAATGAACTTCCTCCTGGGACGAGAATGGACGTGAAGTTTAACTGTCTACAAAGAACTTGAAGCTCTGGAAGGAAACCCGAGGACTCTCCAAACAAACACAGTAAAGGAACAAACAAGGGAAAGGGAAATGGTCCACTTTAATGATTAGCTACGTGAGGTCATGCCATTATGGGGGATTTGATTCTGGGACCACTTGCCAGATGGACTGCTGGCAAGTGATGGTTTGCCTCTCCCAAGGACTGGGAAGAATGTATTTGGCTGCCACCTGAAAACTTCATCACAGGACTTTAAAATTTAAATTTGGGAAAGGGGAGGGAATGCAAGCTCAGAGGTAAAGATAAATGAAGGCTTATGTATGAAGGAAACCAGCCAGAAATAACTCAGTGAGTACAGGGAACCTTGACTTACATGCTGCTTGACTTTGCATCATATTTGACTTGCAGCAAGAAGGGCCTGTTTGACTTGAGTCGCAGGCTTTGACTTACATCTTTGGGGCCCCGGCATAAGGCACTGGAATCGGGCAGCAGCCATGACCCAGCATCGTGCCTGCCACCTCCAAACTGCTCCTGCCTTCTTCCTCTCCTCCGGCAGTGGCAGCGGCGGCTTTGGCGAGGCCAGCTCCGAGCACCGGGAGCTGTTCCTCGGCCCTCACCGAATCCGCCGCTGCTGCCGGAGGAGAAGAAGGGAAAGGGAGCTCGGGGCTGGCCTCAACTGGTTAACAGTCGGCTCAGTCTTGTAAAAAATCTGGCTGCAGAATTCTGGTCCACAATGGAAGCATTTTAGTTGGGGACTGACAGTTGTGGGACTCTAATGGTAAGCAAGATTTGTTCAGAACTTGGAACGTCAGTTAAAAATAAGTAAAACTTAAATGTTAGACATTGTTGCTATGAACTTTAAAAAAGTGGAGGTGTATAACTTGTGGAACTATAAATTCACTCCCCTCCCCTCCTTGAAGAGACAATTTCATTTACATCCCTGGAAGGAATCTCCTGCCCCAGTCAAATTTGGTTAAATTGCTGTTTCTGGGTCGTTTTCATCATCTGGAACAGATTAATCCACTTTCCCATTACTTTCTATGGGAAAGGTTCGTTTGACTTAAGTCATGTTTGACTTAAGTCTAGACTTCTGGAACGGATTAATGACGTAAGTCAAGGTACCACTGTATATAAAGAATGCCAGGAACATAGAAAGCAAACAAGAACAACAGGAATTCTTAAATTTAGGAGGGTAAATATACTTGAATAAGGTAAATGAAACTTGGATGACACCCATGACTGGAATACAGAAAATGAAGGATATAAATTTATCAAAAAGAACAGAAAGGGTAGAGAGGAGGTGTATTCACACATGTACTGTATATAAAAAATAGGATGGCACCAAACGAAAAATGAAACTGTTATGAAATAAGAAATTATGGGACATTGGTGTGAGTTTGTTAAAGCTGAACATTAAGTGCACATTTCGGCTTGTATTAGCCCTTTTATCTGAGGTATGTAGAGAAAAAATCATAACAACTAGCAGGGGCAGGACATGGTTAGCTACCTTTGGGTCAGTTAAAAAACATCAGCAAGAAGACGGGGGACAGAGAGAAGCCACGATTATGCTTAGGTCACTTTGAGCAAGGGAGCTCACCTCAGTTAGGTAGAGTAGGAAAAGTTAGTTTGGGAGAAATCTTGAGTGTAATCATTAGTCAAAAATGACTTAGTTTTAATTATTTTTAGGGAAATAAAACTATGAATTGAGAATCTGTTAAGGTTTGATACTTTTAAAACACTTTTTGATTCTTACTTATGCATCTTAGAATAGAAAATAAAATACAACCTTTGAAAATTTAATGTGGCCTCTTTTTTTGAAAAGAACCCAAAAGTAAATCAGGAGACGATGTTTTAGAGTATTTTGTCTCAGAGAAAATGAATTATCTTTACTTTTGAACTAAACCCTTTGTGAAAATACCCTTTTTGATTTACCGTGCAAAACACTGATTCAAGGGTTTTCATTATGTAACAAAACAAAATAAAACAAAACGAAATGGGAAGCAGCATTTTGTTAGTAACAAAACGAACTAGTGTTTTTTTCATTTAAAAAAGAATCTATTCATTTCTCTGTTTAAAAAAGCTCCCCTGGGTCCTAGAGGCACCAAATTTGGTGTGAACCTTCATTGGACTCTCCCCTTTAGCCCTCCAAATTTGGGGAGATTAGAGATACAGGGGGCCAAGTTATTCAACTCCAAAGGGGTGCCCCCATTAAAAAATTTGTAATTTAAAAGTATTTGAAAATACTGATTCCAGGCATCTAGCAGCATGGAAATGGTAGGAGAGCTTCCCCAAGCTCTTCCTTGTAATCCCTTGAAATTTGGAAATTTTTTGGGTACCAAGAACGGAGTTATTAAGCTCCAAAGGGGCTGTGGGGGTACTTAATTATATGAGTGTTGGTTTGGGCATGCTGAGGGGAAGCTGTAAATTAAACCCTATAATTGGTAAAACGTGCTAGACACATTCCTTCCATTAAGCAACCCCGCACCTCCTTTGGAGCTTAATAACTCCATTACCTGAAGCCCAAAACTTCTAAAATTTCAAGGGGTTCCCTAAAATTGCTTGGAGAAGCTAAGCCTGCTGTTTGCATGCCTGGGATCAGTAAATTTCCATTGAATTTTTAAAATTATTTTTCAAAAATAGTCAAGGGAAAAATTTAAACTGATCCCAGGAATACAAATGGCAGGTTTATATACCCAAGTGATTTTAGGGGACCATTTGAAATTTGGAACATTTCAGGGTTTCTGGGGGCAGAATTTTAAAAACTCCAAAAGGGAGGCGGAAGGTTTAGTTAATTAATTGAGTGCCCTTCGGCATGCTTTAACCAATTATAGGTTAATTTACAGCTTCTCCTCTCTATTGGTAAAGCACGCAGAAGATACTCATTCAATTAAGTATAATTAAGTACTCTATGATGTCAAAATACTGATCCCAGTCATATATCCCCCCAAACTGACAGGGTAGCTTCCTCAAGCAATTTAGAGAACCCTTTGAAAATTGAAAAAGTTAGGGTTTCGCGGGAAACAGAATTATTAAACTAAAAGGAGGGGGTGGGAAACTAATTGAATAAGTGTACTGGATGTTTAAATAGCAAGGAAGCAATATTAACCCTATAATCCATAAAGCATGCTGAAGACATTCATTCAATTATGTACTTCCCACCTCCTTTGGGAGTTTAATATAATTCATAAAGTCCTATGGTAGGAGGTCCTAAGAGCAAAAGAGTTTCTAGATAGCTGGGAGTTTCTTTAAAAGACATTCTAAAGGCCAATTACAAAGCTGAACACAGGGGGGAAAGCTCAATACTGAAACTGATCTGTCAAGGGGGTAAAAAAGCCTGCCAAGATAATATCAATTGGAAAGTGGGTCCCGTGGCGACCCTGGGAATGCTGTAGATTAATAAACTGTATTTTGCTTTCAGCAAAACTTTTGACAAAGTGCCCCATGATATTCTGATTAGCAAAATTTTGGGCTGGATAGAATAACTGTCAATTTTCTGAAAAAATTTTCAGCTGGTTACAGAATAAAAAGCTCAGAGATTTGCGTACAGTGGTTTTTTTCCAACTGGAAAGGGGTAACAAGGAGAAACCATAAGGAAATAGTACTGGGCCTCGTACTCTTTTTGACATTTTTTTTAATAACTTAGATGAGAGACGCAGATAATAAGGTCAATTTTGCAGATAAGACAAAATTGGTAGCTAATACCTTGAAGACAGAAACAAAATTTAAAAGAACTTCATAGACTTGATCACAGGCTAAAAAAAAAATTTAAATTTTAACAGTTAAGTGCAAAGTTCTACAATGAGGGGGGGAAATAAATTCCATAGTTCGAAGACTGAGAATGCATTAACTGAAGTAAAGTCTCCAAATCCCATAAGGAATTAGTTCCTCTGTATTCCCCGAAATGTTAGGCCTCGTACTGTGCTCAGTTTCTAGACACCACACTTGAAGAACAAAATGGAGCGAGTTCAGAGGAGGCAACAAGAATGATCAAGGGATAGGAAACCAAGCCTATGAGGGAAATACAAAAGGAGCTGAGCCTATTTAGCCCTGAGAAAAGAAGACTAAAGGGGAAATATGACACCCCCTTTCAAATACTTGAAAGGCAGTCATACACAGGAATATCAAGACCTGTTCTCAAACACCCAACACGTGGAACATATGAGGAAGCCAGATTTCAGCTAAAAAAATCTTAGCTTGTCAGAGTAGTTTGAAAATGGAATTACCTTTGGGGTGCGGTGAGTGGTTCCCAATCTGAAGGGAATTTAAAAGGAAAAAATGGACAAACATCTGTCAGATATTTTTTGACTTAGATTCCTGCATTGAGCAGAGCTGGACTCAACAGCTTCCTTGCTATTTAAACATCCTTTTTCTCAATCTTTTCCCATCTACTCCTGTTCATAAAATTTAAAGTCCAGATTCCTGTAAATCTTCCTTCTTATTTTATTGTAGTGACCAACAAAGAGTTCTCCAGAGCGCTGCGTACCTCAGAGAAGGAACAAAGGCTCCCCCCCCCCATTCTGCTATCTATATTAGAGAGCACGGATGTGATTCTCAAGAGGTGAACCCCTTAGTAAAAGAATCAAGGATTTACAGCCCTCCAGCATCCTCTGCTAGTAAAGCTCTCGGAGGCTTTCAAGAGCTAACCTCCTTCACAAAGGATTGTGATTCCTTTAATGCAGTCACTTTTTGGGAGCGGTGGCAGTAGTGGGGGTGGGATGGACTACCTGTTTTCCCAGACGGATGTAGAAACCATTAGAAGAGGTTTCCGTGGATACTCACATAGGTGGAGGGTGAAAGAGGATAACTACTTTCCTACCACTGAGTACTCAATTGCAGCGGCAGCCTATCTTACAGGCAACTGCTTTTGTACTTTTTCATTCCCTACCTTCCGGATACTTTTCCAGTCTTGAATATTTCAAGGGGAAAATTTTTCTGTGTTCATCAGTATATACAAATACACATACAGCCATGTGTGATTGAGGCCACACTTGCCTTTCTGCGAGCCCCACAGACATATTTATCAGTTAACCCTCCTAATGATCCTGCTCATGGGCTTATAATGAGTAATTTTTTTCACCCTCACTCAATAACGACTCCACCTACCCTCACTTTTTCTAAGTACTCAGAATTGGCTGCCACCTCTCCTTATGGTGACATTCTGGAGCTGCATAGCTTGCCAAGGCCACACAATGGCCAGGGCTGCAACAAAGGGTTTGGGTGGGAGGTCGGAGGGGGCATGGCCCTGGGTGTCATTTTTGTGGTATTTGTACACCCTGCGGGGAGTGTGTGGAATCCATTTGTCCCAGTGACACAGACCATAGCTGTGGCCCGTAAGTGGCAGAGCATGTAGAGTGCCAAAGGCCAGGTAGGTGGGTATAAATTATTATTGTTGTTGTTGTTGTTGTCATCGTCCTCCTCCTCCTCCTCCTCCTCCTCCTCCTCATCAAACATCATCATCATCAATCATCAAATTATCACACACGGGCAAGATAACTATGCTGGATTTTTGTATTACAAATTAGACATTGGCACGACTTGGTGAAATTCTCGTTTCCGTTTTTCCCTTCCTCGTTTCCCGTTACACAACGGGAAACGGTAATTGACAATTAAAAAGCCCACTATAACCCTAACCCTAACCCAAAACCCCAACCCATACGCCAGTACACTTCCTTCTATGGGGGAGAGGCACCCAGAGGTGCACCCACTAACTCACCCTAACCTTGCTCGTAATAACCCTAAGCCTAGCCTTCCCTAAAACCCCAACCCTAAGCCAGATCTGTACTCGCATTGCACTACACGCAAGTGCACTGTCCTTCTTAGTGAGTCATAGGGCACCCGCAGAGGCATTCTATCTCTCACCTCGCTCACCAGTCCAAAGTTCCAAAAAAACCCAAACGCCAGTATTGCTGTCCTTCTTAGTGAGCTAGAGGCACCCAAAAGAGAGGTGCCTCGCCAGTGCCATTTGGGTACGCAATGGCTACACGGTCATGTACCCTTCCCCTTTTCCCTTTGTGGGGGGCCAGAGGAGGCATCCACCCCAGAGAGGTGCCTCCAGAGACCTGCTAAAAAGCCTTCCCTTTGTAGCGGGCCAGAGGAGGCACCCACCCCAGAGAGGTGCCTCCAGGGGCCCGCTACCCTACCCCCCTAAACCATACTAATGACAGACGACAAACGAAATGACAAATTTTTGAAAAATTTCGCAACAAACAGAAACGAGCCGAAACGGGCCGACTCCGACACATGACAACTCGAAACATCATTTTTCCTGGTCGTGCCCATCTCTATTACAAAACACTAGTCGAATGCTTCCCAGGCGTTTAGGACTATGTGATGTATCGGCGAATTATGCGAGCAGATCCCAGTAAGGTGCTTTCTGCAGCTAACTGATTAATAAAATAATAATAATAATAATAAAATAATAATAATAATATAATAATAATAATAATAATAATAATAATAATAAATAATAATAATTTAATGTAACCCTATCAGCCACAAACACCCGTGGAATCTCACTTGCCTCTTTCTCAGGAGCAAGTGGGGATTTGGACTCCCGTCCCCTGATTTGGTAGTGAGGTGCTTTTGGCTCACTGAGATTTCTATTTATAGATTTCTATTTCTATTTTTATATTTATATTCAAGCGGAGCCAAATCAAATACCAATATAAAAATGAAACTGCATCAGCATTAAAAAAACAATATGTTGAAAAGAGACCCCCATGGCCAAAATGTTCTTGGCCTTGTGCTGCGTCCACCTTTGCATGAGCAGACTTCTGGGCTTGACCTGCTCTGCTCTTTTTCTAACCCTCGCTTACATAAACTCCAAGTCAAAACACAAAGGAATGCATTTCTCTCTGTAGGGTTTTTATGAGGCCATAAAAACACCATCTTGCAGTCTGCCCTCCTACAACTCATTTTACTGTGCTCTGCCTGGAATCATTGATTGCCCGAGGAAGCCCCCCTGACCTGATCTTTGCCTGAGGAAGGGGTACATTTTTCAGGGTTGGATCCACCCAGGAAAACATTTGGGAAAACAATCTGAGATTTTTCTTGGCCAAGTCCCACAAACGGGGAAATGCAAAATAACTGCAACCTAAAATATAGAGGACTATATAGCATCATAAACATCATTGGCAGGGTAGAGATATTAAAATTAGCATGCTTTTCATGCACTCCTGAAAACACCTTTGAAAGAAATGGAAAGAAACAGAAGGAAGTGGGCATGGCCCTGATGTGGAAAACAATGTCCACTCGTGGACTTCAAAAGATGTGCATAGAGGTCTGCAAATGATTTATGTGATTTAATAGCTGGTGAGGTGGACCGGGGCTAAGGAGAACCCATCTCCTGACACGTTCTGACACAGGCATAAAAACTCTGTGGGCCAGTCATCATAGAGCTGGCCAAGCATCATCTCAACTCATAAAAGCTCCATGGAGGTGGAGAAGGGGGCTGAACCAAGCAGTTCGGGCAGAGCTTAGAAACTGTTACTCTGTTGGACTGTGCTGCCCAGTTACCCCCCCAGAAAGCGGGGTCAGTGCATCTGTTGCTTGGGTGCAACCTGGGAGGTGTCCAAAGGAGGTGTTGTCCAAGGTTCCATCTTTGCCATGGGACCAACTAGGAGGAGCTCCACACCAAGACTGTATTTTCCCACTATCCGCCCACTTGTTCTATGGAAGTACCATGTAAAATGCCCCCCAGGAAAAGACCCTCACACAGACAACTGTACCTGAGAAGATCTCCGGGCCACCAAGGGGTCCCTGATAGGCAAGTACGCTTGGCTGAGCTGATTCATGCTCTATGGGCTTCTCTAACCTGGGTGAGGAGGGAAAATCCCCTTAGTCAGGGCTCCTTTCAGCAAGTTGTCTTTAAACAATGCAAGAAAAAGCAAAATCGTTTATTGCTTTGAAAAATCAGCCCCTTACCAGGGCATATAAGCCCCCTCAAGCACAGTAAGACTTATTTTTAAAGGGCTGTGCCTAGGAAGTGAATAGGGAATCAATATAACATGGTCCCCTGTCTGCTTGCTCACCTGCTGTACGGCATCTCTGCAACTTCAACAACTTTGCCAGGACACTTTGGTTTTTTAGACCATTTCCACGAAGTCAACACGCTCAGAAACAAAAAGGGGCATTTTTCAGCTTGGGCAGTATGTAGCTGCAGATGTGCCCAAAATATGGCACTTGCCTTTGAGAAGAGCAAGCCAGACTTTGCAACGTGTGAAATTTATTGCTGGTACCTCAACAGATTAGGGGAAGCCAAGAGATAGTGATGAGTTGGAATGACATAAAACTTAGATGGGTAGAGAAAAAATTGCTTCGGTAGTAAACCAGTCTGACCAAGGGCAACAACAGAGACATTATTTATAAAATTTTCTTCACCTGGACCAGCCCTCTCCCTTTTAGTTGCCTATATGTATTTTATTGTTTATTTCACATGCTGGGCGCAGAGGGCACATTTATTGTTTAGTAAGCAGAGTTTGGGTTGCTGCAGCTTACAGAATCAATGGCAGTCAAACAATAAGGTCATGCCTATACCATCTTGGAAAAATTGGGGTTTAGAGCAGGTGAAATTATCATACTATTTGGTTTTTATGGCTCTAATGGAATGCCAGAGAGTCCCTGACCTCGACTGCCACTCAAAGTCTTACTCTAATAGCCATGTATAACCTTTGACACTCAATTAAAACAGGAAATAAGGCAAACAAGGGGTCAATATGCATGGGGGGCCCTCGAGGGCCCTGAAATAAATTCCAGCAGCTTTCCCAAAGGGGTAATAACCCTTATTTATTTGGGATACAGCCATGAAAGTTATGGTCAGGGGGGGGGGTGAGAGAGAAGCTCAACCCTGACCATGTATTTTCCTGCTGACTTCACACAATATGCATCCAAGCATCCTGCAAGCCAAGAATTCAAATATACAGCTTTCCTTTCTCTGCCTTTTTTCCTTTCCACCCAGCTTTTCTCTCCCCTTTCAACCTCTCGGCTCATGATAAAAGAGATGGGGTCTTGCAGCAGGAGCTGGTAACTTTAATGCCCTTCACATATTAATCTTATGATACCTCTCCTATAGATTAAAATAAATATTTATTTCAAAGCAGAAAAGGTTTCATTACATATCAGGAGCTGCCTTATCCACGACCAAAAGGGTTGGTTGGTGGGTTTAATATTCTGCCTTTTTTTCCTTTTTCTTTGGTGAGTTGGCTTGGTAACAGTTATGAAAACCAACATGCAAGAAGGGAATCAAGTATAGTGCTAAAACTTGATTAAATGTCTACATTAAATCCAGGAATTTAAAATACTCAGACAATTTTAAAAACCCCATAGTGAACAATTCACCATTAAAAAGTACAGTACCGTAGTACCTTGTATGAAGTAATTAATTCAAAGGCGATTCTGTTAAGCAAATTTTTATGTTGTACAGATTTTATGTTTTACAAACCAAGCACTGTACTCCCCTTACTGAAAAGGCCCTTCCTCAGCAAACAATTAATTGACAAATGCCTGCCTACCGAGAAAGGTGACAAGATTCAGATGATGGATCCCTCTCGTTTGCTATTGTCTACAACGTTTTGCAGATGCCGTTCAGGTTTTCAGGCAGGAATAAGTCTCAGTTTTATGCTCCAGATGCCAAGAATAGAACCAGCGAAATTTGTAAACCATTTTCTAATCAAAGCATGCAAAAGCCTCCATCATAAACAAAAAACAAAGAATGAAATGCATGCCCAGGAATTGACTGTCAGAAGGTGAAGTCTTAGCCTGACATCTAAGGTTAGTGGTTTGAGGCCAACCGGACCTCTCGTAGGAGTGCAAATTTATCAGAGCAAGCTCCACATAGGGTTCAATGTTCACTTTAAGCAATTTTGGGTGCCAGTTCGACTTACCACTGTTGTAGGTCATCCCTGTAATAATGGGCTTAAAAAACAGGGTTGTCAGGTGGGTTGAACATCCCGGAAAAGCTGCCCTACTGTTAGAGCAGTAGGGCAATGGAACCGATTATCAGGAGAGGCAGTGAGGCACTCCAGCACTGGAGAAAAATTTAAAAAGACTTTATAGAGCTTATGTCAATATATATAGATAAAACCTCCAATTTCAAATTGATCAAGTTCCAAATGCATTTTCTTAACTCGAAATTTTCTTAACTCAAAACGGGTTTCCCATAGAAATGCATTGGAAACAAGATTAATTTGTTCCAAGGGGAAATCCAAAACACACACTGAATGCAGAAAGCACAGTTAACAGAAGATGAGCAACCTAACCATATAACCACTTGAGAAATCCACCAAAGAAGTCCCAAAAATTCCCCCAAAAATACTGACTCAGAGACCTTTGGGGATTGGTGGCATATACGTTGTATAAATATAAAAAAGTCCCCAAAAAGGTGCCAAAAAATTTCCAAAACAGCACTTTATGCAGGACATTAAAAAACAGAAGCCCTGGTTGTCAGCTTCTCTTTTCAAAATGGCTCCTTCATCTTCCTAATTGCAGCACTGAGTCAGGTGGGCCCGAAGAAGGCAGTATTGCTATTGCAAACATGAAGGGCCATTTTTGAAAAAGAATAAATTTCCTTTTCCCTTTCATAACACTGGGGGGAAAGGCTTTTTTAAACAATATTTCCTATACTTGTAATTTCTATTCGTATCTTAATTTTTCATAACGTTGGTGTTTGGTACCAATGTAATATTGATTGGGATTCCTGAACTGAGCAAGAGGTTGTGCTCAGTGGCCTTTTAAACCCCTTCCAACTCTGTTTTTTCTATGAGTCCATGAGGTAGCACAAAATTTACAGCACCACTTCATGGGGCAGATCAATGTTCTGAAGCTTCTTACTGTGTACATCTTTCCCCATGCTGTAGTACTGAAGCATCACTATGACAGGTATGCGCATTTCTTTCTAAAGCTTGAGCATTTGGAATGATGAAGATAACAGGCAGTTTTTAAAAGGTTCACCCACCATAAAGGTAAATCTATCAAAGGGGAATCTTCTTGGTGGCCTCCATGTAGAGTTCAGAACATTTAGGTTGTCGAAGGAGGTGTGCGCATGCCTGAGAAGCAGACCCCCGGGTTTCTTCCCCCCCCGCCC
>JAWVWN010000022.1:0-13939 GCA_037367305.1 Phrynocephalus vlangalii
GTCCTCTTTCCACAATCTGTTTCTGTCCATACCTGCAATGTCTATAGTGCACTCTGGAGCTGAAAAGGATTTTATAAATAGGTTCCTTAATATATTTACTCGCCTGTTTTCCTTCTTCATTTTCTTACTTTAACAATAATAATAATAACCTTTATTGTCAACGTACAACCTGTGTACAGTGAAATTGACTGAGCCCCCCACACACACACCATTTCACTAAAAAACCACTCAGTCTCATTTCACTCTGTGCGCTTGCTGCACAATTCGCCGGCCCCACGAGTTTATCACAAGTTCTAAAGAGAAAAAAGATAGATCGTAGATCTTCATTGTTTTCTCCATTCCCTTTTCCCTTTCAATGGACTTCTGAACAGTTGTTCCCAGCTTTTTAATGTCCTCAACAATTTTAATGAAACATTATTCTGGCTATGGAGGAAACTTATCTCAGGCTGATGGCTGGCCAGTCTTGTTACTGGCAGGGGAAGAACATTTGACTTCAAATTAGAGATGGGTGCTCAGTGAACTGCTTCATAGGAAGCGGTGAGCATGGCACCACCAGTTAGACGCTTCACCTCCCCCCACTCCCACAGCTGCCTAGGCCATTTACTGGGGTCTGCGTGTCAGCATGGTCCTTCTACCCTGTTGGCATTCCACTCTGGGCAGAAGCTTGGCTGTCCTATCTCCTCCTCCTCCAGCAGCCAACCACTCTGGTGAGGAGATGGGATGTGGATTCTCCCTGTGCAGTCAATGAAGTAATTTGTTGAACTTTATGCCCATCTCTTCTACATATTGTTCAAGAAGTTCTACCGAAGTCTTGACAGTCCCATTTTAAAGTTGTATTCGTGGGGGAAATTCTTTAAGATTCAGACTTGCTCTCACTGATAGCCATGACCCAACATACTATTTCAAAGGTAACTCTGGTTGATGTGTAATGTCAGCATCAATATACAGCAACAATACCAGAATATTAACAGCGAAAATTATATTGGCATTGAAAGACTCATTGCAGGCAAGTTAAAAATGCCACCCATGTGAGTGCTGAAATGGTGAAAAAAATTAAAAAGAAGGATCAGCCTCATAAAATCAATTGTGGTCCCTGTTACAACCAATCATCGAGTATCTGAACCACATAAAGACCTTAGCATGCTGCTTTTATAGAATTGTACAATCGTGAAGTTGGAAGGGGCTTACAAGGCAATTGAGTCCAACTCCCTGCTCAAGGCAGGAATACAAACATAGGATATCTGCCAGGTGGTTGTCTGAATTTCTCTTGAACTCCTGCCGCATTGGAGTTTCTCCTGATACAGTATTCAACAAAATCTGTCTTTTTGTTACTTGATCCCATTGCTGTGTGACCTGCATTATGGTTTGATCACAAACAGATCCTGCCCCTCCTCTATATGATAGCCTTTCAAGTATTTGAAAAATGCTATCATATCTCCCCTCAATTTCCTTTTCCCAAGCTAAACATGCACAGTTCTTTCAGACTTTCCTTGTAAGACCTAATTTCCAGTCCCCTAATCATGCTTAAATCCCTCCTCTGAACTTTGTTCCAGTTCGTGATCATCCCTCTTGAAATACTCAAGATGAGACCCAACCAGTGACAAATAGAGGGTAACGGGTACCTCACAGGATTTGGAAACTATACCTTCTATTAAAGCAGCGTAAAATATCATTTACCTTTTTAGTAGCCACAACACACAATTGGCTCTTATGCAGCTTGTGATCTATAATGATTCCAAGATTGCTGAGCCTGGTATCCCCCAATTTATAGCTGTGTGTTTGGTTTCTTCTTCCTATGTGCAATACACTGACCCCCCCCCCCATAATTGAAATTCTGTGATATGCAAGTCGGGTCTGGCCTGGGGGGTCTAGCTGGGGCCCTATGTACTTACCCCCAGCCTGGTGCTGCTCCAAACGGGACTGTGAGGGCCTTCCTGGGCCTTTGGGAGGCCCCAAAAAGGCCACCCTGTGGACTGGAAGTGACTTCCAGATCACCGAAAATCATTTCTGAGGCCCCCGACAGGCCTAGAACGGCCCTCGGAGGCCTCAGAAAAGATTTTAAGCGAACTGGAAGTGACTTCTGGTTCACAGGGAAGCCATTTTGGGACCCCCAGAAGGCCCAGGATGGCCCTTACAGGCCCATTTGGGGCAGTGCCAGTCCTGGGGAAAGTACAGAAGGCCTGAAACAGGCCTTCCCTCCTTACCTCCGGGGGCCTTTTTTTGTATACTGTGGTCCCGCAATATAGTGGGACCGTAGTATATGAACCACGAACAGGCAGGGGACCACTGCACTTTGCAATCCCTGTTGCATTTCATTCTTTGGTGTGTGTTTTTCAGTTCAGTCCTCCAGCCTATCAAGATCTACTTTCTAGGGTATTAGTTATTCCACCCAGTTTTGTGTCATATGCAAATTTGACAAACATTCCCTTCACTCCCTTGTCTAATTCATTAATAAAAATGTTGAGGAGCAGGGGACCCAGGACTGAGCCTCGGTGTACCCCACTTGTTATCTCCTTCCCATTAGAGAATGACTCATGGATCATCACCCTCTGAGCACAGTTCTGTAGCCAACTGTATTTTCACCATACAGTTGATTTATTTAGCCCACAACTACAGGTAGTTGGGTTACTAATCAGGATATCATGGGGAATTTTGTCAAAAACTTTGCTGAAGTTGAGATATATTACATCTACAGCATTCCCTCTGTCTACCAGGGAGATTACATGTTTTTTAAAAAATGAGATCAGGTTAGTTTGCCAGGATTTGTTCTTGACAAATCCATGTTGGCTTCTACTTAGACAAGTCTCCGTCACGCCAGTCTTCTCCAGAAACGACACACCGCTCGGTTTCGACGGCTCTGTCTCCCAATCGCTGGAGCCCATCCCCGGCGGTTTCGATCGGCTTGTCAGATTCTGTGTATGTAATATCTCTCCAGGACCAACGCCAGGAACTTGCGGGTCTCTTCGCGAACGCCCCTCTGGCCTGATCTACAGCCACCCAGATGTCCTTGGCTGTGCCTCCATCCCAGGCTGCCTTCCATGGATACCCGGATCTGTAGTCGCAAGGCTCGGTACCGCCTTTGCCTTCGGTCCCGGAGGACAGTGCCCATCCAGAGCTCTTGTCCCAGAAGCACTCTAAGAGGTGCACGGGCGATGCTTCTTCACCTCTACCCGCCTCGAAGAGGAGCTGACACGATACCGACGCCGCTTCTTCTCCGAGGGACCCATCCCACCACCGGTTACCTACTGCTTTGCTGTCTCCATCTAACCCTTGGGTTTGGCTGCCGGGACCATCTCTGTTCTTGTCCCATCTGGTATCGGGATACCCCCCCGTACCCAGGCTTCCCTCCAGTCCCGTATCCTTTGGGACCGTTTTGGCCTCCACCATTCCAGTGGCTCGGTTGGGATACACAGTCGGTCCCGAGGACTCCTTCCACCTTGACGGCCCTCGACACCATGAAGCCTTGGCGTAGAAAACGCGCCGAAGAGACAGCCATAGCCCACCGGTCCTCCACTAATCCGCCCTCTCAGACTTCCTCGGACTCTTCCTCTTCTAGCTCCTCCGGTACCGACACGGATGAGGATTCTGATCAGTGCGGTGCTGCCACTCCCGACTCGAATGTTGCTGGGGAAAGCCCTCCATCATCGGCTGATTCCATCGGCAACTATTCCGAATTTATCTCCCGCCTGGCCTCGACTCTTAACTTACCCACCCACCACCCAGCACGTCAATTCTCTGACCATCTCTTCAATCAAATATCGTTGGACTCTACCTCCCCGATCCATCTAGGGGTGCTTCCTTGTATTCTGGATATGGCAAAGGACTCTTTCAAGAAAATACCCTCCTCTTCCAGATCGAGGAAGCTTGAAGGATTTTATAGGGTCTACGACGAGGGTGCTCCTTTCCTGATTAAGCATCCCTCTTCCAATTCTTTTGGTGGTGTCGGCCTCCCAACTTCAGTCCAAGTCTTCCCAGGTGCCCATCCCACCCTTCAAAGAGGGCAGGAAAATTGACACTATGGCCAGACAACTTTACTTGTCTGCCGCCTTGTCCTTCATAATAGCCAATTATCAGGCCGCCATGGGCACCTACCAATGGCCACTTTTGAACAAAATCAAGCCTGGTCTAGAATTGCTGCCATATCCGAACAAAGCACCAGCTTCTGCGGCCCTTGAGGAAGCCCTTGCGGTAGCAGCCCAACATGAGGTCGGGCCACCATGCCTCAGATTCCGCCACCAAAGCAATGGGCTTTGCCATCGCCTTCAGACGCCATGCTTGGCTGAGGTCTACGGGCCTGTCTGAGGACTCCAAGAACATGATTGGGAGTCTTCCCTTTGAAGGGGAGGGCCTTTTCCATGCCAAAACCAACAAAATCATGAATGAGCATCATAAGAGCCAGAACACTACCAAGAGACTGAACCTTATTCCACCCAAGCAGACTCGGCCATTTCGTTCTTCATGGAAGAAGTCCTCCCACTCCTACTCCAGACAGCAGCCGAGAGATCAACCTTTCTCCGCTGCATCTACTACTTCCTTCAACACCAAGGACAAGCAACCAAAGCCTAAATATCGCACCCCCTCTCGCCATCAGGACAGGAGGGCGCGTAAGGACTTCTGACTCCACCAGCTTGGCCCCCTTCTTTTTTTTTTTTTTTTTTTTTTTTGAATTTTATTTATAATTTTAAAGACAAAATAACAATAATAAACAATTAAAAAAACAGTAATAGACAATCATAAACAATACATAAACAATACAAAGTGCCCCCCACCCCCAAGAAACCGTCCGGTATTCTTGCATCTTCTCTTTCTTCTTCATCTTCTTCCAATAGGCTTCTTAAGGCCCTTTACGCCAGAACTGTGTTGGGTTATAAGTTGGTTGTATCCCTTTCCCTTTTAATAATACATGATCTATAAATTTCCCCCAAACATCATAGAAAATATCCTTTTTTATTTCACCTCTCAAAACTTTTATATTACAAGATAGTTTATCATTTAACGCTATGTCCCACACTTCCTTATACCATTCAGCAATTTTTAGGTCTGATTTCAATTTCCAGTTCCTAGCAATAATCAGTCTAGCTCCTGTCATAAGATTTGCTATTAATTCTTTAGTTTTCACATCATATTCATTAATAGGTGGTAATGATAACAAAGCAATTTCCGGTACACATTTAATATCAGTTTGTATTATTTCTCTTATCTCCTCAATAATCTCTTGCCAAAACTTTTGAACTATTTCACATTCCCACCATAAATGAAAATAAGTACCTGTCTTTTTTTCGCATTTCCAGCAGAGTTTAGAATATTTGGGATTCATTCTATTCATTCTGACTGGAGTCATATACCATCTTAAAACTAGTTTGAAGTAGTTTTCTTTTATTCTGACTGATAATGACCGTAGAATCCTCAAATTCCAAATTCTTTTCCACTCGTCATTATTTATTTCTTTCTCTATGTCTTGTTTCCATAGCTCTCTTATTGTGTCCTGTTCCCTATTCTCAAATGAATCTTGAATTATTTTATATAATTTACCAACTGTTCCTTTCCCTGTATTTCCTTTCTCTAATTCATATGTTGACAGAAATTGCTCAAATTTTGTATATCCTCTAAGTTGTGTATTTCTCCTAATCCATTCTTTCGTCCAGCTTTCTAACTGAGCGTAATTCAACCAGGACAATTCCTGAGTTTGCAGAATACGTTTAATTTCTTGTTTTGATGTCATCTTTTTAATCCAATCTTTTAGTCTTGCCACTTTCCTTAATTTAAATAAGTCTCCCAATTTCTTCATGTTCGTGGGGAAATTTATCTGATCGATCACCGCGCCAAGTGGGGAGCTTTCCTGTATCAATTTCTTTCCATACTTTTTCCAAGTGAGCAATAGGGAACTTAGAAGAGGGTTTTTAATTGGGTAACTTTTCCTTTTTGGGGGGAAACTAAACACATATTTATTTATGTCTTCATTTAGTTCCTCTGATTGAAGTTCCCACCATATTAGTTTTTGAGGTTTAAATAGTATTTCCCCCAGGGAACTAAGCTGATTAGCTATGTAATATATTCTAAGATTAGGTATGCCTATACCTCCCTCTTTTTGAGATCTGTACCATAAGCTTTTATTTATTCTTGCTTTTTTTCCACCATTGCAGAATTTATTTATAAGATCTTGATAGACTTTAATTTCAATTTCTGTGTATTGAATAGGTAACATTCTAAAAAGAAAATTAATTTTAGGAAGTATTTTCATTTTTACCATTGCTATTCTACCAAACCATGATAAGTTTAATTTGGAGTAATTTTGTAATTTATTTCTAATCTCTTCCTTTATTTTTGTGTAATTTCGTTCTTTCGTTTTGCTAATGTCTTTATCTAAAAGTATCCCTAGGTATTTTATACATTTACAAATTTTCAGTTCGTAATTGGAGATCTCTTCCATGTCTCGATTTTCCTGATTGAAAAGCATGATTTCTGATTTCTGCCAGTTGACACATAATCCGGTTGTTTCACCAAATTCCTTTAGATGTGCTTTTATTCTTAATATATTTTCTACCGGATTTTTTATTGTTAACAAAGCGTCATCCGCAAATAAACTGATTTTTATCTTGCCTTCCTTACCCATACCTTTAATAAGTTGGTCCTCCCTTATTGCATTAGCTAGTAGCTCGATCACTATGCAAAACAGAACTGGCGATAAAGGACATCCCTGTCTTGTTCCTCGGCCTAGGGTAATTTTTTCTGTCATCCCATCATTGACAATGATTGATGAGGTACTATGAGAATAGAGTTGGTTTATTACACTTAGAAATTTTTCGCCAAATCCCCATTTCACTAATAAAAGTTTTAACGCAGGCCATTGGACACAATCAAAGGCTTTAAATAAATCTAGAGACAAAATGCATGCTTTATCCTGTGATCTTCCCATCTCATAAAGAACATTCAAGACTCTTCTTACAGTGTCTGACATTTGTCTGCCTTTGATAAAGCCTGTTTGGTCTTCTTTAATATATTTGTCTATAAATGTGTACATTCTTTTGGCTAGAATTGCTGTAAAAATCTTGGCATCTTGATTTATAAGTGATATTGGTCTGTAGGATCCAACATCTGTTGGATCTTTATTAGGCTTGAGAATTAAAATAGTTAAGGTATGTTTCCAGGAGGGAGGAACTTGCTCGCCCTCCAATATCTCATTATAAAGTTTCTTTAACTTAGGAATTAACATTGATTTGAATACCTTGTAAAATTCTGGTCCCAATCCGTCATCTCCTGGAGTTTTGGCATTCTTTAGCTTGTTTATAACATCGTCTATCTCCTCCTCTTTAATAGCTTTTTCCATTACAAGCCTATCTTCTTCCGCTAGTCTTACTTTTAAATTTTTGTCAATATATTGTTCCATAACTTCCTTACTACTTCTATTGGCTGTATATAAGTTTTGATAAAATTCTTGAATAGCTTTTAATTTTTCTTTCATTTGAGTAAAAATATTGCCGCTTAAATCCTTTATCCTTCCTATCATGCTTTTTTCTTTCCTTTTCTGTGCTAATTTTGCTAGCATCTTGGAGTTTTTATTACTGTATTCGAAAAAGTTTCTTTTCAAATATAGTAGATAGCTTGAGTAGATAGCTTGGCCCCCTTCTTGCCCGCTTGACGCCGAATCACGTCGGACAAGTGGGTACTTTGTATCATCTCTCAGGGCTACCAAATAGAATTTGCTTCCCTACCCCCTACTGGTCGGCTCGTTTTCACACCCCCATCTCCCATTCTGTGGGATGAGGTCTTTACTTTGCTTCAGAAGGGCGCCATCCGACCTGTCCATCCAGAAGACATCCCTCTCGGGCACTACTCCACCTACTTCACCTTCCCGAAGAAGGATGGGGGTCTTCGACCTATTCTCGACCTCAGGTCTGTCAATCTGTTCATACTCTCCAAGAAGTTCAAGATGGTCACCCTGGAAACCATCCTCCCCCTATTGCAACAGGGAGATTGGTTTACGGTTATAGACCTAAGGGATGCCTATTTTCACATCTCTATCCACCGGCGCCACCGCAGGTTTCTCAGGTTTGTCATCTCGAATCATGTCTACGAGTTTCTTCCCCTCCCTTTCGGTCTCGCGACAGCCCCCCGAGTATTCACGAAATGCATGGCACCAGTTGCGGCCTTACTGCGTATGAAGGGGATTGTCGTTTTTCCCTATATTGACGACTGGCTTCTAGTAGCGACCTCATACGACCAAGCGTTAGACCACCTGCATTTCACACTTCAACTGTTGCAGGAGTTGGGACTCCAAGTCAACTACGACAAGTCCACCCTAGTCCCCTCTCAGTGCATAAAGTACATTGGCGCTATCCTGGACTCATGTCGTCAAAAGGCTTTTCCTCCAAGTTCCAGGGTCTCCGACATCACGAGTCTACTAAACCTCCTCGAACCGAACTCCCGAGTTCCAGCCCCCTTGATTCAACGTGTCCTGGGCCTGATGGCGTCTACAGCCTCGGACATACCTCTTGCACGACTTCGCTTACGACATCTTCAGATGTGCTTGCTCACTCAGTTCAATCCCGAGATGGATCCCCCCTCCAAACTCATCCTTATTTCCCATCAAGTCTGGCTGCGCTCCCGTTGGTGGCTGGATGTTTCCAACGTTATGGTCGGGCATCACTCCCCCCCCCACACACCATTCTAATAATCTCGGATGCCAGCCTCTCTGGTTGGGGAGCGTTCTGTGGCAAGCACCAGATCCATGGTCACTGGTCCCAGTCGGAGTCCGCCAAGCATATAAACGAACTGGAGCTTCTGGCTATTTTCGAAGCTTTCAAGGCCTTCCTTTAATCCAGGGTCAGGTAGTACTAGTTGCCACGGATAACACCACGACAATGTACTACCTCAACAAACAGGGTGGAACCCACTCCCTTCCACTCCTACACCTCACTATCGATTTCTGGGATTGGTGTGTCCTTCACCAGATCATACCCATGGCCATCCATCTGTCGGGAGAAGAGAATCAACCGACCACCTCAGTCTGAGGTCCTCTATCTCCCACGAATGGGAGCTCCACCACTCTGTTTTCCGCCTTCTAGTCAGGAAGTGGGGTTGCTCTTCCATAGACCTTTTCGCGACAGCGGCCAACTCCAAATGTGCCTGTTTTTGCTCCATGGGGGACACCCTCATGTTTTGTTGGTCCCGCCATCTACTTTATGCATTCCCTCCTATTCCCCTCCTCCACAGGGTAGTGGTCAAGATGCGCCAGGACAGGTTGAATGCAATTCTCATTACCCCATGGTGGCCTCGTCAGCCATGGTTTGCCACCCTTCTCCGTATGGCCTCGGAACACTTCTCCCTGCCACTATTTGCAGCTCTCCTGTCCAGGGACAACAGACGTGTTCTTCATTCGGAGCTCACCCACCTAAACCTCACGGCCTGGAGGATTCTCCCCTAATCTCTCAGATCTGCGATGCGGCACAAAACCTGTCCACTCGAAAAAAACTATGCTCTCAAGTGGAAACGTTTCTGCGCTTTCACAGACAGCCATTGTCTCCTCACATCAATCCTCCTCTGACTGTTGTGTTATAGTTTCTGCTCCGCCTGAAGCAGACAGGCCTCTCCATGTCCTCCATCAGGGTTTACCTTTCGGCCATCGTTGCTCATCAGCCGTTGGACTCTCCTGCTTCGGCCTTCTTTCGACACCCTCACATGAAGTTATTTCTCAGAGGTCCCCAAAACACCTACCCTGACTGGAGGCTGGTGCCTCCCCAGTGATCTTTGCAATTGGTCCTCAAAGCCTTGACCAGGCCTCCCTTTGAGCCCTTGGCCTCTGCTTCGCTACGTCTACTGACTCTCAAAAGTTCGTTTTTAGTGGCCATTACCTCTGCCCAGAGAGCAAGTGAGCTATGTGCTCTGTGTCATGATCCATCTTTTTTCCAATTCTTCCCAGATAAGGTGATAGCCCATTTGGACATCTCGTTTCTCCCTAAGGTGGTGTCTTCCTTTCACCTGTCTCAACCCATAGTACTCCCGACGTTTTTCCCCTCTTCTTCATCACCTGTGGAAAGGGATCTCCAGACATTCGTAGAGCGCTGGCTTACTATGTTTCCAGGACTGCGACCTTTCGAGCCTCACATTGCCTTTTTGTTTCTTACGAGTCCACGTTCAAAGGTTCCCCTATTACCCCTCAACATTTTTCTAAGTGGATTGTTGATACTATCAAGTTATGTTACCAGTTATGCAATCGATCTCTTCCACTACCTGTCAGAGCTCATTCGACCAAATCGATGGCCTCATCGACCGCCTTTCTGACGGGTGTGCCCCTCAGCGATATTTGCAATGTTGCCACTTGGGCTCAACCATCCACGTTTGTTAAGCACTACCGCCTCGATACACGGGCCAAGTCTTCAGCATCCGTTGGCAGGGCGTTCCTTTCTAACATCCTTCCGTGACTCCCTTCCTCTGGTAAGGTAGCTTGGTACTCACCCACTAGTGTGGATTCACGGAGGACACGATGAAGAAGAACTGGTTGCTTACCTGTAAATGTGGTTCTTCGAGTGTCCTCCGTGAAGCCACACGGACCCGCCTGCCTCCCCTCTCATCACGTCTTCACTGGCTCCGTTGTCAGTGCAGCGTGTAGAGGGAACTGAGGCTCTGGGTGGGAACGCATGAGAGTATGCGCGGTGGGGCAGAGACTAACGGATGTGCTCTCTTGCTTAGAAGTCTTTCCGGTGCCTTCGCACGTCGCGCTCGAGAACCCACTAGCGAGGATTCACGGAGGACACTCGAAGAACCACATTTACAGGTAAGCAACCAGTTCTTATTCACCTAATATGATGCATTTATCAAGTTTTCCTTCAACACATAATTAACTTTGACCCAAACTACGTTTAGGGAGGAATGATGTTAGATTTCTGACAGAGCCAAATATAGTAATACGTCTTAATACAAATGTCCCATAAAACAAAAAACTCGTAGGATGAAAACTCCTCACAGCCCAGCACCCAGATGATTTTGAGAGCTCTAGGCTGCCAGGAGCAGCCTTTAGCTGCAGGTTCAATGTGGGGGTTTCCCCTCCCCTAAGCCAGTAAAACAGGGGAAAAGCTTCCCCCTTTTCTGGGTTGGAGGGAAAAAACCTCAATCAAAAGCCTTCCCGTCTTTGGGACAGTGAGTTTTTGAAAGTTTTTTTAGGCTTTCAAACACCCTCCCCCAAAAGATAGCAAAAGCCCTTTCCTATCTTTGGGAAAGGGCTTTTGCTGGCTACCCTGATGGGGGTGGTGGTGAGGGGGATCCTGTGAAAGGTGGACTTGGGTCTCCCTATACTGCTGGGAACCCTGAGGGAGGTGGGTCTTGGATTGCAAAAAGGCCCCAGCATCAAAGAAGCCAAAAGCCTTTTTGCAATCGAAGTCCAGGCTTTCAAATTTTCCACACCACCAACCCCCTTTGTGTGGTGCAACGAGGGGGAAATGTGAAAGTCCAGGCCCCACTCCAGGCTGCCCCAACGCAGCCTGGGGGTGACCGGGTGAGTCACCCCTTGTCTGCTCACCTTCCTTCCTGTGTCGAGGCAGCCAGCAGAAGCCCTTTTCCAAAGAAAGAAAAGACTGTCTATGGGGTGGGTGGGTTTTGAAACCCTTGACTGGGCTGGGGGAAAACTCCCTCAGTCAGCTGACAGCTAAAGGCTGCTTTGTGCAGCCTGACAGCCAGCTGATTTTGACATTTTTCTGTGTGCCATTCCATTGATTGGAAACAGTGAGTAGCAAGCTGATAGCACTGAGAGAGCTTTAACACAATCACACGACTGGGGATTAACTCTGTAAATGTTCAGTCTAATAACCAACAGACGAGGAGTGTACCTACAAAATGTGTTTGTGTCTCACAGTAATTGCAAGTGCAAGATATATTGCTCTTTGTTGCAGAATTCTTTGGGAATCCGAGAACTGAATAATGGCTACTAGACTTCTTTTCTTGTGGGATCGAATGTTTTGCTATTCATCCAAGTAGCTTCTTCAGTCTGAAGAAGGTGGTGGGAGGCTTCCAATTTATAGTTCACCTTGGTTTCACACACACATGGTCTGAATAGGCTTGTTAGATGGACAGTGTCCCGGGGTGTGTGAAAGTCACGCCTACGCAGCCCTTCTCAGCCTCCATTAAGTATGGGTCATTAGCATTGGGCTTCCTGCTGAAGGTGTAGAGTGGTTCGGATTTGTCTGGGGATAGATGAAAGGGCAGCGTGATAAATGGAAGGCATATATCCACCACCCCTGCTGAGAGGGATTTTATATACACATGAATGGCTTTCCTGACTCCTCTCTAAAACCAGCAATCATCTCTGGCTAGGTGGTTCTTCACACCTCCACCAGGAAGGCCACTGCTAATGCCTGATACTTCATATATGTTGGGAAGGGGTGCATAGGTGGGACTTTCATAGCATGTGTAATGTTCCCACCATTTCTTCTGATTCATTGTACTATACAGTAGGACCGCCATATCTGTGGGGGATTGGTATCTCCCACGCATAGCAAAATCCGTGGATAAGAGCAAACACCCTTATCCGAGGATAACAGTGGCGACAGGGATTCGCCCCCAAAACCCCCCAAATGCTGGCTAGTGGTGGCGACAAAAAGGGGGAAACAAAATTTACCAATGCTGAGCCTTTCTCACTGCCACTGCTGGCCAGTCGCTCTCTTCACCACTAGGCTCGGTGACCATTCTGCGGCAGCGGTGAGGAAGGCTCGTCATCAGTAAATTTTCTTCCTCCCCCCTTGTGTGGTGGCAATGGCGAGGAGGAAAAAAAAACTTACCACGCCACCCACCCTGCAAAGGGTAGGATGGGGACTTAAGAGGGCCCACCTGGCCAACCAGCCTTTGAACTTCCTACTCGGGTGCCAGGCAGTAGATCAGAAGTTTTGAATTTCCCGCTTGAGCTCAAATTCAGGTCCTCCACCCGGGACCCGAGCGGGAAGTTCAAAGGCCAGGTGGCCATGCGAGTCGTCTTAAGTCCCCACCTCACCCCTCTGGAGGGCGACCTGCGACAGCAGCGGCAAGGAGGGCTTGGCATCAGTAACTTTTCTTTACTCTTTCTTTTCCCTCCTTGCCACTGGGCTCGGACCTCCCCTGCACCCACTGATCACCAACTGCAGATAACTGAATCCACGGTTGGTGAATTAATGGATGCGGGAATCGTACTGTATTAGAAATCCGACAAGACAACTCAGATGTGATTTTATTCTGTCGTGGCCATGTCAACTATGGTTAACTAATTTACTTCTAATGGCAGAAGATAGAATGGATGTGCTATATATATGGATCTAATAACATGTCAGGAGGCAGCTATTCAACATAAATTAACAACACATAGAATTTCTCAACAATATAACAAATGTTGCAGTGGGCGAGAAAGCCTTCCAGAAAATGTATGAGTACAAATGGAAACAGTTTAATATATTTGCAACGTCAGTTCATGAGAGTAGTGTTCCAGCATTGTTGGAAACTACCCTTTTGTTTCTACTATTTTAAAAGCAATTAGGATTGTTGATATCATTGTTAAGTTTATTTGGCTGCAATAAGAGCACACAAATCTGAAAAATATCCTTCTCCAAGGTTATCCAGCAATCCTGTTCTTAAAATATATTGAGAGGTTTAACTAATTGTCCTGTAACTATTCTCCTAGTATTCTGTAAGACAATAGTTTTTGTCTTTGTGTTAACAGAATTGACTGAGTCTTCTTTTGAACCCAAGGCAACAACAGTTTTCTTGATTGCAGTATCATTTGTTAGAAGAGCTAATTAACTCTGTGCATTAAGGTGCAGCTCTCATTATCTTCAGTTCAACAAAGGCACCTTTTCATATGTCACAGCCCTTGACTTTGCCCTTGTTCTATGCATCCCCTCAGTCTCCTTTAGAATGATAATACATACCTTGGATGATTGTAGGGCTATAATATTTTTGTCAAGAACAGGAAACTTCCAAA
>JAWVWN010000025.1:0-128616 GCA_037367305.1 Phrynocephalus vlangalii
ATCTTGGGACGATACCTCTGTCAATAAGCTGGCCCACAACCCTCGGGGGTTTTGAAAATAAACCAGTACCTTTGTACTTTGCTGACTGTGCTTTTATAAATGTGTGCCTTTGCGGTTGTTCCCCACCCATAATGACCTTAGGCCAGATGGGCAGTAAAAAGCAAGCAAGCAAAATCAAAATAGGGGAAAGGCTATTTACAAAATCTGGTGGGCCCCAGTGTGGTTTCGTGGGCGAGTGTCAGCAAGGGCTGTGACGCTCTGGGTTTGAATATCTGCTCAGCCACGGAAATGACGGGGGAGAGTAGAACCGGTAAAAATCACCCAAAAACCCTCTCCCAAACCTTTGAAAGCTTGTTAGGGTCATTTCGGCTGGTGGGAGAGGGAGCTTTGGGTGCTTCCTGGCCACAGGGATTGTTTCCAGGGAAGGGAACACTGCCCACCAACCCACCCCGCATGAGCCTACCTCCAGTGTGTTGCCCTGTGCATGTCTGTCAGAAGAGAAGAAGGGAAAGAGAGATCCTACTGCAGGAAGACACCAAAGGAACCCCTCCCCAATAGATCCATGGTAAGGGATCTGAATTCTCCCCTGGGGTCTCCATTGAGAATGAGATCCCATTGCCCTTCTCTGCTGCTTCTTGCAAGCGGGCGTTTCCTGAGACTACAGTGGTTCATCAACTTACTTTAATCCGTTCCGAATGCATGCTCTTAGTCGATCAGCAGTGGTCCCCTGCCCATTCGCGGTTCATATACTGCGATCCCACTATATTCATGGGCCTGCAGGGCCTTCCTGGGCCTTCTGGAGGCCCGAAAATGGCTTCCCTGTGAACAGGCAGTCACTTCCAGTTCGCAGAAAACCATTTCTGAGGGCTCGAGGACCTTTTTAGGCCTGTCGGAAGCCTCAGCAATTATTCTGGAGGACCGTAGAAGTCTCTTTCGGTTTACCAGAAATCACTTCCGGTTCGCAGGGAGGCCCAGGAAGGCCTTGCAGGACCATTCGGGGCAGAGCCAGGTTGGGGGGGGTAAGGACAAGGGCCCCCAGCTAGGGCCCCCAGGTCTGGCCCTACCTGCATCACATATTGCGGATTTTCAATTATCGCGGGTTAAGTCGGGCCCCTAACCCTGCGATAGGCCGGGGGGGGCGGGGTTACTGTACTCTTCAGTCGGGGTGTCTATCTAAAAATTGAAAAAATACGTTAAAAAAATAAAAAAATGTAAGTCAAGCAGATCGTATCTAAAACTTGTAAGGCGGCAGTTAAAACGCCAACAGTTTTCCGCTCTTAAGTCCGGGTACCACTGTAGTTTCCTTTGATGTGAGTTGATGTCAACGTCTGGTGGGCATAAAAGCCACAATGGGAAACATGCCCCTGCTAGAGGATGGGGTGGTGGTGGTGGTGGGGGCTCCAATCCTTCCTCAGAAGGGAGTCGTGCTGCTCACAGGGTCCCCTCCTCCTCCTCTCCTCCTTCTTTCGCTGCTGCTGCTGTGCAGGAGGGGATCTGGCTTCTCACGGCTGGGGCAGCTCTTTCCCCGGACCCAAGGACGGGGAGGAGGAGGAGGAGGAGGAAGACTTCTGCTTTTCTATGTCTGTGAAGATTCTCAGTCATCCAGGTGAGTTTCTTGGAAGTTGAGTCATGGCTATGGACTTCTTTTTTGAGAGATATAAACGTTTTCCTGCTCATCCAAACAGCTTCATCAGTCTGAATACAGCTAGTGCAAGTCCTCCATCGTATAGTCAGCGTTGACTCTTGTCACCTTGTCTGAATTAGCGGCCTCAGGCATAGTCTATCTGCTACTTATCAGGGTGTGCTTTCCAAAAGTACCCAGACAAATCCAAAAGCCTTCACCACCAAGGCCATAGCTAGCGATCCATTCTTGATAGGTTTCAACACTTAGGCCATTGTTCACCTTAAGCCTATGGATACTCTTGGATGTGCTGATCATTGAAGGCTCAAACACATCGAGAATCATCAAAACAAAAACAACAGCCTTTGTTATTCTGTGTGGCTGTGATCTTGCTGAGAATACACTGTTGTCCATAATTTACATAGTACACTGTGTCCGTAGGCTAAGAATAGGTATATCAGAAATTGTAAATTCCAATTATACTTTCCCTCTAACAGAAGAAATACACTCCCAGAACTTGATTCTAGACATTGTATTTGAAATATTTTCTAGTCCTATTCACTCCCTTCAGCATGATAAAATTTGCGTGTACACTGTTTCTGTGTACACTGAGTTTTAGTACATTACTGTTCTCACCTTGCATTAACTTTTCCGAGTGCTTTTTATAAAATTTGGTTTGTGTCAGACATATGTAGCAATCTGGAACTTCAGAATTTGATTAAATAGTCACACACGAGTTGATCAGACTAGTTTGGGAGACTGAAAATATACTGGAAGTGGAAAAAATAGCATGGCATTCTTGAATTCCTGAGTTTGATTTGAAAATAGATGTTTTTCAAGATTCTGTATAGGTTTCTAATGGCTGCTTAGAGAGAAATAGACAGTATTTGGAATCTGCTTGATTAATTTTATAAAACAAATAAAATAATGCTTTTAAAGGATAATTAGTTAATGCTTTTTAGATAAGTGGCACTTAATGAGTAAATTACTAACACAGTGTATAAGGTCATCAGAATCTCCTGATACTTTAGCATCTCAAGAATTGTTTTCCAAAAGAAAAATGCTCGTCGGTCCTGTTTTATTTTTTTTGTGTGTTGGAAACTAAAAACTGTGTATATCTGTGTGCAGAGCATTTTAAACCTTTGAATCTTCTAATGAAATAATGGCTGGTTTTACCTCTGGACAGTTGAAATATTACTGGTAAAGTGTGGTTTAGAGGTAGCCTGCTTGAGGTAACCTAGAATGTTCCTAGCTGTAGGCCCTTGTACTAATGCAGCTTGGACACACATATAAGTTATCCAGAGTAAATGTAATATCTCTTGGGTAAAAGTTGGACAGATAAAGATGCTTACAAGATATCAATTTTATTGATAATGCTCTTCATGATTTTTTTCCATACTATGAATTCTACAAACGGTATTAAGGTTCTTATAGGGCTAGCAGTTCTGTGTAATTTATATAAAAGAACACACACACCAATAATTGTGATTCAGTACCTGGAAATTTTTGGCACTGGCTTTATCTTTTCTAATGCTGGCTATGCTTTTTATATCCACTGTAATTTATGACAATTATATGGCAGAATTGAACCTCTCCAACTTCCAGAATTCTCCAGCCAACTTGAGACCAGAAGATTTTTTTTTTATTTATTAGATTTTATATCTGCCTATCTGGCCATTTTCAGATACCTAACAATACAGTGGTACCTCTGATAACAAATTTAATTCGTTCTCAGAGGCAATTTGTTATCTGAAAAGCTTGTTATCCGAAACATGGTTTTCCATTGAAATGAATGGGAAACCAATCAATCCGTTCCGGAGGTCCGGAAAAAGGCAAAAAACCTGGGGGGGGGGTTTCCAGACCTCTTTAAAAAATGACTTTAGGGGGCTTGCACTGCTGGAATACCCTCCAGAAACACCCCCCTGCAGTTCCCCAATGCAAACATGGAGAAGGGGAAACCAGAAGACTACCCCGGTCTGTTTCCTGCCCAAAGTGCAATGGGGAAAAAATGCAAAAAACAAGCAGGAAGAAAAATCCAAACCCATTTTGCCTCTGAGAATGAAAAAAGACTGCAAATAGGGGGAGCAATGAAACCGCAAGACACCCCAGCCAAAAAAAAAATGCAAATAAAAGCAGTGCAAAGATTAATAAAGCTAAGCTCCTATCTTACCAAGTTCGAAAGGCCCCCTTTATGTGCCGTGGGGGTTTTCAAACACGGCTCTTTTTTTCTAGCCTAAGGCGGTTCTTTGCTTTTAATTACTTTTGGAGGGATCTGCTTGGCTGGAGGGAAAAAGGACAGAAAAGATCTGTGAAGATGACTCAGCAAAAGGAGGGGGAAAATGAAACTGGGAAGCTTGCCTGCTCCTTTCTTCTGCTGGACCTTCTCCTGCATTGACTGATGTGGTACAACAGGTTTTGTTGGGGCGGTGTGGCCCTCAAGTTGCCTGTGATTTATGGGGGCCCCTTTATGAATGAGGGGCCTCCAAAATGCCCTGCACCTTCCTTAGAAGGGTGGGCCAAGGTTTAGTACTTTGTTGTCTGGGCCAGGATCCCGTATCGTGTTGCCTGTGGGACTCCCAGTGCACGAGGTGCTGGCAAATTGCCCTAGAAATCCTGCCGTTGCTCCACGCTTAAATATTGATTGCGATGCCGACCAATTGTGTCACAGCTGTGGCTGAGGACGGGGTGGAAAAGCCTTAAATTAAAACCATGCCTTCTGGTTCCTAGTTCATTGCTCTATTGGCCATGCCACACTGGTTCAAGCCAAAGTTGCAACACGGACAGTGGACCTCCTTCTGTATCCGGAATGGAAGCCAAGGTTTCAAGAGCCCCCACAGAAACTGAAGATAAAATGAAGCCCAACATCGTTGGGGGGTTTGGCATTTATTATGAAGAAAGAAAGAAAAAGAAACCCGGTCATCTGTGTGGCCCCAGGGTGTGCTCCCTCCTTAAAAGTGGATTTTAAGCGAGGCAAAAAATTCCCTACCTCTTGGGTAAGTCTTAGAAAATAGAAACCTTGTTAGGGAGCATTACTGGGTTTTCTCCCCCCCCCCCCCCCAAAAAAAAAACCCAGTGGGGCCTGGGGGGCAGCAGTTTTAGGGCACAGTTTATCTAGTAATTTAAACTGCTTTTAAAGGGGTGAGACTGGGCCGTCATTGGGAACCCTCATCCTTTCCTTTAGTTCCCCTCACTTCTCCCCAAAAAGCCGGGCCGGTTGCAGGGCAGGGCCCCTTGGGCTGCAGCATGGGTTGGCCTCCCTGGAAATTTTTGGGGCTTTGGACCCAAAGGGCTTCAGCAAAGCTCCCTGGAGAGTTTTGAATTCTCCCCCCTCCTCCTCCTCCCCTCTTCCC
Source organism: Phrynocephalus vlangalii (assembly GCA_037367305.1). Taxonomy (NCBI): domain Eukaryota; kingdom Metazoa; phylum Chordata; class Lepidosauria; order Squamata; family Agamidae; genus Phrynocephalus; species Phrynocephalus vlangalii. Next base: position 4,972 of record JAWVWN010000025.1, read on the forward strand.
CTCCTCTTTAGGTGGTGAAAGCGTTTGTGAGGCGGTACAAAAAACCCCGGTCTCCACCTGTGTTGGGGAAGAAAGGGCTGGGACCCACTGTCTTTTTTTTGACGCTCAAGAAGCCCATGCATCTGTGCAGGCATGGGCCCGGACTGGCTGCAAGCGCCGGGAGGGGTTCGTTTGGGCCTCCTCTCTGAAAGGGAGGGAGGAGCGGGTGAGCCGGGTTGGTTTTATAATGCCATTTTTACAAAACAATAGTAAGGCCCCCACCCCGGAGTATTGTGTACAATTTTCTTCTCCGCATCTCAAAAAAAGACATAGTGGAACTGGGAAAAGGGGTTTTCAGAAAAAAGAGCGACCTAAAATTTTACTGGGCTGGGGGCACCCCCTTATGAGGAAAGGCTTTTAAAAAATTTGGGGCTCTTTAGTCTGGAAAAAAGGCGCCTGGGGGGGGGTTATGACTGAGACGTACAAGATAAGCAGGGTTTGGGGGTCAGTGGATAGAGGGGAAGCTCTTCTCTCTCCCAAAATACCAGCTAGGGGAATACACTCAAATTGAGGGGTGGGAGAGTAAGAACAGACAAAAAGAAAATATTTTTTCACCCAGGGCGTTGTTAGTCTGTGGAACCCTGCCACAGGATGTGGTGTGGCATCTGGCCCTGGTTTGCCTTCAAAAGGGGGTTTGGACAGATGCCTGGGGGGAAAAAGTCTATAAAAGGTTACAAACCATGAGGAGATGTGTCATCTCCAGTTTTTTAAAAACCAGGGTATTTCAAGGGCCAGAGCAGGAGAGTGGTATCAGGAGACAGATAAATCTAATCTCATGCGCTCCCGGGCATCTGGTGGGGCCACCCCGTGAGATACAGGAAGCTGGACTAGATGGGCCTTTGGCCTGATCCAACATGGCTTCTCTTTATGTTCTTTTGTTCTTATGCTGGTGGTGGGTTGGGGCTGGTGGTGAAGAGGGGAGCTCCTTCTGCAGCCACTGGTTCTGGTTTTCCTAAAGACTTAAGTTCCACCTTTGGAAAAGGCTACATATTATTTCCCTTCTCCATCTTTCCTTGGGAGGTTAGAAAGGCTGAGTGAACCTCGTGCCCTTGACCTGAGCCTGGGATATAACTCAGGTTGTGGGCAGAGGTTCTTCACTGCAGTGCTGCAGTTTAACCGCTGTGGCCACAAATCTCTGGTGTAAGGAGCAGAAATTTGCCTACAACAATAAGTGTAATTTAGGCAGTTACTTCACGTCTGTTTTGTCTCAGTAACTGTTGCACTTTAGGAGCGGTACAAAAAAAAGTTACTTCATGTCCGTTGTGCAATACAGAAAATTGTCGCGAACCACGCCCTTAAAACGGAGGGTCTAAGGTGACAAATACAATCTTGTACCCGGTGCTGGGGTGGTGTTTTCCCTTGTCATTCTTCCGTCTCGCTTCCTTTTCCGAAACAAGGCACCCTGTAGCAACTATTGTCACGCAACAAAACCCTTCTAACTCTCAGAAATCATTTTCTTTCTTTCTTTCTTTCTTTCTTTCTTTCTTTCTTTCTTTCTTTCTTTCTTTCTTTCTACAGCGAAGCCTTGGAGGAGTAATCTGGAGCACATAGTTAATTTAGCACAGTTTTTGAGTCCATCTAGTGGTTTCTGGGTGAAGCAACCGTGCCATGAATTCCCCTACGGAAAATGCCATGCAGGTAATTACAGTGGTACCTTGTATAAAGGAATTAATTTGTTCCAAATCAAAGTTATGTTAAGCAAATTTTCCTTTATACAAATTTCACATAGAAATGCATTGAAAACAGAGTGGTCCATTTTTATGTTGTACGATTTGCCCCATAGGCAATTATGTTAAGCAAATTTCTCCTATCTCAGGAATTTTTTATGTTGTACAAAATTTTATGTTATACAAAACTGTTTGTTATACAAGGATCCAATGTATATATGACTGAAAACATGATCAATGCAGCCGAAGCCCTCCAGGCCACCACCTGTTGGTTTCTGCTTTGATCTGGATTCCTGCCTTGAGGAGGGAGGTTGGGCTCGATGGCCAAAGGAGAGCGACTAAAATGATTACGGGCCTGGGGCACCTCCCTTATGAGGAAAGGTTACAGCATTTGGGGCTCTTTAGTCTGGAAAAAAAGGCGCCTGAGGGGGGATATGATTCAGACGTACAAAATAATGCAGGGCATGAGTAAAGTGGATGGAGGGACGCTCTTCTCCCTCTCACAAATTACCAGAACTAGGGGACATCCCCTCAAACTGAGGGTTGGGAGAGTGAGAACAGCCAAAGAAAATATTTTTTCACCCAGTGTGTTGTTACTCTGTGGAACTCCCTGCCACATGGTTGTGGTGATGGCACCTGGCCTGGATGCGTACCTCACTGCATCTCAAGAAAGACATTGTGGAACTGGAAAAGGTGCAAAAGAGAGCGACTAAAATGATTGCTGGGCTGGGGCACCTCCCTTATGAGGATAGGCTACAGCATTTGGGGCTCTTTAGTCAGGAAAAAAGGCGCCTGAGGGCAGATATGATTGAGACGTACAAAATAATACAATATTTGAAAGATGGGACGGGACCATGGAGAAGCCCAGGCAGCAGCTGCCCAATGAACCCGAGGTGCCTTGTTTTCGGGGGCAAAGGACCTTTGTGATGCCGGCATGAGGTCACCAGAGGTGCCTTAAAAATCACCCAGCCTGGAGCCTGGCTTTCAGAGCAGGTGAATTTTTCACCAGCGCCACATCGGGACCATGGCTCTGCTCTTGGTCCTCATGTACCTGGTTCTCGCTGTGTTGAGCATATGGATGTTAACAGAACGTCAAGTCCAGGTCAGGATGCCTTCAAAAGGGGGTTGGACAGATTCCTGGAGGAAAAGTCCATCACAGGTTTCAAACCATGATGGGGATATGTAATCTCCAGGCTTAAAACCGGGTTCTTCAAGGGCCAGATGCAAAGGAGTGGTATCAGGAGACAGAGATCTAGTCTCGTGCGCTCCCAGAGGCATCTGGTGGGGCTACTGTGAGATATACAGGAAGCTGGACTAGACGGGCCTTTGGCCTGATCCAGCAGGGCTCTTCTTAGGGTCTTAGGATTGGGATCAGAGGGGAGCTGAGCTAGATATGAGATCCTGTGGGTGCTCAGATCTGTTGCTTCTCTTGTTTTCCTCTGGCAGCTTCCTCCTCCCACAAAAGTCAAAGCGCACCGGGAGAAGAACAGAAGGAGGCATCATCATACATGCAAACACCACTCCAAGCGCAGGTGATCTTTTCTTGAACACCTTGTCATCCCAACATCCCAAAGAATGACAGCCAAATTATCTCTCCACTGGGTATTAGGGGCTTCCCACCACTTGGGAAAACGCCTTGGGAGACTTCCTATTGCTTAATTAACTAAACTGTTTGCAGGCCCGGCATTTTTTTTTACTGTTGCTATATCCTGGCTCCTCTCTTTCATTTTCCATGCTCTGCAGTCGAGGAAGACTTCAGTAACTACAAGATCAGTGACCTTGGTTTCATTGATCTACGGTCTGAAAATACTGAAAACATTACAAGGGAAAAAGATCTAGAAAAACTATTTCTAAATGTGTTTGCAGAACCACTTCTTTTCTTGTATCATTCTTGTAAACCACCCAGAGTGCCCCTGCTGCCAGATGGGCAGTATAGAAACGCAATAAATAAATAGGAAGATAGTAAATAAAGATGAAAACCAGGCCACTTGAGGGAGCCAGAGACCTTGCTATCTATAGTGGCTAGTGAAGAATACATAATATGGTCTGTGGCCCCTGGTAGAGGCCACTTCTGTCAATGTAACTAAAAATAGTTTGATTTTTCCCCCTTTTACAATGAGAAACAGAGAAAGATACTGAAATCTACAGTTCGGATGGGTTTGGAGCCCATTGCTAGTAGATATGGTGCTCCAACTGTATTTCTTTCATTTTCATGCCTCTCCATTTCTTTCTTTTTTTAAAAAAAAAGTGCAAGTGACATCCCAGGATTGTGACATAACTCACGATTACCCACTAAGGTGCTATTTAATGCAAGAGGGTAGGTCATGTTGGCCAGAGTGATTAACAATCGATTTCACAATACTGTGATGTGATCATTATGGATGCCTAAGGCCAACCTCCGGGTTGGAGAGAGAGGCAGGATCTCTCTCAATGCCATTTGCAGGGAATCGTAAGCAGGTGAAGACATCTGCTGGGGAATCCCCTGAAGCCAATGGTGAGCCGCTGTGTGAGACAGAATGCTGGTTTTGGATGGGCTGTGGTGGCCTGTTCCAACAAGGCTGTCCTTATGTGCTTATGTGATGTTTAAAAGGCCCTGCAGCCTGCTTTGCAATAGTTCTAACAACAGAGTTGCAGAATCCGGGCGAATGGTGTTGTCATGGACAGAGTGGCAACTAAGGGTTTAAAGAAACGGGATGTGAGTCCCCACATGGCCCTGGACCTGGAGGAGACCCTTCTTGGCCCCTCACTGGCTTCCCTGTTGCGTCTGACCCCTTTCCCATCCTCACAGGGTCACCTGGTCATCATCAACCGCCTCCCTAGACTCCGTGACCGCCGTCTGGGGTTCGGCTTCTTCTTCTTCTGGTGAAGAGGATGGAGAACAGCCTTCCCAAGCTCCTGTGCCCCCAGCGGGTCGCAGGATCCGCTTCCTCCCTGCCAAGTCACAGGAGCTGCTGGAGGGGCACGTCCGGAAAAAAAACCTAGCCGGACCCCGCCAGCTCCCGTCGTGCCATCATGGGTGATCCACAGGGCGCTCTGTACTTTTGGACCAGGTATGAATCTGGAAGGGTTCTCTGTTTCCTCTCAAATCAAGTCAGTTCCTCCTCCTCCTCCTCCTCCTCCTCCTCCTCCTCCTCCTCCTCCTCCTCCTCCTCCTCCTCCTCCTCCTGGGGTTCTCCATGCCTTCCTCAGTGCCAGCTTGGCCTCCAAAGGGCGCCTTCTTCTTCCCTTGAGCTTGGACACCTTCCTTCCGCCTGGTGGACGTCTTGCTCAGAGAGGTGGCCCAGTTCCGTCCAACACACCTCCTGGACATCCCACGCGAGGGCCGTCGGCCGGATCTCCAGCCAGGACTTCTGGCTCAGGATCCTGCTCTCCTCCTGTACCATCTTCCTCCGAAAGGTCTTCTCCTTGGAGGCAGCCCCCAGGCTGGTGTCCATGGTGGCCCTTGTTCTGGACGCCCACCATTTCCTTCTGGGGCTTCTGGCTGAGGGACCTGCTGAGTGGCCCATTGGGGGGACTGGCCTCCTCTGGAATTTGCCTTCCCCAGCTCCCCTCTTCCCTGGCAGGCAGAACCCCAAGGTGGACTGTGGCTCTTGCCAAGGGGTGGGCAGCGGAGCAGCAGTGGCTGCTGCTCTTCCAGGTAGTCCTTTGTCCGGGAGGCCCTTCCTGCTCCTGCAAGGGGGAAAAAAGGATTTAGGGGGAAGAGAGAATAGCCCAGTGCAGAGCTACATAGAAGATGACACTTTTCTGCACATGCTCAAGTGCACTCTTATTTTTTATCCACCTACAGTAGGAATGCAGTATCTGCATGCTGTCGGTTCCAAAGTGCCCAGCGGATGCCAAAAACCAGCCAACTGTCAAAGAAGTTTCAATGTTTTTCTTCATTTAGCGTTTGAAGCCATTTGATTTTAACAATTTCTTATTTGTTTTAGCCATTTCAGGATCACCCGCATCGCCATGTGCAGTTGGGCTCCTCTGCCTTCTCGAGGGCACGCTGGGAAACCTTTCCCCGAGCTCCTCCACCCTCGGCTGGCCGAAGGATCTCCTTCCTTTCCTTCAAGGAACAGGAGCTCCTGGAATCGAACATCTGGAGGAAACGTCACAAGGACGATGCAAGACGGACTCTGCACGCTGCCTCCGCCCAGCAGAGAAATCGGCATCCATTCAAGCCTCCGAAAACCGCAGCGTGGCATAGGCAACCCACAGGGCCCTCCGTGGCCAGCCCAAGCGCGTGGGCACAAAGCCTGAGGCCCCCAATCTTAAATCTTGGGACACACGAGGAGAGGCCACGGCACCGTTGGCAAACCCTCGAGTGGAGCGTGCAGGCCACGAGGAGGGCCTGGGTGAGGCGTCCAGAGCCCTGCCAGAAAAGCCCGGAGCCCCATCGGAAAAGCCCGGAGCCATGCAGGCCGTGCCCTGGGCCCCACCTGGCAAGCGCGGTACCCAGATGCCAAACCCAGGACCCTGCCTGCCGAGCCCAGAACCATGTTTGCCTAGACCCGGACCCTTCCTGCCGATCCCAAGAACCCGTTTGCCGAGTCCAGGACACCCCAGGTTGAGCCCTGGACCCTGCCTGCCTATCCCGAGACCCAGCCTGCCGATCCCAGAATCCCGTCTGCCAATCCCAAGACCCTGCCTGCCGATCCCAGAACCCCGCCTGCCCAGCCCAGGACCCTGCCTGCTGAACCCACGGCCCCGCCTGCCGAGCCCAGGGAGCTGTGCCTGCCCCCCTGTGCCTTCTGCTGCAGAGGCGCTCTCCTCCCTCCTCCCCCTCCTCCCCAAAGGCCCACCCAAAAGCCAGGCCGGTCTCCGGAAAGGGCAGGTGGCCAAGATGGAACTTAAGGAGCAGCAAACCCTCCGAGTGAGCTGGGCTGGAACCGCCGGAGCAGAGCTGCCCAAGGAGAGGACGGGAACGGCCGAGCCAGAGAGTCTGGTTGCCCTGGTGCCCTTTGCGGTGCCTGCCGCCACCTGCCAGAGCCCACCCACGGAGCTGTCGGTGATTGAGAGCGAGCACGTTGAGATGTCTGAGGAAAGCCTCTGCCTGGTGCTGCCGCCATCTCCCAAGGCTCCCTCCCCAGCTCACCTGGTGGTGGAAACCCTGGAGGAGGAGCGAGCCACCCGCCAAATCTGCTTGCGCCGGGCCAAGTGCCCCTCATGCCCTGCGCCAGCTTCTGCCAAGGACCGGCCTTCTCTTCCACACCCAGTCCACAGGGGCAAAGGCCGCAGCCGACTCCGAGGACCGCGGAAAGGCCGGACGGGCAGGGCTGGCCCCCAGGGCGCCAGCAGGTCCACCTGGTCCAGCTGGACCGATTGCACAGAGCCTGAGACCCTTGAGACCGCCAGGAGGAGCCCCAACCCATCCCCAGCTGGCCGCCCACCCCTCCGAGAGCCGGCTTCCACAGGACGCCATCGCCCGGAATCGCCGTGCCTCTTTGACGTCCGCCTGGAGAGCCCCGATTTTGTGGAGCCGCCTCCCACGATCCTCCAGTCCCTGGATAAGGAACGGGCCATGCGGGACCTCCAGCGGTGCCTGGCCAAGGGGCTGGAGAAGGGAGGCGGCCTGCTGTCCGTGGAGTACCCGGTCTGCCTGCTCTGCCGCCAATGCAACCCGCTCTGCCGGCACCCTCGGGCGCCGCACGGTCCTTCCCTCCTGGTCTACCCACGGATGACCATGCGGGACGGCCAGGTCCGCATGACCCTGGGCTTCCTCCTGAAGACGAAGGGGACCGAGGGCAAGGGAAGCGGGCCGGGGCCAAGGAAGGGTGCCCCCCAGGTGCCACCAGGCAAGGAGCAGCCCCCCACGCTCCAAAGGGAGGATGGGCGGAGGAGCAGAGCCCCAGAGAAAGACACCAAAAAGCGCCAATCTCACGGCCCGGAGAGGAGACCAGGGCTGGCCAAGGGGCATCCCGTGAAGAAACAACCCAAGGCCGGCCCTGCGGGAGAAGGACCCCGCCAGGCCAAGGCTCCCGGAAGCACCTTTGCTTCCTGAAGCGCCTGGTCCTCTCCTTCAAGAGAATCTGGGGGAAACTGAAGGAAAAAATGAAGCCGCCTCCACAGCAGCAGGACTCTGGGGCCTCTCCTGAGAACTTGGGGTCACCGTATGAAATGGAAGGGTCGTCTTCAGTCACCCCGAGGAGGAAGACCAAGGAGAGAGTTTATGGGCTCCCTGGGGAGGAGGGGAACCGTCCCTCCAGAGAATCAACCTCTCCTGGGACTGGAAACAAACTTATAAGAAAACCTGTGTCCCAATGAACCGGCCCTCCTGTGCCACAGAGATGAATGCCTTCCTCTGAGTTTTCCAGTCATCTCTCTCTCTTTATTCTTTGGCACTCTGGTTCATCGTCAACAAACTGGACGAATGTCTACAGTATATCTTTTAATATTGCCCTTTTTAGATGTCTTGCTGCCTTTATTGTTTAAGATGTATGATTATTGTTTGCTTGTTGTTTATTTCCCATCTTGTTTTGTGCTATTGTTGTAAACCAGGGGTCCTCAACCTTTTTAAACAGGGGGCCGGTTCACTGTCCCTCAGACACTGTTGGGGGCCGGACTAGATTTTGAAAAATATATGAAGAAATACCTATGCACACTGAACATATTTTATTTGTAGTGCACAAAAACAGGAAAAAGAATGCAATAATAATAATAATAATAATAATAATAATAATAATAATAATAATAATAATAATAATAATAATAATAATAATACAGTGGAAATAACTGAGCCTCCTCCAGTACTTCAAAAATATTTGGAAGAACAATTATAAGAATATAAGAACATCCCAGATGCATTTGGTGGGGCCACTGTGAGATACAGGAAGCTGGACTAGATGGGCCTTTGGCCTGAACCAGAATGGCTCTTCTTATGTTCTTATGTACTAAAGAACAGCTTACTGGAACAGGCCACATTCCGTCCAGTCGAGCATTCTGTCTCACACAGCAGCTCACCGTTAGCTTCAGGTTATTCCCAAGCAGGTGTCTTCCCCTGCTATATGTCTGAAGTGGATGTGTCCACAAAAGGTTACATTAAAACAGGGCTGCCCAACTTTGAACAGGTCGAGGTCTACTTTTTCCGTCCCAAAGTGCCTGAGGGCTATTACATGAAAAATAAGGTTAAAAATAAGGGTGCTTTTTTAGTTTTCTCCTCACTCCCCCTCTCCCTTCTTTCTTTTTTTCTTTCTCTCTCTCCCTCCCTCCCTCTTTCTTTCTTTCTCTCCCTCCCTCCCTCTCCCTTCTTTCTTTTTTCTTTATTTCTCTCACTCTCCCTCCCTCTCTTTCCTTCCTTCCATCCCTCCCACTCTACCTCCTTCCTTCCTTCCTTCCCTTCTTTCTTTCCTTCCTTCCTCATTTTCTTTCTTTCTTTCTTTCTTTCTTTCTTTCTTTCTTTCTTTCTTTCTTTTCTTTCTCCCTCCCTCCTCCTCCCCTTCCTTCCCTCCCACTCTCCTTTCTTCTTCTTCTTTCTTTCCCCCTTTTCTTTTTTCTTTCTTTCTCTCTTCCCTCCCTCTCCCTTCTTTCTTTCTTTATTTCCTTCCCTCCCTCCCTTTCTTTTTCTTCCTTTCTTCCTCATTTTCTTTCTTCCTTCCTTCCTTCCTCCCCCTTCTTTCCTTCTTCCTTTCTCTCTCCCTCACTCCTTCTATCCCTTTCTTTTTCTTTCCCTCCCTCCCTCCTTTACTTAACTTACTTTCTTCCTCCCTTCCTCCTTCTCCCTCCTTCTTTCTTTCTTTCTTTCTTTCTTTCTTTCTTTCTTTCTTTCTTTCTTTCTTTCTTTCTTTCTTTCTTTCTTTCTTTCTTTCTTTCTTTCTTTGTTCCTGCCTCTTCCACTCCTTCCTTCCTTCCTTCCTTCCTCCCCTTCTCCCTTCATATCAGTCCCACAGCTTCCCTGGGACCACCAGCAAAAGCAGATTGCTGTTCTTGCTTCTGCCTTCTTCCATTAACCGCAGTACAGATCATACGCTCATCTTCTGGAATCCTCAAGCACTGGGGTAATTCTACAGGAGGAAAGTTTCTACTGGAATTTGTATGTGGTGTGTGCATATTGAAACTCCTGTTTGAAGAAGCCAGAAAATTCATTTCCCCCATAATGCCTCCAGTTTATGAATGTGGGTTATTGTGCTTCTGTACCCGCAATTCAAAAAGCCAAGAAATGGGCCGGTCTTGCTGCAAAATATCATGCCCGTGTTGCTGGGGGGGGGGGGGGAGAGAAGAGGACACCTGGCTTTACATAGCAAAGGGTAGCCTGAAGGGTGACAACACTGGTGGCAGCAGTCAAGACGGTCTATTATGGGATAGCTTCTTCTGCTCACAGCCATTCCCACTTGTTGAAAAGACAGCCTGACAGTTGTGTGTTTGAGTGAGAAGTGGTGAACTGATGGATAAAAAGGAGTCTGCTTCTGGGAGTTTCCCTTTGCAGGGTGTGCCACTTTGTGAATGCCCCCCCCCCAGGAAAAAACATGAATGTGCCCCCGCCCTCAAAGGAGAAATGCTTGCACTGAAAAACAAATTAAAGGAATGGTTGAATAAGGCAAAATGGCATTTTTGCCATTGATTTGACTCACGTTCATCAGCAGATGTACCTGGAGATGCTGATGCCCTCTACATTTTGGTACCCTATTTTGGCAGCCTCTTTTTCTTTTCTTTTTGGTTATGGCCATAAGCACAATATGAAAGAAATACAGATGGAATTAGGCTTGCATAAGTCGCAGATGGAACCTTATAAGGTGGTGTGTGGAGAGTTGTTTCCAGTCTGCGGTAGGGATGCCCCCTGGGTCGGACCGCTGGAGGGGAAAGTCCCAATTATTCGTCTTAGGTGGGGACAGCTACTCTTGGGCGTCAGCGGCTGCTAGGTGGACACGCTCTCCAATCTCAGCTCCCGATGCCCCTCTCCGCTCTTGGGGGAGCTTGCCTCCTGGCCCTCTCAAATCCAGGCCCTCCCCCTCCCTCCTCCTGGCCCTCTCTGACCCACTGGCTCTGCTCCACCACCAGCCCTTCCTTTCTCGGCCAGGTTCCCCTCCTGGGGCCCCTGCCCTGCCCCATCCCTCGGCGCAGCTTCTCTCCTGCCGGGGCGATACTTCATCCTCCCTTCTAGCGGGCGGCGCCGGTGTCCGTCTGGGGAGAAGGTGGGCGGGAGGGCGCGTAGCAGCAGCAGCAGCAGCAGCAGCGCGGACCTTTGGGCGGCCCTGCCCTGCCTTTGAAGGGGGCGCCCCGCGCGCTCCCGCCGGTCCCCTCCCTCTTTTGTTCTGGTTGGCACGCTTCGTGCCGGGGCTTTCAGCACCACCTCCCGCCCCCCCCCCCCGGACCGGGACGCCCCCCCCCCCCGCTCTTCGAAGGCAGGGCTCCTGCTGCCCGCTGCTGTGCGCTGCCCGAAAAAGCCGCAGCCGGCGGCGGCGGGTGGTGGAAAGGCGCTGGGACTGGCTTCCTGAGGAGGCAGCAGCGAGGGTGTGTGGCTGCGTCCCCACGAGACTCGCGCCTTGCAAGGCGTCCGCCATCGTGCCGCGCCCCCCCTCGCCCCCATCCCACCGCCCGGTCTTGGCCTCGCCGCCCGGTCTTGGCATCCTTCCCTGGGGAGAGGTGGTGGCGCAGCCATGCGGGTCTGGGCTCCTCGCCCCGCGCCATTCACCGGCGCCTCCCGTGCCAGCGCTGGCTGCGCTCACCGTGATGTGCGGGATGCTCTTCTTGCCCTGGTAGCCCGGCGGCGGCGGCAACAAAGCGGCGGCACTCTCTTACTCCGGTGGCGGGAGGGATCGAGCCCTGCACTGGGCTGTGGTGGGGCTGCAGTGTGCCTCCTCCCGCGGGGGTTCCGCGGGGATGGGGGGGCGGCAGGAGTCACCCTCCCCCGTGGCACCTCGGTGGACGGGGCGGCAGCGGCGGGAGGAGCAGGAGAGGAGCGCACGGAGCGGCAGCAGCAGCAACACCACCACCACCACCAGCAACACCACCAGCAGCAGCAGCAATGGCGGCGACGGCCGTCAAAGCCCGCGATCTCCCCAGGTGGGGGGGCGGGCGGGGGGGTTTGCTGTTGCTCCCGGGGGCCGGATTCAGGGTCCCTGGGGGCCAGATACGGCCCGCGGGCCGTAGGTTGAGGACCCCTGTTGTAAACCATCCAGAGTGCTCCTGTTACCAGATAGGCTGTCGATAAATTTACTGAATAAATATATAAAAGTTAATATTCTCCTATTCTCTTGCTTTCTCCTCTGCTCATCTTCACCCAGATCTGGTGTCTGTTTTCTGTCTCCTGAGGAGTTTTTACAACAGAGCCCTAAAACAACACAATTCTAACCAGCTGTATGTAAAAATGTACCTTACACCCAAGAGCCAATGAATATTTGGTATGAATCTGATATTCCATTCTGTTGTCATATGCCTGAAGAAGTGGACTTGATCCATGAAGGCTTGCATTAAAATATAATAGTCTTTAAGGCACCACCTCTTCTTATCTTTTGTTTTGTTTCTTTGAATTTTGCCTGGAATCATTAGTTTGGATGCAACTTGATGGCCAGAACATAAATAAGTGACGACAGCTTCAAGCCCACCTCTTTCACTGAGCTGGTGCATCTCACCCTGTGTTATCTTAAAAATGCAAGTTTTAAGTTTAGGATTATAGGGTGGAGGCTGGAACGGAACAGGTGCTTTTGGGATCTCTCCCAGCCATGTGGTTCTTGGGTCAAACCAGCCAAACGGGTAGGATTGCCTATTGCAGTGGTTTAAATTGCCAGTGAGTGGCTACTTCATTGCTTGTTATGAATTTCTTTATATCCTCAGCTGTATCTGGAGATTTATTTATTTATTCAGCAAAATGAAATGAAACAGAGACAACCATCCACACTCCAGCTGCCATGGGAAAGGAAAGTCACTCAGCCTTGCTCTCCCCACCCCTGCCGCCACCCGAAGTCAGTGAATTTTCGTTTCACACCAAAAATGTGGCCTCTGTTGGAGGCTAACGGGCCCTCAAGATTGGCCTCCCCTGAGTATGTTGTCAATGAAAGTTCTTAATTGTTTCCCATCACATCAGTCTCTGATCTGTTTATCATTTCTTTTGATGTCTAATCTGGTTGACTTTATTGGTTATAATTTATACTTGTTCTTGGTTTTCTTTGTATATCCATTATATTATAATATAATATTTATTTATTTATTTATTTATTTATTTATTTATTTATTTATTTATTTATATACCACCCAACTTTCTGAAGAAACTCTGGGCAGTTCACAGCAAGAAAAATCCATACAATTCGGCTATAAAAAACAAATGTAAAACAAACCCAATCGATCAAGGCATTAAAATCAATTTTTTTAAAAAACCATGGTTATATATGATAGAGAATAGGATAAACCACCACCATTAGTCGCCGAAAGCAGCCTGGAAGAGCCAAGTTTTTAATCCCTTCCTAAAGGCTGAGAGGGGCTCCATGGTCCTAATATCGCTGGGGAGCTGGTTCTACCAAATGAGACCCACCACGGAAAAGGCACAGTTCTGGGTAGAGGTCTTATGAGCTTCCCGTGGGATAGCGATGATAAGAATTTATAAAGATGAGAAAAGTCAAAATTATTAGAAGCATTATGTTATTAAAATATTAACAGACCCCACTGTGCTGAGAAAACAGAAAATCTCATTGAGCCATCTTCTCTGAAGCTAAAGGGTCAACATGACCGGGAAGATGAATGGAGGGGCTGTCATTTTACTGAGAGCAACATTTGGCAGTTAGCCAGGAATGAGGAACCAACTTGAAACAAACTCGGTAAAAGGTCGGGTCATTCTTAGGTAAAATGGCTTTTGACGGCCAACTGGGTATGAGCTAAGAACACGTGCAAAGAACAGGCACATGTGGGGGGGGGGTACAAGATACGCAAGTCTGAGATCATTTAGAAGGGTATATAACGATTATGAGAAGCCATTTGAGCTCTGTCCAGACCAGCAAGGCTTGATCTGTGCAATGGGTCAACCCAGGCAGCTAAAAGGCTTCAGAATTCCTACTAACCATACCTGATTCTGTGTACTCTACTTAATTGCTTCATTTATTATATACTTTCTATATTTCTGTATTCCTGTGACTGTCTAAATAAAACCCTTGCTATATAACTAACTCTCTGCGTGGCAATTTTTAAAGAACAATCCATTCTTATCAGCGACTCTGAGCGTGAGGACCTGGGATGATCTAGTGAGCCGGGCCAAAGAAGATATTGGGACGATACGCTCTGTCAGATAAGCTGGTCCCAAGCCATCGAGGGTTTTGTAAATCAAAACCAGTCCCTTTGTATCTTTGGGCCTTTTCACACGACCCCTAAGATCCGCTGGCCACTTAAATTCGGACTAGAGATCTTAGGGATTCGTCGCTCTTCCTGTGTCCCCACCCCTCCGCACTTCCTGGCTGCTGGCTGCTCCGTTCTGCCTCTCGCTCTTGCCGCGGCAACATTCCAGTCTCTGTAAAGTAGCTCTTAAAGGGGCGGGAGCAAAAAAAAAAAACAGAAGCGAGGAGAGCCCCGCACTCACTATCGTTACACCGCATCAAAGAATTTTCACCTCCAAAGAGCAGGTACTTGAAAGGTGTGCTGGGACGCGCTAAAGTGGGCGTGGTCGCACCTAATTTCCTGTAAACTCCGGAGCTGGTGGGGAAACATTTTTAAGCTCCGGAGCTGGGAGCCATTTGCCCCGGAGTTTAGGGGTCGTGTATAAACGCCCTTTGCTGACTGATGCTTTTATAATGTGTGCCTTTGCTAGTTGTTCACTGCCCATAATGACCTTCAGGCCAGATGGGCAGTAAACAAGTAAGCAAGCAAAATCAAAACTAGGGAAAAGGCTGATTTACAAAATACTGTGGGACCCAGTGTGGTGTAGTGGGCAGAGTGTCAGACAAGGGCTGTGACGCTCTGGGTTTGAATATCTGCTGAGCCACTGAAAGTGACTCGGAGAGTAGAACCGGTAAAATCACCCCTTAAACCTCTCCCTTACCTTGAAAGCCATGTTAGGGTCACATGTTGCATGTACAAATATTTATGCTAGAAATGCAGCACGAAGAAACATGAGTATTGCAGACACCACAAGACGCCAGGAAGCCCCCAGTAGCCCCAACCCAAAGGAAGCCAAACGGGGGCATGGCCTTGCAATGTTCAGTCATCGCAACCACTCAGGGAACTGGCATGGAGCACATCAAGTGCCAGAAACTATGGTGGTGGCGGCTTTTTGAAGCTCCATTTTGTCTGGGCTGGTCTTCTAAGGCAGTGTTTTTCAACCTTTTTTGGGCAAAGGCACACTTGTTTCATGAAAAAAATCACGAGGCACACCACCATTAGAAAATGTTAAAAAATTTAACTCTGTGCCTATCAGACACACACAAACACATTTCTCACCCCCCCAAAACAACAACAACAACAAATCCATCCTCCAGCCCAGGCCCTCCCAAGGCATCCCTATCAAAATGTCCGCCTGCTCTCACCTTCCCCCTCCCTCCTCCTGGCACTTTTTTTCAGAGGAACTTGCAAACCCAGGAAGGTGGGGCTGGGGGAGGCTCTTCATATACGACCCCCCAACCCCCATCCTTTACCCCTTCCAGTATAAGCCTCCCTTCTCTTCCCTCCCCGCCTCCTTCCAGCCAGGCAGCCACAGGGCCCGGAAGGGACCCCCCCGTCCACGTCTCCTCCCTAGGTCCTAGGAATCCCCTCCTCAGCCTCCCATGTCCTCCCCTTTATTTACCCCCCCACAAAAAATGACCATTGTCAACGGCCGGCCGCTCCCCACCCTTAAAAGAGGGGTGCGCACGCGCGTTCCTACATGGCTTGGCAGGGGGGCGCGCCCACCCTCGGGAGGCAAACAGCGAGTGCGCGAGGCGGGGGAGGGAGGGAGGGAGGGAGGGGGGTTCGGTGAGCGAGGAGGGGGAACCAACCTCAAGAACCTTTAAGAGCGGCTTCTGGAGCGCCCTTCACCGCAATGCGCCTGCGCGGGTCTCCCGACTCTCTCTCACTCTCTCGCTCTCCAGTCTCCTCCTCCTCCTCCTCCTCCCTTATTTCTTCTCCTTCCCCACCCACGGCCAGCCTTTCTTCGCCGGCGCGCAAAGCACACCTGGAAAGGTAGTCCGCTCTCCTCCCCAGGACCGCGTCTCAGACCTGCGGGAGGAACTACATCTCCCAAGGAAGCCTTGCGGCAGCCGGCTTCTTTCTGAACACCCCGCCTTCCTCTGGCTCGCTGGCGCCGCACCGCTGCCTTGGTCGCGAGCGGGATGCGGGGGGGGGGGCATTGCTGGTGTTGGGAGAATTTTTCCCACGGCAAACCAGGCAACATCTTGCGGCACACTACTGTGCCGCGGAACAGTGGTTGAAAAACACTGTTGTAAGGGCCCCGAAGGCGACCAGTCGCCCGTGGTTGACGAGTTGTGCAGGCCTGGCCTATAGAGGGCCTGGAGCACCTGGAGAGGAAGAGGAGGAGGGGGGGCGGGTCCCACACTCCCCCATCTGCACTGTTGGGGCTGGTGGAGTCCTGGCACTGCCCTTGCGCTCCCTCGTGTCCCCCCACCGCACCCCTTGGAGGGAACATTGGGCTCTGTGCCTCCCGGCTGCCCCTCCTTATGTCAGCCGGGTGCTCGGGAGGGGCCCCCAAGGGACCCCTGCCTTGTATTTGTCTACTATGTGGATTCCTCTCTCGCATCTCCTGCACGCCTCCTTTCCCTAGAGACCTCCTTTCGTAGGCAAGAGGTTGCAACACAGGCCTTTTCTCTGAGCAGGCAACTGAACCTGAACATTTGGAGATTTCACACAGATTTCACCAAGTCAGTGGCTTTGTGCCCCTGTGGCGTGACTTAGGTGACCTTCTTGGAAAGTGCCAAACAAACAGGCAAATAGAGTCTTGAGCAGCGGGACTGGTGGTGGGTCTGGTTTAACTCTCCCCCCCCACTCGTGTCCCCCCACCGCGCCCGGGACGAATGGAGAAGGTATCCATATATTCTTCTTCTAAGGCAGCTATTTGATCTTGTTGCTCCTTAGTTAACTCTTGACAAATCTGCACATGCTTTTTATCCTCATCCCTATTACTCCAGTCAGGTCCAATTTCATCTTCATCTACATCTGCAAAAAAGGCATCCCTCTCTTTCCAATCTTTCAATAAATTCACGTGATATATACCTTTCTTTTTAGTTTTATCAGGCATATCTAACTCATAATCAACCTCGTTTAATTTGCGAATTATTTTGTATGGACCTTGCCACCTGGCTAGCAACTTGCTCCCTTCAAATGGTAAGAGCAACAAAACCTTTTGCCCTACTCTAAACTGCCTCTTTTTAACTCTTTGGTTGTACCTCCTTTGTTGAGCGCCTTGAATGTTTGTCAAATTCCTCTTCACCATATCTTGTATTTTTCTAAGATTATCCCTCATCTCTAGAACATCTAACTCCCTTCGTCTTCTTTCCCTCTCTCTCAACTGCTTATCCCAACTGTCCTCTCTTCTCTCACGCGCAGTAACGTCCCCTTTCCAACTGTCATTCTCCGATACCCATAATCCCTCTCTCTCTATTATTGTCTCGCGCGCACCTGCTCCCAACTCCTCGCGCTGTCCTTCATCTGCCTCTCTACGCTTTATCTCTCCTACAGACCCGGTTTTCTCTTCTAAACTCAAATCTTTTATTTCTTTTATATTCTCTTCCTTCTTTTCAGACGGCACACTCTGGTCCAATGGCTTTTCTTCATCTCCCTTCTCACAGGACACCCCCCCTTCCAAGTGGGCCGTCTGGGCTTTTATGTCATCCGACCAGGGACCCTGTCGGGAAAAATAATCCGCGTTAAGGTGGTCCTTTCCCTTTTTATAACGGACAACGAAAGAGAACGGTTGTAAAGACAAATACCATCTGGTCAAGCGTGGGCTTACATCTTTCATCCTATTCAGCCACACTAACGGGGCATGATCAGTAATTAGCACAAAAGGAGCTCCCAATAAATAATATTTCAAGGATTGCATAGCCCATTTCACCGCAAGAGCTTCTTTTTCAATGGTAGCATATTTTTGCTCCCTCTTGCTTAATTTCCGACTTAAGAACAGAATTGGATGTTCTTCCCCATCTTTCTCCTGAGCTAATATAGCTCCGATTCGCCTTTCTGAAGCATCGGTTTGTAAGAGGAATGGTATAGAGAAGTCAGGAGCTGCCCGCACGGGACAAGTACATAACTTCTCTTTTAGCAAGTCAAAAGCCTCCTGTTCTTTTTGCCCCCACCTAACTATCCTAGGAAGTTTTTTCTGAGTTAAATCGGTGAGAGGGGCCGCTATTTCCGCGAAGTGAGGTATGAATTGACGGTAATACCCTGTCAGCCCGAGAAAACTTTGTACCTCTTTCTTAGTTTTAGGCCTAACCCATACAGAAACTCTCTCAATTTTATCTTGCATTGGATATATCTTACCCTGGCCTACTTTAAACCCCAGAAATTTCACCTGCAGTTGAGCAATTTTACATTTCGCGGGGTTAGCTTTCAAATTAGCTTTGCGCAATTCACTTAGGACTGCTTTAAGGTGTAACAGATGTTCCTCCCACGATTTACTAAAGATTATGACATCGTCTATATATGCCACAGCGAAATCTTTCACAGGTTCCAACACTCTGTCCATTAATCTTTGGAAGGTAGCAGACGCCCCGTGGAGGCCAAAAGGCATTTTGACAAAATGATAGAGACCGATGGGGGTTCCGAAAGCGGTCTTCTCTTTGTCCCCGCCCCTTAAAGGGATCTGCCAATAACCTTTAGTTAGATCTAAAGAGCTTAAGAAGGATGGTTCTCCTAACCTGTCTAATAAATCATCAATTCGGGGCATTGGATACGCGTCAAATTTGGATACTGAATTTAGTTTTCTAAAGTCTATACAAAATCTAACAGTGCCATCGGGTTTAGGAACTACAACAGGGTAACTTCTCCAAGGGCTATTCGAAGGTTTGATTACCCCTAGTTCTAACATCTTTTTAACCTCCTCCTCAATCATGGGTATCAGGTGTCTAGGCCATTTACGACCCTGATCACGCATAACCTGATTCCCTTCCACATGAATTCTATGTTCACATAAGTTAGTATGCCCTGGCTTATTTGAAAACGTATCTGCAAATTCCTCTTCAATCTCTCTTATTTGACAGCATTGGTCCTCTGAAATGTCCTGGCATATCTGCAGATGTTCTTTAGGTTTACTCACAACATTTAATTCAGGGCCCAAATCGTCTTCTTCTACTTCAGCCAGAAATCCATCTCTTTCTTTCCATTCTTTTAGTAAGTTTACATGATAAATCCCCTTGTCTTTGACTTTGTCTGGCATCTCTATCTCATAATTTACATCATTAATCCTTCGCAAAACGTTATATGGTCCTTGCCACCTTGTTAATAATTTGCTGCCCTCAATTGGTAACAATAATAAAACTTTCTGACCCTCTTTGAAATACCTTTTCCTTACTTTCTTATCATACCTATTTCTTTGTGAAGCTTGAATAGATACCAAATTCTTCTTTACCAGATTCTGTACTTTCCTCAAATGATCCCTCATCTCAATAACGTGTTTCACTGTTGTAACTGCTTCATCAACACCAGATTCCCACTTTTCTCTCATTAAATCTAATATCCCTCTCGGTACGCGTCCATAGAGTAATTCAAATGGAGAAAACCCCGTAGAAGATTGCGGTACCTCTCTAATAGCGAACATTAAAGGATCTAATAAGAGGTGCCATCTCCTAGGATTATCCAAAATAATTTTACGTAACATAGACTTTAGAGCAGGGGTCCTCAACCTAAGGCCCCGGGGCCGGATGCGGCCCCCCAAGGTCCTGAATCCGGCCCCTGGGACCAATTGCACCCCCCCACCTACCCCCTTTTTTGTGAGCAAGCAAGCCTCCGCAGCTGCTTTTGGACTGTGATCCGGCCCCCAGTGGTGTCTGGGTGGTGGTGGACCGGCCCACTGTTTGAAAACTTTGAGGACCCCTGCTTTAGAGTCTTATTGAATCTCTCCACTAAACCATTTGTTTGGGGATGGTAAACGGTCATCTTTAACGGTTTTACATCAAGGATTTTCCACATCTGTTTAAAAGTGATACTGAGGAAATTACTTCCTTGATCAGTAAGTACCTCCCTGGGAAAACCCAATCTCGAAAATACCTTTAATAACTCTTGAGCCAAGATTTTAGCTGTGGTTGTCCTTAATGGAATAGCCTCCGGGTATCTGGTAGCATAGTCAATTATTACTAAGACATACATGTGACCAGCGGAGGACTTAGGTAAAGGCCCAATCAAATCCAAAGCAATGCGTTCAAAAGGTTGGTCAATGATGGGCATAGATATTAGAGGTGCTTCCGGTGGGGGTTTCTTCTGTGTTAATTGGCACTGCTTACATGTCTGACAAAATTTCTCTATATCCGTTCTCATTCCTGGCCAATAAAACCGATGATTTATCCTGGCCCACATTTTCTCTATAGCCAAATGGCCCGCGATAGGGATATCATGGGCTAACCTCATAACTTCCCTCCTCCATACTTGGGGAACAATTAGTCTTTCAAGCCCATTTTTATCAATATGATATAATAATCCATTTTTCATAAAGTACCCTTCATACCCGTTGCTCAACTCAGAAACATCTATAGCCTTATCTTTCAGTTTTGTTAAACATAGGTCATTCTGTTGTAAAAATCTCACCCGATCTCTAGACGCCATGGACATTTCCTCCTGTACAGCCTTCACTTCCGCCTGGACATCTCCTTGCATCCCTTCCTGTGTTTGCATAAGATTATCAATATTAAGCCAATCACGTCCTATTAACATTTCTCTGGCCAGCGAGGGTACAATTCCCACATTAATCCTTCTTTTCACACCCTTAATCTCCACCTCCACCCAAGCTGTCTCATACGTTTTGGAATCCCCATGAATACATTTCACAGATACAACTTCTTTACATCTACACCCTTTTACCGAACGGACTAATGTTTTGGCACAACCTGTGTCTATAAATGCCTTCTTAACTTCCCCATTCACCATAGCAATTACTTCACAATCTTTTTCTACATTTACAATTTGGGCAGCATTATCATCAGAGTTACCCCCCCCCACGCGCAATCGAGCTTTGGGCAGTCTCGTTTATAATGTTGTGATGATCCGCAATTATAACATACGGGTTTAGGCTGAGTATTTTTATTTGCAAAGTTCAGCCTCGTCAGTCCTCTTCCACTCCTGGTGAATTGGCGGCCTTCGAAGGTTTCCACTCCTCGTGGCGCGTTTTCGGCTCCCGACGCCATCTTGGAAGAAGATCTGTGGTTATTGCCGGCCTTGTCTGATGACGTATTCTCATGCGACAACTGCTGAGATCTCCCGAAAGGCGTATTTTCGCGAGACGTTGTTTTCTCTTCCGATGATTCGATGCTTTCCCAGATGTGTACCACATCTTCTAATGAAGTTGGGCGGTTTCTTTTTATCCACGACGCAGTTTGTGTGGGGGCTCCCGATAACATCTGCTCGATGATTATAGCTTCTATGATTTGTTCCTTCGAATACTCCGCGGGTCGTAGCCATTTAGTTGCATGGGCTTTTAACCTCTGCGCCAGAGACCTGGGATGTATACCTTGCTTATATCCCAATGCTCTGAACTTCTTTCTATATGCCTCGGGTGTCAGGTTCAACGTCAGCAATATAGCATTTTTCACCTTGTTATAATCAGTCGCCTCAACTGGTCCCAAAGCATTGACTATTTCTTGCAATGTTCCAGTAAGGCATGGTGCTAAGATCAAAGACCATTGAGATACTGGCCATTTTGCCGCTGTCGCCACCCTCTCGAAAGTGTTCAGTTAAGCTTCGACATCGTCATCTTTAGCCATTTTCTGAAGTCTTACTGGCGCGGGATTTGAAACCCACGGACTTCGTTCCTCGTTAGTTAATGGAGCAGACGGGCTGGTAGGCGAATTTTCGGCTTTCATCAGTTGTGTCATCAACAATCTGTTTTGCTCGGCTAGTAGTTCAATTATTTTCTCTTGTCTGTCTGTGGCATGGCAAGGTTCTAAATTTTGGAGTATTTTTGACTTCGGAATCGCCCCACGTTGGGCGCCATTTTGTGAGGGTTCAGCTTCTTTCCTCTGCGATTCCGTGTCAAATATAAAGTCAGAGGCTTCTTGGTAAGGAACATCAAAAGGATTTTTATTTAACAATAACTCAGGTACAGACAGAACAGGACCTTTTGCTTGGGGAGTTAACTGTGGATATGAATTCGTTACAGCATCTTGCGGCACAGCATCTTCATAAATAACGTTAACCAAAGGAACTTGACCCTTGGGTGACTTTATAAATAATGGCGAGTAACCGACCCGCGCCCCATACATTGGGTCTCGCAACACGGGTGGCGAGCCCATTGGGCTACCGGATTCAGAGACCTCTCGTTCCTCCATTCCTTTCTAAACTTCTCAGAGGTCTCCGGCCATTTCAAAGGCTTCACAGTTACAGACCACTGATATTCTTCCCCTCGGTCTACTCCCCTTTTCTCATCTAACTCCCTTCGTCTTCTTTCTCTCTCTCTCAACTGCTTATCCCAACTGTCCTCTCTTCTCTCACGCGCAGTAACGTCCCCTTTCCAACTGTCATTCTCCGATACCCATAATCCCTCTCTCTCTATTATCGTCTCGCGCGCACCTGCTCCCAACTCCTCGCGCTGTCCTTCATCTGCCTCTCTACGCTTTATCTCTCCTACAGACCCGGTTTTCTCTTCTAAACTCAAATCTTTTATTTCTTTTATATTCTCTTCCTTCTTTTCAGACGGCACACTCTGGTCCAATGGCTTTTCCTCATCTCCCTTCTCACACTCACCCACTTCCCGTGGGAGAGACAGAGGGGGGCCAGGCTAGTCTGGCCATGGACACGGGAGTCAGATCTACTGGTGTGCAGGTTTCCAGTTTGATTTTCCTTGTGAGGTCCAGTGAATTCACGGTTCTGTATTGAATGCCGCAGGACCCCTCTGTCACCCACAAACAATTCTAGATTGCAATGGGTAAAGCCTTTGCAGGCTTTAGAGACAGATTGACAGATAGGCTGACACCGAGTTCCTTCAAGAATTTATTGCAATAATTGAATCAATGCATTCAGGGGGAGCTTGTTTTTTTAGGGAGCGGCTCATTTGCTCTTATTCTGATTGCCCGCCCTTGTGGTGCCGGGTGACTCTAACAGCGTTCTCCCTTCTTAACCTTCGCTTTCCCCTGCTAGGAAATGGTGGAGTGTGGCCAGTGGGCGTCCAATGCTTTGTCATAGCTCTGCTTTTGTTGCCCCCCCCCCGGTGTGGTTGTCCAAACTTGAGCCGTCTTTTGTCACCTGCAGACAAGGACCACCGTGACTACTCCGACTTCCCGGCGAAAAGAGTTCTTTTCCTGTGCAGGTCGGCCGCTGCTCTTTCGGCTGGTGGGACGAGGGAACTTTGGGGTGCTTCCCTGGCCACAGGGATTGTTTCCAGGGAAGGGAACACTGCCCCACAACCCACCCCGCATGAGCCTACCCTCCAGTGTGTTGCCCTGTGCATGTCTGTCAGAAGAGAAGAAGGGGAAAGAGAGATCCTACTGCAGGAAGACACCAAAGGAAACCCGTCCCCCAATAGATCCCATGGTAAGGGATCTGAATTCTCCCCTGGGGTCTCCATTGAGAATGAGATCCCATTGCCCTTCTCTGCTGCTTCTTGCAAGCTGGCGTATCCTGAGACTACAGTGCTACCTCAACTTACTTTAATCCGTTCCGAATGCATGCGCTTAAGTCGATCAGCAGTGGTCCCCCGCCCATTCGCGGTTCATATACTGCGATCCCACTATATCATGGGCCTGCAAGGGCCTTCCTGGGCCTTCTGGAGGCCCGAAAATGGCTTCCCTGTGAAGAGGCAGTCACTTCCAGTTCGCAGAAAACCATTTCTGAGGGCTCCGAGGACCTTTTTAGGCCTGTCGGAAGCCTCAGCAATTATTTTGGCGACCGTAGAAGTCTCTTCCGGTTTACCAGAAATCACTTCCGGTTCGCAGGGAGGCCCAGGAAGGCCCTTGCAGGACCATTCGGGGCAGAGCCAGGTTCGGGGGTAAGGACAAGTGCCCCCAGATAGGCCCCCCAGGTCTGGCCCAACCTGCATCCACATCTTGCGGATTTTCAATTATCGCGGGTTAAGTCGGGCCCCTAACCCTGCGATAGGCCGGGGGCGGGGTCACTGTACTCTTAAGTCGGGGTGTCTATCTAAAAATTGAAAAAAATAAGTTAAAAAATATAAAAAATGTAAGTCAAGCAGATCGTATCTCAAATTTGTAAGGCGGCAGTTAAAACGCCAACAGTTTTCCGCTCTTAAGTCAGGGTACCACTGTAGTTTCCTTTGATGTGAGTTGATGCCAACTTCTGGTGGGCATAAAAGCCACAATAGGAAACATGCCCCCTGCTAGAGGATGGGGTGGTGGTGGTGGGGGGGCTCCATCCTGCCTCAGAAGGGAGTCGTGCTGCTCACAGGGTCCCTGTCCTCCTCCTTCCTTCGCTGCTGCTGATGCAGGAGGGGATCTTGCTTCCTCACGGCTGGGGCAGCTCTTTCCCCTGGACCCAAGGACGGAGGAGGAGGAGGAAGAGGACTTCTATGAGACTCTTAATCTCAGGGTCGTGGGTTCGAGCCCCACGTTGGGCGCCAATTTGTGAGGGTCCGATTGACTGCTCTGGTTGTTCAGGTTCACAAATGAGATGAGGGCTAGCTTTACTCTCAACATCAAATGGATTTTTATTTCCTACAGTCTTTAACATGCTGTAGGCTTTGTCTTCTTCATTTACAGATAATGTAGAACAGGGTTTCCCAACATCATATAACAAACCAACATCTTGATAACTAAACTCAAAGGGATTGGCAATGTTCTCCGATTCTCTCACATGAATGGAGGAATACTCTTCCCGCGACCCAGGCATTGAGTTCTCCCCCTCCTCCATTCCCTCTGGAATCGTTCTGAATTCTCGGGCCAATCGAGGGCTCTAACAGTGACAGCCCATGTAATTTCCTTATTCTTCCTAGGCTTTGCCCCAGTCGCCTCCTCTTTCACCCGACTCTCCTCCGTCTGGGTACCAACTGACTCTACCTGACATTTCCAACTGTCACCTCCCTCTCCTGGCTCGCGCGCCCCTTCCCCGATATGCTCCTCCCATTCGTCCTCAAGCTCCTCTATCGCCCATAGCACTTCAGGTTCTTTAACCCCTTCCTGGTCGTCCATGTCCTTTAAGCTTATCTTCTGTATACTGCGCACGCCCGGTTTCCGGCTTGGTGATGGCTCTTCTATTTTATCCTTGACTATGCCGTCGTCTGTCTTGGCAGACGGCCCACTCTTAATCTGACCACTCCGTTCCTCCTCTCTCTCACAGTCATCCAGGTGAGTTTCTCTGGAAGTTGAGTCATGGCTACTGGACTTCTTTTTGAGAGATAGAAACGTTTCGCTGCTCATCCAAACAGCTTCATCAGTCTCAATACATCTAGTGCGAGTCCTCCATCTTATAGTCAGCTTTGACCTCTTGTCACCCTGGTCTGAATTAGCAGCCTCAGGCGGAGTCTATCTGCTACTTATCAGGGTGTGCTTTCCAAAAGTACCCAGACAAAAAAAAAGCCTTCACCACCAAGGCCATAGGTAGCAATCCATTCTTGATAGGTTTCAGCACCTTAGGCCATTGTTCACCTTAAGCCTATGGATACTATTGGATGCTGCTTGATCATTGAAGGCTCAAACACATCAAGAACCATCAGAACAAAAAACAACAGTCTTTGTTATTCTGCGTGGCTGTGATCTTGCTGAGAATACACTGTTGTCCATCATTTACATAGTACACTGTGTCCGTAGGCTAAGAATAGGTATATCAGAAATGTAAATTCCAATTATACTTTCCCTCTAACAGACGAAAATACACTCCCCACAACTTGATTCTAGACATTGTATTTGAAATATTTTCTAGTCCTATTCACTCCCTTCAACATGATAAAATTTGCGTGTACACTGTTTCTGTGTACACTGAGTTTTAATACATTACTGTTCCTCACCTTGCATTAACTTTTCTCGAGTGCTTTTTATAAAAATTTGGTTGTGTCAGACATATGTAGCAATCTGGAACTTCAGAATTTGATTAAATAGTCACACACGAGTTGATCAGACTAGTTTGGGACACTGAAAATATACTGGAAGTGGAAAAAATAGCATGGCATTCTTGAATTCCTGAGTTTGATTTGAAAATAGATGTTTTTTAAGATTCTGTATAGGTTTCTAATGGGTGCTTAGAGAGAAATAGACAGTATTTGGAATCTGCTTGATTAATTTTATAAAACAAATAAATAATGCTTTTAAAGGATAATTAGTTAATACTTTTTAGATAAGTGGCACTTAATGAGTAAATTACTAACACAGTGTATAAGGTCATCAGAATCTCCTGATACTTTAGCATCTCAAGAATTGTTTTCCAAAAGAAAAATGCCGTCGGCCCTGTTTTATTTTTTATGTGTGTTGGAAACTAAAAACTGCGTAATTCTGTGTGCAGAGCATTTTAAACCTTTGAATCTTCTAATGAAATAATGGCTGGTTTTACCTCTGGACAGTTGAAATATTACTGGTAAAGTGTGGTTTAGAGGTAGCCTGCTTGAGGTAACCTAGAATGTCCTAGCTGTAGGCCCTTGTACTAATGCAGCTTGGACACACATATAAGCTATCCAGAGTAAATGTAATATCTCTTGGGGTAAAAGTTGGACAGATAAAGATGCTTACAAGATATCAATTTTATTGATAATGCTCTTCATGTTTTTTTCCATACTATGAATTCTACAAACGGTATTAAGGTTCTTATAGTGGCTAAGCAGTTCTGTGTAATTTATATAAATAGAACACACACACCAATAATTGTGATTCAGTACCCTGGAATTCTTGGCACTGGCTTATCTTGTCTAACACTGGCTATGCTTTTTATATCCACTGTAATTATATGACAATTATATGGCAGAATTGAACCTCTCCAACTTCCAGAATTCTCCAGCCAACTTGAGACCAGAAGATTTATTTTTTATTTATTAGATTTATATCATGCCTATCTGGCCATTGTCAGATACCTAACAATACAGTGGTACCTCTGATAACAAATTGAATTCGTTCTCAGAGGCAATTTGTTATCTGAAAAGCTTGTTATCCGAAACATGGTTTCCCATTGAAATGAATGGGAAACCAATTAATCCGTTCTGGAGGTCCGGAAAAAGGCAAAAAAGCTGGGGGGGGGGTTTCCAGACCTCTTTATAAAATGCACTTTAGAGGCTTGCAGTGCTGGAATACCCTCCAGAACACCCCCCTGCAGTGCAATGCAAACATGGAGAAGAGAGACCAGCAAGACTACCCCGGTCTGTTCCCGCCCAAAGTGCAATGGGGAAAAATGCAAACAAACAAGCAGGAAGAAAAATCCAACCCATTTTTGCCTGCTGAGCAATGAAAAAAGACTGCAAGCACGGAGCAATGAAACCAGCAAGACTACCCCAGCCAAAAATGCAAATAAAAGCAGTGCAAAGATTAATAAAAGCTAGCTCCCTGTCTTACCAAGTTCGAAAGGTCCCTCATGTGCCGTGCGTCAAATCACGGCTCATTTTTTTCTAGCCTACAGGCGGTCTCTTTGCTTTTAATACTCTTGGGAAGATCTGCTTGGCTGGAGGGAAAAAGACAGAGAAGATCTGTGGAAGATGACTCAGCAAACGGAGGGGGAATGAACCTGGGAAGCTTGCCTGCTCCGTCTTCTGCTGGAGTTCTCCTGACATTGACTGAATGTGGTACAACAGGTTTTGTTGCGGTGTGCCCTCAAGTTGCCTGTGATTTATGGCGGCCCTATGAATGAGTGGCCTCCAAAATGCCCTGCACCTTGCTTAGAATGTGGGCCAAGGTTTACGTACTTTGTTGTCTGGGCCAGGATCCCGTATCGTGTCTTCCTGTGGGACTCCCAAGTGCACGAGGTGCTGGCAAATTGCCCTAGCAAATCCTGCCGTTGCTCACGCTTAAATATTGATTGCGATGCCGACCAATGGTGTCACAGCTGTGGCTGAGGCACCTGGCTGGAAAAGCCTTAATAAAACCATGCCTTCTGGTTCCTAGTTCATTGCTCTATTGGCCATGCCACACTGGCTTCAAGCCCTAAGTTGCAACCACGGACACGTGGACCTCCTTCTGTATCCAGGAGATGGAAGCCAAGGTTTCAAGAGCACCCACAGAAACTGCAAGATGAAATGAAGGCCAACATTGATGGGTGGGTTTGGCATTTATTATGAAGAAAGAAAGAAAAAGAAACCCGGATCATCTGTGTGGTCCCAGGGTGTCTGCCTCCTTAAAAGCTGGATTTTCAAAGCGAGGCAAAAAATTCCCTACCTCTTGGGTAAGTCTTAGAAAATAGAAACCTTGCTTAAGGGAGCATTACTGGGTTTTCTCCCCCCCCCCCCCCGCAAAAAAGCCCAGTGGCCGTGGGGACAGCATTTTTAGACACAGTTTATCTAGTAATTTAAACTGCTTTTAAAGGGACGTGAGACTGGGGCCGTCATTGCAACCCTCATCCTTTCCTTCAGTTCCCCTCACTTCTCCCCAAAGCCGGGCTCCGGTTGCAGGGCAGGGCCCCTTGGGCTGGAGCATGGGTTGGCCTCCCTTGAAAACTCTGGGGCTTGGACCCAAAGGGCTTCAGCAAAGCTCACCTGGAGAGTTTGAATTCTCCTCCTCCTCCTCCTCCTCCTCTTCCTCCTCCTCTTTCAGGTGGTGAAGCGCTTCTGTGAGGGCGGCTACAACACCCTGGTCTCCACCTGCGTTGGGGAAGAAGGGCTGGACCTCACTGTCTGTTTTGACGCTCAGAGAAGCCCCATGCATCTCGTGCAGCGCATGGGCCGGACTGGCCGCAAGCGCCGGGAGCGGGTCGTGGTCCTCCTCTCTGAAGGGAGGGAGGAGCGGGTGAGCCGTGGTGTATAATGCCATTATACAAAACAATAGTAAGGCCCCACCTGGAGTATTGTGTACAATTCTGGTCTCCGCATCTCAAAAAAGACATAGTGGAACTGGAAAAGGTGCAGAAGAGAGCGACTAAAATGATTACTGGGCTGGGGCACCTCCCTTATGAGGAAAGGCTAAAACATTTGGGGCTCTTTAGTCTGAAAAAAAGGCGCCTGAGGGGGGATATGACTGAGACGTACAAGATAATGCAGGGTATGAGTCAAGTGGATAGAGGGAAGCTCTTCTCTCTCTCCCAAAATACCAGAACTAGGGGACATACACTCAAATTGAGGGCTGGGAGAGTAAGAACAGACAAAAGAAAATATTTTTTTCACCCAGCGCGTTGTTAGTCTGTGGAACTCCCTGCCACAGGATGTGGTGATGGCATCTGGCCTGGATGCCTTCAAAAGGGGTTTGGACAGATGCCTGGAGGAAAAGTCTATCACAGGTTACAAACCATGATGGAGATGTGTCATCTCCAGTGTTAAAACCAGGGTATTTCAAGGGCCAGATGCAGGAGAGTGGTATCAGGAGACAGATATCTAGTCTCATGCGCTCCCAGAGGCATCTGGTGGGGCCACTGAGAGATACAGGAAGCTGGACTAGATGGGCCTTTGGCCTGATAACAACATGGCTCTTCTTATGTTCTTTTGTTCTTATGCTGGTGGTGGGTTGGGGCTGGTGGTGAAGAGGGAGCTCCTTCTGCAGCCACTGGTTCTGGTTTTCCTAAAGACTTAAGTTCCACCTTTGGAAAAGGCTACATATTATTTCCCTTCTCCATCTTTCCTTGGGAGGTTAGAAGGCTGAGTGAACCTCGAGCCCTTGACCTGAGCCTGGGATATAACTCAGGTTGTGGGCAGAGTCTTCACTGCAGTGCTGCAGTTTAACCGCTGTGCCACAAATCTCCTGGTGTAAGGAGCAGAAATTTGCCTAACCAATAAGTGTAATTTAGGCAGTTACTTCACGTCTGTTTTGTCTCAGTAAGTGTTGCACTTAGGAGCGGTACAAAAAAAAGTTACTTCATGTCCGTTGTGCAACTACAGAAAATTGTCGCGACCACGCCCCTTAAACGGGGTCTAAGCGTGACAAATACAATCTTGTACCCGGTGCTGGGGTGGTGTTTTCCCTTGTCATTCTTACGTCTCGCTTCCTTTTCCGAAACAAGGCACCCTGTAGTAACTATTGTCACGCAACAAAACCCTTCTAACTCTCAGAAATCATTTTCTTTCTTTCTTTCTTTCTTTCTTTCTTTCTTTCTTTCTTTCTTTCTTTCTTTCTTTCTTTCTTTCTTTCTTTCTTTCTTTCTACAGCGAAGCCTTGGAGGAGTAATCTGGAGCACATAGTTAATTTAGCACAGTTTTTGAGTCCATCTAGTGGTTTCTGGGTGAAGCAACACGTGCCATGAATTCCCCTACGGAAAATGCCATGCAGGTCAAATACAGTGGTACCTTGTATAAAGGAATTAATTTGTTCCAAATGAAATTATGTTAAGCAAATTTTCCTTTATACAAATTTCACATAGGAATGCATTGAAAACAGAGTGGTCCCATTTTTATGTTGTACAGATTTGCCCCATAGGCAATTATGTTAAGCAAATTTCTCCTATCTCCGGAATTTTTTATTTTGTACAAATTTTATGTTATACAAACTGTTTGTTATACAAGGATCCAATGTATATATGACTGAAAACATGATCAATGCAGCCGAAGTCTCCAGGCCACCACCTGTTGGCTCTGCTTTGATCTGGATTCCTGCCTTGAGGAGGGAGGTTGGGCTCAATGGCCAAAGGAGAGCGACTAAAATGATTACGGGCCTGGGGCACCTCCCTTATGAGGAAAGGCTACAGCATTTGGGGCTCTTTAGTCTGGAAAAAAGGCGCCTGAGGGGGGATATGATTCAGACGTACAAAATAACACAGGGCATGAGTAAAGTGGATGGAGGGACGCTCTTCTCCCTCTCATAAAATACCAGAACTAGGGGACATCCCCTCAAACTGAGGGTTGGGAGAGTGAGAACAGACAAAAGAAAATATTTTTTTCACCCAGTGTGTTGTTACTCTGTGGAACTCCCTGCCACAAGGATGTGGTGATGGCACCTGGCCTGGATGCGTACCTCACCGCATCTCAAGTAAGACATTGTGGAACTGGAAAAGGTGCAAAAGAGAGCGACTAAAATGATTACTGGGCTGGGGCACCTCCCTTATGAGGAAAGGCTACAGCATTTGGGGCTCTTTAGTCTGGAAAAAAGGCGCCTGAGGGGGGATATGATTGAGACGTACAAAATAATGCAGGGCATGAGTAAAGTGGATGGAGGGACGCTCTTCTCCCTCTCACAAATTACCAGAACTAGGGGACATCTCCTCAAACTGAGGGTTGGGAGAGTGAGAACAGACAAAAGAAAATATTTTTCACCCAGTTGTTGTTACTCGTGGAACTCCCTGCACTATGGTTGTGTGATGGCACCTGCCTGGATGCGTACCTCCCGCTCTCAAGAAAGACATTGTGGAACTGGAAAGGTGCAAAGAGAGCGACTACAATGATTGCTGGGCTGGGGTACCTCCCTTATGAGGAAAGGCTACAGCATTTGGGGCTCTTTAGTCTGGAAAAAAGGCGCCTGAGGGGGGATATGATTCAGACGTACAAAATAACACAGGGCATGAGTAAAGTGGATGGAGGGACGCTCTTCTCCCTCTCATAAAATACCAGAACTAGGGGACATCCCCTCAAACTGAGGGTTGGGAGAGTGAGAACAGACAAAAGAAAATATTTTTTTCACCCAGTGTGTTGTTACTCTGTGGAACTCCCTGCCACAAGGATGTGGTGATGGCACCTGGCCTGGATGCGTACCTCACCGCATCTCAAGTAAGACATTGTGGAACTGGAAAAGGTGCAAAAGAGAGCGACTAAAATGATTACTGGGCTGGGGCACCTCCCTTATGAGGAAAGGCTACAGCATTTGGGGCTCTTTAGTCTGGAAAAAAGGCGCCTGAGGGGGGATATGATTGAGACGTACAAAATAATGCAGGGCATGAGTAAAGTGGATGGAGGGACGCTCTTCTCCCTCTCACAAATTACCAGAACTAGGGGACATCTCCTCAAACTGAGGGTTGGGAGAGTGAGAACAGACAAAAGAAAATATTTTTTTCACCCAGTGTGTTGTTACTCTGTGGAACTCCCTGCCACATGGTTGTGGTGATGGCACCTGGCCTGGATGCGTACCTCACCGCATCTCAAGAAAGACATTGTGGAACTGGAAAAGGTGCAAAAGAGAGCGACTAAAATGATTGCTGGGCTGGGGTACCTCCCTTATGAGGAAAGGCTACAGCATTTGGGGCTCTTTAGTCTGGAAAAAAGGCGCCTGAGGGGGGATATGATTCAGACGTACAAAATAATACAATATTTGAAAGATGGGACGGGACCATGGAGCCAGCCCAGGCAGCAGCTGCCCAATGAACCCAGAGGTGCCTTGTTTTCGGGGGCAAAGGACCTTTGTGATGCCGGCGTGAGGTCACCAGAGGTGCCTTAAAAATCACCCAGCCTGGAGCCTGGCTTTCAGAGCAGGTGAATTTTTCACCAGCGCCACATCGGGACCATGGCTCTGCTATTGGTCCTCATGTACCTGGTTCTCGCTGTGTTGAGCATATGGATGTTAACAGAACGTCAAGTCCAGGTCAGGATGCCTTCAAAAGGGGGTTGGACAGATTCCTGGAGGAAAATTCCATCACAGGTTTCAAACCGCATGATGGAGATGTGTAATCTCCAGGCTTAAAACCGGGGTTCTTCAAGGGCCAGATGCAAAGGAGTGGTATCAGGAGACAGAGATCTAGTCTCGTGCGCTCCCAGACGCATCTGGTGGGGCTACTGTGAGATATACAGGAAGCTGGACTAGACGGGCCTTTGGCCTGATCCAGCAGGGCTCTTCTTAGGGTCTTAGGATTGGGATCAGAGGGGAGCTGAGCTAGATATGAGATCCTGTGGGTGCTCAGATCTGTTGCTTCTCTTGTTTTACTCTGGCAGCTTCCTCCTCCCACAAAAGTCAAAGCGCACCGGGAGAAGAACAGAAGGAGGCATCATACATGCAAACACCACTCCAAGCGCAGGTGATCTTTTCTTGAACACCTTGTCATCCCAACATCCCAAAGAATGACAGCCAAATGATCTCTCCACTGGGTATTAGGGGCTTCCCACCACTTGGGCAAACACCTTGGGAGACTTCCTATTGCTTAATTAACTAAAATGTTTGCAGGCCAGGCATTTTTCTTTACTGTTGCTATATCCTGGCTCCTCTCTTTCATTTTCCATGTTCTGCAGTCGAGGAAGACTTCAGTAACTCCAAGATCAGTGACCTTGGTTTCATTGATCTACGGTCTGAAAATACTGAAAACATTACAAGGGAAAAAGATCTAGAAAAACTATTTCTAAATGTGTTTGCAGAAGCACTTCTTTTCTTGTATTATTCTTGTAAACCACCCAGAGTGCCCCTGCTGCCAGATGGGCAGTATAGAAACCCAATAAATAAATAGGAAGATAGTAAATAAAGATGAAAACCAGGCACTTGAGGGAGCCAGAGACCTTGCTATCTATAGTGGCTAGTGAAGAATACATAATATGGTCTGTGGCCCCTAGTAGAGGCCACTTCTGTCAATGTAACTAAAATAGTTTGATTCCCCCCCCCCTTTACGATGAGAAACAGAGAAAGATACTGAAATCTACAGTTCGGATGGGTTTGGAGCCCATTGCTAGTAGATATGGTGCTCCAACTGTATTTCTTTCATTTTCATGCCTCTCCATTTCTTTCTTTTTTTTAAAAAAAAGTGGAAGTGACATCCCAGGATTGTGACATAACTCACGATTACCCACTAAGGTGCTATTTAATGCAAGAGGGTAGGTCATGTTGGCCAGAGTGATTAACAATCGATTTCACAATCCTGTGATGTGATCATTATGGATGCCTAAGGCCAACCTCCGGGTTGGAGAGAGAGGCAGGAGATCTCTCAATGCCATTTGCAGGGAATCGTAAGCAGGTGAAGACATCTGCTGGGGAATCCCCTGAAGCCAATGGTGAGCCGCTGTGTGAGACAGAATGCTGGTTTTGGATGGGCTGTGGTGGCCTGTTCCAACAAGGCTGTCCTTATGTTCTTATGTGATGTTTAAAAGGCCCTGCAGCCTGCTTTGCAATAGTTCTAACAACAGAGTTGCAGAATCCGGGGGAATTGTGTTGTCATGGACAGAGTGGCAACTAAGGGTTTAAAGAAACGGGATGTGAGTCCCCACATGGCCCTGGACCTGGAGGAGACCCTTCTTGGCCCCTCACTGGCTTCCCTGTTGCGTCTGACCCCTTTCCCATCCTCACAGGGTCACCTGGTCATCATCAACCGCCTCCCTAGACTCCGTGACCGCCGTCTGGGGTTCGGCTTCTTCTTCTTCTGGTGAAGAGGATGGAGAACAGCCTTCCCAAGCTCCTGTGCCCCCAGCGGGTCGCAGGATCCGCTTCCTCCCTGCCAAGTCACAGGAGCTGCTGGAGGGGCACGTCCGGAAAAAAAACCTAGCCGGACCCCGCCAGCTCCCGCCGTGCCATCATGGGCGATCCACAGGGCGCTCTGTACTTTTGGACCAGGTATGAATCTGGAAGGGTTCTCTGTTTCCTCTGAAATCAAGTCAGTTCCTCCTCCTCCTCCTCCTCCTCCTCCTCCTCCTCCTCCTCCTCCTCCTCCTCCTGCTGGGGTTCTCCATGCCTTCCTCAATGCCAGCTTGGCCTCCAAAGGGCACCTTCTTCTCCCCTTGAGCTTGGACACCTTCCTTCCGCCTGGTGGAGGTCTTGCTCAGAGCAACACACTTGCTCATGTCCAACACACCTCCTGGACATCCCACGCGGGGGCCGTCGGCCGGATCTCCAGCCAGGACTTCTGGCTCAGGATCCTGCTCTCCTCCTGTACCATCTTCCTCCGAAAGGTCTTCTCCTTGGAGGCAGCCCCCAGGCTGGTGTCCATGGTGGCCCTTGTTCTGGACGCCCACCATTTCCTTCTGGGGCTTCTGGCTGAGGGACCTGCTGAGTGGCCCATTGGGGGGACTGGCCTCCTCTGGAATTTGCTTCCCCCAGCTCCCCTCTTCCCTGGCGGGCAGAACCCCAAGGTGGACTGGGCCTCTTGCCAAGGGGTGGGCAGCGGAGCAGCAGTGGCTGCTGCTCTTCCAGGTAGTCCTTTGTCCGGGAGGCCCTTCCTGCTCCTGCAAGGGGGGAAAAAAGGATTTAGGGGGAAGAGAGAATAGCCCAGTGCAGAACTACATAGAAGATGACACTTTTCTGCACATGCTCAAGTGCACTCTTATTTTTATCCACCTACAGTAGGAACACAGTATCTGCACGCTGTCGGTTCCAAAGTGCCCAGCGGATACCAAAAACCAGCCAACTGTCAAAGAAGTTTCAATGTTTTTCTTCATTTAGCGTTTGAAGCCATTTCATTTTAACAATTTCTTATTTGTTTTAGCCATTTCAGGATCACCCGCATCGCCGCCTGCAGTTGGGCTCCTTTGCCTTCTGGAGGCCACGCTGGGAAACCGTTTCCGGAGCTCCTCCACCCTTGGTCGGCCGAAGGATCTCCTTCCTTTCCTTCAAGGAACAGGAGCTCCTGGAATGGAACATCTGGAGGAAACGTCACAAGGACGATGCAAGACGGACTCTGCACGCTGCCTCCGCCCAGCAGAGAAATCGGCCCCCATTCAACCCTCCGAAAACCGCGGAGTGGCATAGGCAACCCACAGGGCCCTCCGTGGCCAGTCCAAGTGCGTGGGCACAAAGCCTGAGGCCCCCAATCTTAAATCTTGGGCCACACCAGGAGAGGCCACGGCACCGTCGGCAAACCCTCGAGTGGAGCGTGCAGGCCACGAGGAGGACCTGGGTGAGGCGTCCAGAGCCCTGCCAGAAAAACCCGGAGCCCCATCGGAAAAGCCCGGAGCCATGCAGGCCGTGCCCTGGGCCCCACCTGGCAAGCGCGGTACCCCGCCTGCCAAGCCCAAGACCCTGCCTGCCGAGCCCAGAACCCCGTCTGCCAATCCCAAGACCCTGCCTGCCGAGCCCAGAACCCTGCCTGATAAGCTCGAGAGCCGGCCTGTCCAGCTCAAGACCCTGCCTGCCGAGCCCAGGGCCCCGCCTGCCGAGCCCAGGACCCTGCCTGCTGAACCCAGGGCCCCACCTGCCTAGCACAGGGAGCTGTGCCTGCCCCCCTGTGCCTTCCGCTGCAGAGGCGCTCTCCTCCCTCCTCCTCCTCCGCAAAGGCCCACCCAAAAGCCAGGCCAGTCTCCGGAAAGGGCAGGTGGCCAAGATGGAACTTAAGGAGCAGCAAACCCTCCGAGTGAGCTGGGCTGGAACCGCCGGAGCAGAGCTGCCCAAGGAGAGGACGGGAACGGCCGAGCCAGAGAGTCTGGTTCCCTTGTTGCCCTTTGCGGTGCCTGCCGCCACCTGCCAGAGCCCACCTACGGAGCTATCGGTGATTGAGAGCGAGCACGTTGAGATGTCCGAGGAAAGCCTCTGCCTGGTGCTGCCGCCATCTCCCAAGGCTCCCTCCCCAGCTCACCTGGTGGTGGAAACCCTGGAGGAGGAGCTAGCCACCCGCCGACTCCACCTGCGCCGGGCCAAGTGCCCCTCATGCCCTGCGCCAGCTTCTGCCAAGGACCGGCCTTCTCTTCCACACCCAGTCCACAGGGGCAAAGGCCACAGCCGACCCCGAGGACCGCGGAAAGGCCGGACGGGCAGGGCTGGTCCCCAGGCCGCCAGCAGGTCCACCTGGTCCAGCTGGACCGATTGCACGGAGCCCGAGACCCTCGGGACCGCCAGGAGGAGCCCCAAGCCATCCCCAGCTGGCCGCCCACCCCTCCGAGAGCCGGCTTCCACAGGACGCCATCGCCCGGAATCACCGTGCCTCTTTGACATCCACCTGGAGAGCCCTGATTTTGTGGAGCCGCCTCCCACGATCGTCCAGTCCCTGGATAAGGAACGGGCCATGCAGGACCTCCAGCGGTGCCTGGCCAAGGGGCTGGAGAAGGGAGGCGGCCTGCTGTCCGTGGAGTACCCGGTCTGCCTGCTCTGCTGCCAATGCAACCCGCTCTGCCGGCACCCTCGGGCGCCACACGGTCCTTCCCTCCTGGTCTACCCACGGATGACCATGCGGGACGGCCTGGCCCGCATGACCCTGGGCTTCCTCCTGAAGACGAAGGGGACTGAGGGCAAGGGAAGCGGGCTGGGGCCAAGGAGGGGTGCCCCCCAGGTGCCGCCGGGCAAGGAGCAGCCCCCCACGCTCCAAAGGGAGGATGGGTGGAGGAGCAGAGCCACACAGAAGGACACCACAAAGCACCAATCTCATGGCCCGGAGAGGAGACCAGGGCTGGCCAGGGGGCATCCCCTGAAGAAACAACCCAAGGCCGGCCCTGCGGGAGAAGGACCCCGCCAGGCCAAGGCTCCCCGGGAGCACCTTTGCTGCCTGAAGCGCCTGGTCCTCTCCTTCAAGAGAATCTGGGGGAAACTGAAGGAAAAAATGAAGCCGCCTCCACAGCAGCAGAACTCTGGGGCCTCTCCTGAGAACTTGGGGTCACCGTATGAAATGGAAGGGTCGTCTTCAGTCACCCCCGGGGAAGAAGACCAAGGAGAGAGTTTATGGGCTCCCCGGGGAGGAGGGGAGCCGTCCCTCCAGAGAATCAACCTCTCCTGGGACTGGAAACAAACGTATAAGGAAACCCGCGTCCCACTGCACCGGCCCTCCTGTGCCACAGAGATGAATGTCTTCTTCTGAGTTTTCCGATCATCTCTCTCTTGCTGCCTTTATTGTTTAAGATGTATAATTTTGTTTGCTTGTTGTTTACTTTTATTTCCCATCTTGTTTTGTGCTATTGTTGTAAACCATCCAGAGTGCTCCTGTTATCAGATAGGCCGTCAATAAATTTAATGAATAAATATATAAAATTTAATATTCTCCTATTCTCTTGCTTTCTCCTCTGCTCATCTTCACCCAGATCTGGTGTCTGTTTTCTGTGTCCTGAGGAGTTTTTGCAACAGAGCCCTAGAACAACACAATTCTAACC
Source organism: Phrynocephalus vlangalii (assembly GCA_037367305.1). Classification (NCBI taxonomy): domain Eukaryota; kingdom Metazoa; phylum Chordata; class Lepidosauria; order Squamata; family Agamidae; genus Phrynocephalus; species Phrynocephalus vlangalii. The sequence goes on from JAWVWN010000025.1 coordinate 42,691, forward strand.
AGCTGTATGTAAAAATGCACCTTACACCCAAGAGCCAATGAATATTTGGTATGAATCTGATATTCCACTCTGTTGTCATATGCCTGAAGAAGTAGACTTGATCCATTAAGGCTTGCGCTAAAATATAATAGTCTTTAAGGCACCACCTCTTCTTGTCTTTGGTTTTGTTTCTTTGAATTTTGCCTGGAATCATTAGTTTGGATGCAACTTGATGGCCAGAACATAAATAAGTGACGACAGCTTCAAGCCCACCTCTTTCACTGAGCTGGTGCATCTCACCCTGTGTTATCTTAAAAATGCAAGTTTTAAGTTTAGGATTATAGGGTGGAGGCTTGAACGGAACAGGTGCCTTTGGGATCTCTCCCAGCCATGTGGTTCTTGGGTCAAACCAGCCAAACGGGTAGGATTGCCTATTGCATTGGTTTAAATTGCCAGAGAGTGGCTACTTCATTGCTTGTTATGAATTTCTTTATATCCTCAGCTGTATCTGGAGATTTATTTATCTATTCAGCAAAATGAAATGAAACAGAGACAACCATCCACACCCCAGCTGCCATGGGAAAGGAAAGCCACTCAGCCTTGCTCTCCCCACCCCTGCCGCCACCCGAAGTCAGTGAATTTTCGTTTCACACCAAAAATGTGGCCTCTGTTGGAGGCAAACGGGCCCTCAAGATTGGCCTCCCCTGAGTATGTTGTCAATGAAAGTTCTTAATTGTTTCCCATCACATCAGTCTCTGATCTGTTTATCTTTTCTTTTGATGTCTAATCTGGTTGACTTTATTGGTTATAATTTATATTTGTTCTTGGTTTTCTCTGTATATCCATTATATTATAATATCATATTTATTTATTTATTTATTTATATACCACCCAACTTTTTGAAGAAACTCTGGGCAGTTCACAGCAAGAAAATCCATACAATTCGGCTATAAAAAAAACAAATGTAAAACAAACCCAATTGATCAAGGCATTAAAACAATTTTTTTAAAAAAAAAACACCATGGTTATATATAATGGTGGCAAAAAAGAAGGGAAAAGATAATAGGATAAACCACCACCATTAGTCGCCGAAAGCAGCCTGGAAGAGCCAAGTTTTTAATCACTTCCTAAAGGCTGAGCAGGGCTCCATGGTCCTAATATCGCTGGGGAGCTGGTTCCACCAAATGAGACCCACCACGGAAAAGGCACAGTTCTGGGTAGAGGTCTTATGAGCTTCCCGTGGGATAGCGATGATAAGAATTTATAAAGATGAGAAAAGTCAAAATTATTATAAGCATTATGTTATTAAAATATTAACAGACCCCACTGTGCTGAGAAAACAGGAAATCTCATTGAGCCATCCTCTCTGAAGCTAAAGGGTCGACATGACCTGGAAGATGAATTGAGGGGGTGTCATTTTGCTGAGAGCAACATTTGGCGGTTAGCCAGGAATGAGGAACCAACTTGAAACAAACTCGGTAAAAGGTTGGGTCATTCTTAGGGCCTTTTCACACGACCCCCTAAGATCCACTGGCCACTTAAATTCGGACCAGAGATCTTAGGGGTTCGTTGCTCTTCCTTCCTCCCCACCACTCCGCACCTGTCTGCTGAGGGGAGGGAGGAAGAAAGTGGGGGGAAAATGCAGACTCACCTCGGAGAAGCTGCCGGAGCTCCGTTGTGCTGATTCCTTCTCTTTGTTTGCTTTTTTTCCCTCCCGCCCCTTCTCTTAAAGGGGCGGGAGGCAAAAAAACAAAAACAGAAGCCGGGAGAGCCCCGCACTGACTAGATTAAATCCGGACCTGGCGATTTTCACCTCCTCGAGCAGGTACAAAAAAAGTGCGCTGGGTCGCGCTTAGGTGGGCGGGGTCGCACTTAATTGTCTGCAAACTCCGGAGCTGGTGGGGAAACATTTTTAAGCTCCGGAGCTTGCAGCCATTTGCAGCGGAGCTTAGGGGTCGTGTATAAACGCCCTTAGGTAAAATGGCTTTTGACGGCCAACTGGGTATGAGCTAAGAACACGTGCAAAGAACAGGCACATGTAGGGGCATACAAGATACGCAAGTCTGAGATCATTTAGAAGGGTATATAACAATTATGAGAAGCCATTTGAGCTCTGTCCAGACCAGCAAGGCTTGATCTGTGCAATGGATCAACCCAGGCAGCTCTGAACCCTTAAGCTAAAAGGCTTCAGAATTCCTACTAACCATACCTGATTCTGTGTACTCTACTTAATTGCTTCATTTATTATATACTTTCTATATTTCTGTATTCCTGTGACTGTCTAAATAAAACCCTTGCTATATAACTAACTCTCTGCGTGGCAATTTTTAAAGAACAATCCATTCTTATCAGCGACTCTGAGCGTGAGGACCTGGGATGATCTAGTGAGCCGGGACAAAGAAGATCTTGGAATGATACGCTCTGTCAGATAAGCTGGTCCCACAAGCCATCGAGGGTTTTGTAAATCAAAACCAGTACCTTTGTATCTTTGCTGACTGATGCTTTTATAATGTGTGCCTTTGCTGGTTGTTCACTGCCCATAATGACCATCAGGCCAGATGGGCAGTAAACAAGCAAGCAAGCAAAATCAAAACTAGGGAAAAGGCTGATTTACAAAATACTGCGGGACCCAGTGTGGTGTCGTGGGCAGAGTGTCAGACAAGGGCTGTGACGCTCTGGGTTTGAATATCTGCTCAGCCACGGAAAGTGACTGGGAGAGTAGAACCGGTAAAATCACCCCTTAAACCTCTCCCTTACCTTGAAAGCCATGTTAGGGTCACATGTTGCATGTACAAATATTTATGCTAGAAATGCAGCACGAAGAAACATGAGTATTGCAGACACCACACGATGCCAGGAAGCCCCCAGTAGCCCCAACCCAAAGGAAGCCAAACGGGGGCATGGCCTTGCAATGTTCAGTCATCGCAACCACTCAGGGAACTGGCATGGAGCACATCAAGTGCCAGAAACTATGGTGGTGGCAGCTTTTTGAAGCTCCATTTTGTCTGGGCTGGTCTTCTAAGGGCCCCGAGGGCGACCAGTCGCCCGTGGTTGACGAGTTGTGCAGCCCTGGCCTATAGAGGGCTGGAGCACCTGGAGAGGAAGAGGAGGAGGAGGAGGGGCCTCCCGGGTCCCACACTCCTCCATCTGCGCTGTTGGGGGCCGGTGGAGTCCTGGCACCGCCCTCGCGCTCCCTCGTGTCCCCCCACTGCACCCCTTGGAGGGAACATTGGGCTCTGTGCCTCCCGGCTGCCCCTCCTTATGTCAGCCGGGTGCTCAGGAGGGGCCCCAAAAGGACCCCCTGCCTTGTATTTGTCTACTATGTGGATTCCTCTCTCGCATCTCCTGCACGCCTCCTTTCCCAAGAGACGCCCTTTCGTAGGCAAGAGGTTGCAACACAGGCCTTTTCCCTGAGCAGGCAACTGAACCTGAACATTTAGAGATTTCACACAGATTTCACCAAGTCAGTCGCTTTGTGCCCCTGTGGCGTGACTTAGGTGACCTTCTTGGAAAGTGCCAAACAAACAGGCAAATCGAGTCTTGAGCAGCGGGACTGGTGGTGGGTCTGGTTTAACTCTCCCCCACACCCGTCATAAGGGCTCCTGCGACACCTCACCCACTTCCTGCGGGAGAGATGGAGGGGGTCCAGGCTAGTCTGGCCATGGACACGGGAGTCAGATCAACTGGTGTGCAGGTTTCCAGTTTGATTTTCCTTGTGAGGTCCAGTGAATTCACGGTTCTGTATTGAAGGCCACAGGCCCCCTCTTCAGGGGGAGCTTTTTTTAAGGGAGCGGCTCATTTGCTCTTATTCTGATTGCCCACCCTTGTGGTGCCGGGTGACTCTAACAGCGTGCTCCCTTCTTAACATTCGCTTTCCCCTGCTAGGAAATGGTGGAGTGTGGCCAGTGCGCTTCCGATGCTTTGTCATAGCTCTGCTTTTGTTGCCCCCCCCCCCCGTGTGGTTGTCCAAACTTGAGCCGTCTTTTGTCACCTGCAGGCAAGGACTATCGTGACTACTCCGACTTCCCGGCGAAAAGAGTTCTTTTCCTGTGCAGGTCGGCCGCTGCTCTTTCGGCTGGTGGGACGAGGGAGCTTTGGGGTGCTTCCCTGGCCACAGGGATTGTTTCCAGGGAAGGGAACACTGCCCCCCCACCCCGCATGAGCCTACCCTCCAGTGTGTTGCCCTGTGCATGTCTGTGAGAGAAGAAGGGGAAAGAGAGATCCCACTGCAGGAAGACACCAAAGGAAACCCCTGCCCCAATAGATCCCATGGTAAGGGATCTGAATTCTCCCCTGGGGTCTCCATTGAGAATGAGATCCCATTGCCCTTCTCTGCTGCTTCTTGCAAGCGGGCGTTTCCTGAGACTACAGTGGTTCATCAACTTACTTTAATCCGTTCCGAATGCATGCTCTTCAGTCGATCAGCAGTGGTCCCCCGCCCATTCGCGGTTCATATACTGCGATCCCACTATATCATGGGCCTGCAAGGGCCTTCCTGGGCCTTCTGGAGGCCCGAAAATGGCTTCCCTGTGAACAGGCAGTCACTTCCAGTTCGCAGAAAACCATTTCTGAGGGCTCCGAGGACCTTTTTAGGCCTGTCGGAAGCCTCAGCAATTATTCTGGCGACCGTAGAAGTCTCTTTCGGTTTACCAGAAATCACTTCCGGTTCGCAGGGAGGCCCAGGAAGGCCCTTGCAGGACCATTCGGGGCAGAGCCAGGTTGGGGGGGGTAAGGACAAGGGCCCCCAGCTAGGACCCCCAGGTCTGGCCCTACCTGCATCCACATATTGCGGATTTTCAGTTATCGCGGGTTAAGTCGGGCCCCTAACCCTGCGAAAGGCCGGGGGGGGGGGGGATGTCACTGTACTCTTAAGTTGGGGTGTCCATCTAAAAATTGAAAAAAATAAGTTAAAAAAATAAAAAAAATGTAAGTCAAGCAGATCGTATCTCAAATTTGTAAGGCGGCAGTTAAAACGCCAACAGTTTTCCGCTCTTAAGTCAGGGTACCACTGTAGTTTCCTTTGATGTGAGTTGATGTCAACGTCTGGTGGGCATAAAAGCCACAATGGGAAACATGCCCCCTGCTCGAGGATGGGGTGGTGGTGGTGGTGGGGCTCCATCCTGCCTCAGAAGGGAGTCGTGCTGCTCACAGGGTCCCTCTCCTCCTCCTCCTTCTTTCGCTGCTGCTGCTGCAGGAGGGGATCTGGCTTCCTCACGGCTGGGGCAGCTCTTTCCCCTGGACCCAAGGACGGAGGAGGAGGAGGAGGACTTCTACTTTTCTATGTCTGTGAAGATTCTCAGTCATCCAGGTGAGTTTCTCTGGAAGTTGAGTCATGGCTACTGGACTTCTTTTTTAGAGATAGAAACGTTTCGCTGCTCATCCAAACAGCTTCATCAGTCTGAATACATCCAGTGCGAGTCCTCCATCTTATAGTCAGCTTTGACCTCTTGTCACCCTGGTCTGAATTAGTGGCGTCAGGCATAGTCTATCTGCTACTTATCAGGGTGTGCTTTCCAAAAGTACCCAGACAAATCAAAAAGCCTTCAGCACCAAGGCCATAACTAGCGATCCATTCTTGATAGGTTTCAGCACCTTAGGCCGGTCTGGGTAAAAGGCGGAACTTGACGGAACTCCCTGATTTCATATGATTTTTACATGGGATCCTACCCAAATCACCATCAAATCACACATCCCATTCATGGTCAACTATTACACAAGAATAATCATGTTTCCTCCAGCACATGGCTCAGCAGTGGCGCAAAAACATGGTTCCATCGCACGGAACCATCTGATTTCATATGATTTTTACATTGGATCATGATAAATCCACTATCATATATAGAGCCCATTTCAATCCACAGATTGCACAACAAAAATCACGGGTCCATCAGCGCATGGCTCCACAGTGGCGCAAAAACATGGTTCCAAGGCACGGAACCACACGGAACTCCCTGATTTTTACCCAGGATCAACTCCAAAACACTATCACATCCTAGGCCCCATCCATACACACAGACTGCACACCCGAAATCAGGCGTCCGTCAGCGCATGGCTCTGCAGTGGCGCAAAAACATGGTTCCAAGGCACGGAACCACACGGAACTACCTGATTTTTACTCAGGATCAACTCCAAAACACTATCACATCCTAGGCCCCATCCATACACACAGACTGCACACCCAAAATCAGGCGTCCGTCAGCGCATGGCTCCGCAGCGGCACAAAAACATGGTTCCAAGGCACAGAACCAAACTGAACTACCTGAGTTTTACCCAGGATCAACTCCAAAACACTATCACATCCTAGGCCCCATCCATACACACAGACTGCACACCCGAAATCAGGCGTCCGTCAGCGCATGGCTCCGCAGAGGCGCAAAAACATGGTTCCAAGGCACGGAACCACACGGAACTCCCTGATTTTTACCCAGGATCAACTCCAGAACACTATCACATCCTAGGCCCCATCCATACACACAGGCTGCACATCCGAAATCAGGGGTCCGTCAGCGCATGGCTCCGCAGTGGCGCATAAACATGGTTCCAAGGCACGGAACCACATGGAACTACCTGATTTTTAGCCAGGATCAACTCCAAAACACTATCACATCCTAGGCCCCATCCATACACACAGACTGCACACCCGAAATCAGGCGTCCGTCGGCGCATGGCTCCACAGCGGCGCAAAAACGGATCTGGGTAAAAGGCGGAACTTGACGGAACTACCTGATTTTTACCCAGGATCAACTCCAAAACACTATCCCATCTTAGGCCCCATCCATACACACAGACTGCACACCCGAAATCAGGCGTCCGTCAGCGCACGGCTCTACAGAGGCGCAAAAATATGGTTCCAAGGCACGGAACCACACGGAACTACCTGATTTTTAACCGGGATCAACTCCAAACGACTATCACATCCTAGGCCCCATCCATACACACAGACTGCACATCCGAAATCAGGCGTCCGTCAGCGCATGGCTCTGCAGTGGCGCAAAAACATGGTTCCAAGGCACGGAACCACACGGAACTACCTGATATTTACTCAGGATCAACTACAAAACACTATCACGTCCTAGGCCCCATCCATACACAAAGACTGCACACCCGAAACCAGGCGTCCGTCAGCGCATGGCTCTGCAGTGGCGCAAAAACATGGTTCCAAGGCACGGAACCACACGGAACTACCTGATTTTTACTCAGGATCAACTACAAAACACTATCACGTCCTAGGCCCCATCCATACACAAAGACTGCACACCCGAAATCAGGCGTCCGTCAGCGCATGGCTCTGCAGTGGCGCAAAAACATGGTTCCAAGGCACGGAACCACACGGAACTCCCTGATTTTTACCCAGGATCAACTCCAAAACACTATCCCATCCTAGGCCCCATCCATACACACAGGCTGCACATCCGAAATCAGGCGTCCGTCAGCGCATGGCTCTGCAGTGCCGCAAAAATATGGTTCCAAGGCACGGAACCACACGGAACTACCTGATTTTTACCCAGGATCAACTCCAAAACACTATCACATCCTAGGCCCCATCCATACACACAGACTGCACACCCGAAATCAGGGGTCCGTCAGCGCATGGCTCCACAGCGGCGCAAAAATATGGTTCCAAGGCACGGAACCACATGGAACTACCAGATTTTTACCCAGGATCAACTCCAAAACACTATCACATCCTAGGGCCCATCCATACACACAGACTGCACATCCGAAATCAGGCGTCCGTCAGCGCATGGCTCCGCAGCGGCGCAAAAACATGGTTCCAAGGCACGGAACCACACGGAACTCCCTGATTTTTACCCAGGATCAACTCCAAAACACTATCACATCCTAGGCCCCATCCATACACACAGACTGCACACCCGAAATCAGGGGTCCGTCAGCGCATGGCTCCACAGCGGCGCAAAAATATGGTTCCAAGGCACGGAACCACATGGAACTACCTGATTTTTACCCAGGATCAACTCCAAAACACTATCACATCCTAGGGCCCATCCATACACACAGACTGCACATCCGAAATCAGGGATCCGTCAGCGCATGGCCCTGCAGTGGCGCAAAAACATGGTTCCAAGGCACGGAACCACACGGAAATGCACGTTACTTACCTGTAAGTTAAGTTCTTCGAGTGGGCCTCTGTGAATACACACAATGGGTCTTCATGCCTGCGCGCTTGAGTTCCCATTCGTTCCAAGCTTAAGGCTTACAAGCCTCTCCCCTCTGTGCGCATGCTCACCCATCTCCCGCCTTGCTGACTCAGTTCCCCTCTGGTCCGCCGCTGACCCTTTGAGAGTACAACGAGCCATGACGGAGAGAAGTGAAGCGGGTAGGTGGTGTGTATTCACAGAGGTCCTCTCGAAGACCTGTAAGTTAAGTAACCTGCATTTCTTCTTCGTGGACTCTGTGAATCCACACATAGCGTGACTGGCAAGCTGACTTACCGGTGGAGGGTAGTCATGGTAGCACAGTTGTCAAAACTGCTTTGCCAAATGCGGCTGATCTCTGCGTCCTGACATCTAGCTTGTAGTGCCTCAGGATCGTAGATGGTCGAGACCAGGTAGCCACTTTGCATATGTCTTCCAGGGGCACTCCTTTTAGGAAAGCCGTGGAGGAGGCTACTGCTCTTGTAGAGTGTGCCTGAGGCATGACAGGTAGGGAGACATGCGCAGTGGTGTAAGCCATTTTGATAGTTGTAACAATCCATCTGGAGATGGATTGAGGGGATACCTGATGACCTCGAGATGGTGCCGAGGTCCTGATAAAGAGCTTGTGTGTCTTTCTAACGGAAGCTGTTCTGGAAGTATAAAAGAGGAGAGCTCTTTTGACGTTGAGGGAGTGAAGCTTTCTCTCGAGGTCAGTACTTGGGTTTGGGAAGAAGGTTGGTAGACTAAGTGGCTGAGACACGTGGAAGGATGACACTATCTTCGGTAAGAAAGAGATGTCCGGCCGAAGTTCCACTCTGTCATGATGGAATGTGAGGAACTGTGGGTCCGCTCTGAGCGCAGTGAGTTCTGAAGCTCATCTGGCTGATGTGATTGCCACTAGAAAAGCTGTTTTTAAGGTAAGTAAGTACAGAGACGTGGTCGCCATAGGTTCAGGTAGTTAGACAGTTCAGTACCAGGAAGAGAGACCATTGTGGTGTCAGGGCTCTATGTTGTGGACTTAGGTTAGCAATGCCTCGTAGGAACCTCTTAAGTTTAGGATGAATAAACAAGGCTGCTGCCTCCGAATCAGGTGGTTGATGTGCCACTACGGCTGCAGTGTAGACTCTTAAGGTAGATAAGGATAGTCCTCTGTTGAAGAGCAAGAGGAGGAATTCTAGGAGGACCTGAATGTTAGTTGGACTCGAGGGTTGAGAGCTGGCTCGAGTGAAATGTAGGAAGGATGCGCACTTATGTGCATATAGTGTATTTGTAGACTTCTTCCTGGAGCTTGTGTGTGCATCTGTAATTGTTAGCAGATGTACCATGCCGTCAGGTGGAGAGTCAGGACGTCTGGGTGTCTGACTTGGCCCTGGTGATGTGTCAGGAGATCAGGCGTTGATGTCAGCCTGATAGAGTCGATCGCCATTGTTTGTAAGACTTGAAACCATGGCTGTCTTGGCCACCGCGGGGCCAGCAGTATGACATGGGCTCCGTGGTGCCTGATCTTCATCAGCATTCTCTGGATGAGTGGTATTGGTGGGAACGTGTAGAGAAGACCCGGGGGCCAGCTGGTGGCAAAGGCATCTCCCTGTGAGTGTTTGCCTATTCCTGCTCTGGAGCAGTACAAGCTGCATTTGGTGTTGGCTTGAGATGCAAATAGATCCATGGTTGGGGTGGCCCACCTGGTGCAGAGGATCTGAAACGCTGTCTCTGAGAGGCTCCACTCGTGGTTGTCGTGGGTGAGGCGGCTCAGTTCATCTGCCGCCACATTGTTGCATGACGCAATATGTATGGCTATTGGGTGAATGCCCTTGGCTATGCACCATCTCCAAAGTTTGAGGGTGAGGTGCAGTAGAGATTTCGAGTGAGTTCCTCCTTGCTTGTTCAAGTAATAAAGTGCTGTAGTATTGTCTGTTATTACTTGAACCATCTTGTGTGCAAGGAGGAGTTCGAATGCCTTGAGGGCTTTGAAAATGGCAAGGAGTTCTAGGTAGTTGATATGATGGGCTTGCTCCTTGAGTGTCCACCTGTGATGGATCGAGAGGTGGTTGCAGGTGGCGCCCCATCCCGGCGTACTGGCGTCTGTGGTTACCTGGATGGACAGGTAACGCTGTTTGAAGGGCCTTCCCGTTCTTAGATCGCGGGAGGACTTCCACCACCTTAGGCTGGTGAGGAGGGCGGAGGTGACTCTGAGCCGTTTGGACGGGATGTTGCAGCGAGGTCAAAACTAGGCTAGAAGCCATGCCTGCAAAGGTCTCATGCGAAGTCTGGCGTATGGGATGAGAGCCGTAGTTGAGGCCATCAGGCCTAGTACGCATTGGGCCTAATGTGCAGATACCTTTGTGGAGTCCAGAAAGGGGCCTAGGATGTGTTACTGGTTTGGAGCTGCTCCTGGGTAAAAATCAGGTAGTTCCATGTGGTTCTGTGCCTTGGAACCATGTTTTTGCGGCACTGCAGAGCCATGCGCTGACGGACGCCTGATTTCGGATGTGCAGCCTGTGTGTATGGATGGGGCCTAGGATGTGATAGTGTTTTGGAGTTGATCCTGGGTAAAAATCAGGGAGTTCCGTGTGGTTCCGTGCCTTGGAACCATGTTTTTGTGCCACTGCGGAGCCATGTGCTGACGGATCCCTGATTTCGGGTGTGCAGACTGTGTGTATGGATGGGGCCTAGGACGTGATAGTGTTTTGGAGTTGATCCTGGGTAAAAATCAGGTAGTTCCGTGTGGTTCCGTGCCTTGGAACCATGTTTTTGCACCACTGTGGAGCCATGCGCCGACGGACCCCTGATTTCGGGTGTGCAGTCTGTGTGTATGGATGGCGCCTAGGATGTGATAGTGTTTTGGGGTTGATCCTGGGTAAAAATCATGTAGTTCCGTGTGGTTCCGTGCCTTGGAACCATGTTTTTGCGCCACTGCAGAGCCATGCGCTGACGGACGCCTGATTTCGGATGTGCAGCCTGTGTGTATGGATGGGGCCTAGGATGTGATATTGTGTTGGAGTTGATCCTGGGTAAAAATCAGGGAGTTCCGTCAAGTTCCGCCTTTTACCCAGACCCGTTTTTGCGCCGCTGTGGAGCCATGCGCCGATGGACCCCTGATTTCAGGTGTGCAGTCTGTGTGTATGGATGGGGCCTAGGATGTGATAGTGTTTTGGAGTTGATCCTGGGTAAAAATCAGGGAGTTCCGTGTGGTTCCGTGCCTTGGAACCATGTTTTTGTGCCACTGCAGAGCCATGCGCTATCGGACGCCTGATTTTGGGTGTGCAGTCTCTGTGTATGGATGGGGCATAGGATGTGATAGTGTTCTGGAGTTGATCCTGGGTAAAAATCAGGGAGTTCCGTGAAGTTCCGCCTTTTACCCAGACCCGTTTTTGCGCCACTGTGGAGCCATGCGCCGACGGACCCCTGATTTCGGGTGTGCAGTCTGTGTGTATGGATGGGGCCTAGGATGTGATAGTGTTTTGGAGTTGATCCTGGGTAAAAATCAGGGAGTTCCGTGTGGTTCCATGCCTTGGAACCATGTTTTTGTGCCACTGCGGAGCCATGTGCTGACGGATCCCTGATTTCGGTTGTGCAGTCTGTGTGTATGGATGGGGCCTAGGATGTGATAGTGTTTTGGAGTTGATCCTGGGTAAAAATCAGGGAGTTCCGTGTGGTTCCATTCCTTGGAACCATATTTTTGCGCCACTGCAGAGCCATGCGCTGACGGATCCCTGATTTCGGGTGTGCAGACTGTGTGTATGGATGGGGCCTAGGATGTGATAGTGTTTTGGAGTTGATCCTGGGTAAAAATCAGGTAGTTCCGTGTGGTTCCGTGCCTTGGAACCATGTTTTTGCGGCACTGCAGAGCCATGCGCTGACGGACGCCTGATTTCGGATGTGCAGCCTGTGTGTATGGATGGGGCCTAGGATGTGATAGTGTTTTGGAGTTGATCCTGGGTAAAAATCAGGTAATTCTGTGTGGTTCCGTGCCTTGGAACCATGTTTTTGCGCCGCTGCAGAGCCGTGCGCTGACGGACGCCTGATTTCGGATGTGCAGCCTGTGTGTATGGATGGGGCCTAGGATGTGATAGTGTTTTGGAGTTGATCCTGGGAAAAAATCAGGGAGTTCCGTGTGGTTCCGTGCCTTGGAACCATGTTTTTGTGCCACTGCGGAGCCATGTGCTGACGGATCCCTGATTTCGGGTGTGCAGTCTGTGTGTATGGATGGGGCCTAGGATGTGATAGTGTTTTGGACTTGATCCTGGGTAAAAATCAGGGAGTTCCGTGTGGTTCCATTCCTTGGAACCATGTTTTTGCGCCACTGTGGAGGCATGCGCTGACGGATCCCTGATTTCGGGTGTGCAGACTGTGTGTATGGATGGGGCCTAGGATGTGATAGTGTTTTGCAGTTGATCCTGGGTAAAAATCAGGTAGTTCCGTGTGGTTCCGTGCCTTGGAACCATGTTTTTGCGGCACTGCAGAGCCATGCGCTGACGGACGCCTGATTTCGGATGTGCAGCCTGTGTGTATGGATGGGGCCTAGGATGTGATAGTGTTTTGGAGTTGATCCTGGGTAAAAATCAGGTAATTCTGTGTGGTTCTGTGCCTTGGAACCATGTTTTTGCGCCACTGCAGAGCCATGCGCTGACGGACGCCTGATTTCGGGTGTGCAGTCTGTGTGTATGGATGGGGCCTAGGACGTGATAGTGTTTTGTAGTTGATCCTGGGTAAAAATCAGGTAGTTCCGTGTGGTTCCGTGCCTTGGAACCATGTTTTTGCGCCACTGCAGAGCCATGCGCTGACGGACGCCTGATTTCGGATGTGCAGCCTGTGTGTATGGATGGGGCCTAGGATGTGATAGTGTTTTGGAGTTGATCATGGGTAAAAATCAGGTAGTTCCGTGTGGTTCCGTGCCTTGGAACCATGTTTTTGCGGCACTGCAGAGCCATGCGCTGACGGACGCCTGATTTCGGATGTGCAGCCTGTGTGTATGGATGGGGCCTAGGATGTGATAGTGTTTTGGAGTTGATCCTGGGTAAAAATCAGGGAGTTCCGTGTGGTTCCATTCCTTGGAACCATGTTTTTGCGCCACTGTGGAGGCATGCGCTGACGGATCCCTGATTTCGGGTGTGCAGTCTGTGTGTATGGATGGGGACTAGGATGTGATAGTGTTTTGGAGTTGATCCTGGGTAAAAATCAGGTAGTTCCGTGTGGTTCCGTGCCTTGGAACCATGTTTTTGCACCGCTGCAGAGCCATGCGCTGACGGACGCCTGATTTCGGATGTGCAGTCTGTGTGTATGGATGGGGCCCAGGACGTGATAGTGTTTCCTAGTTGATCCTGGGTAAAAATCAGGTAGTTCCGTGTGGTTCCGTGCCTTGGAACCATGTTTTTGCGGCACTGCAGAGCCATGCGCTGACGGACGCCTGATTTCGGGTGTGCAGTCTGTGTGTATGGATGGGGCCTAGGATGTGATAGTGTTTTAGAGTTGATCCTGGGTAAAAATCAGGGAGTTCCGTGTGGTTCCGTGCCTTGGAACCATGTTTTTGCGCCACTGTGGAGCCATGCGCTGATGGACCCGTGATTTTTGTTGTGCAATCTGTGGATTGAAATGGGCTCTATATATGATAGTGGATTTATCATGATCCAATGTAAAAATCATATGAAATCAGATGGTTCCGTGCGATGGAACCATGTTTTTGCGCCACTGCCGAGCCATGCGCTGGAGGAAACGTGATTATTCTTGTGTAATAGTTGACCATGAATGGGATGTGTGATTTGATGGTGATTTGGGAAAGATCCCATGTAAAAATCATATGAAATCAGGGAGTTCCGTCAAGTTCCGCCTTTTACTTTCTTCCACCTTAGGCCATTGTTCTCCTTAAGCCTATGGATACTCTTGGATGCTGCTTGATAATTGAAGGCTCAAACACATCGAGAACCATCAGAACAAAAACAACAGCCTTTGTTATTCTGCGTGGCTGTGATCTTGCTGAGAATACACTGTTGTCCATAATTTACATAGTACACTGTGTCCGTAGGCTAAGAATAGGTATATCAGAAATGTAAATTCCAATTATACTTTCCCTCTAACAGAAGAAAATACACTCCCCAGAACTTGATTCTAGACATTGTATTTGAAATATTTTCTAGTCCTATTCACTCCCTTCAGCATGATAAAATTTGCGTGTACACTGTTTCTGTGTACACTGAGTTTAATACATTACTGTTCCTCACCTTGCATTAACTTTTCTCGAGTGCTTTTTATAAAAATTTGGTTGTGTCAGACATATGTAGCAATCTGGAACTTCAGAATTTGATTAAATAGTCACACACGAGTTGATCAGACTAGTTTGGGACACTGAAAATATACTGGAAGTGGAAAAAAATAGCATGGCATTCTTGAATTCCTGAGTTTGATTTGAAAATAGATGTTTTTTTTAAGATTCTGTATAGGTTTCTAATGGGTGCTTAGAGAGAAATAGACAGTATTTGGAATCTGCTTGATTAATTTTATAAAACAAATAAATAATGCTTTTAAAGGATAATTAGTTAATACTTTTTAGATAAGTGGCACTTAATGAGTAAATTACTAACACAGTGTATAAGGTCATCAGAATCTCCTGATACTTTAGCATCTCAAGAATTGTTTTCCAAAAGAAAAATGCCGTCGGTCCTGTTTTCTTTTTTATGTGTGTTGGAAACTAAAAACTGTGTAATTCTGTGTGCAGAGCATTTTAAACCTTTGAATCTTCTAATGAAATAATGGCTGGTTTTACCTCTGGACAGTTGAAATATTACTGGTAAAGTGTGGTTTAGAGGTAGCCTGCTTGAGGTAACCTAGAATGTCCTAGCTGTAGGCCCTTGTACTAATGCAGCTTGGACACACATATAAGCTATCCAGAGTAAATGTAATATCTCTTGAGGTAAAAGTTGGACAGATAAAGATGCTTACAAGATATCAATTTTATTGATAATGCTCTTCATGTTTTTTCCATACTATGAATTCTACAAACTAGAGATGGGCACGACTTAGCGGTATTCCCGTTTCCGTTTCCGTTACTCGGTTCCGTTACTCTACGGAAACGGTAACGGGAATTACTCCGCCAGACTTCGAGCTCGAACCGACGAACGAACAATTTTGGTCTGATTTGTCGTGCTCGTTCCTTGCATCACGCGATTGCGCGATGCCACGCGGCACAGAAAAAAAGTTTTTAAAAGTTTAAAAAACCTGGTTCCCGGCCAAAAAGCAGGCGGAAAAATGCCTGCCGTGCCTCAGGACACCTACCAGAGGGGTTGTTTCTGGAGGTCCCTGGCCTCCCCCCCCCATCCTGGGCTGCTCTGGTGGGACTCACCCACAGGCTCGCAGCCAGCAGCCAGCAAAAAGCCCAGTCTCGCCGGCTGCCGGCCGCCGCAGCCAATTAAAGCGCAAGCAAGCGGCACGGACGGCACAGGAAAAAACTTTTAAACTCTCCCCCGTCCCCCCATCCATTCCCGGGCCAAAAAAGCAGGCGGAAAAATGCCTGCTTGACTAAGGGCGCAGGGCACCTACCGGAGGGGTGGTTTCTGGAGGGGGGGTCCCGCCTCCCCCCCGTCCTGGGCAGCCGGACTCGAGTCGCCATGCCATGCGGTGCGGGCGGGGGATCCAAAATGGGGCGGCGAACGCAATATTGTTTTTGAAATCGTGGTCCAAAAACACAAGCACAACAGAAACACGCGAAAATTTATAAACTGCCAGATTTTTCACAGTAGCAGTGGGTTTTTTCTGGCAACAAAATGTCTCTCCTCTCCTCCTCTGTCCTCCATTGATTTTATTTTATTTTATTTTTTTTACACCTGCGCAATGATGGGCTGGCCGAGTGGCCAGCCATGTGGGAGTGGACGACCATGCAAATTTTTGGAGCCATCCCACCAATCGCACGGCCACTTGGCCATGGAGACTTCTGGGATGTGCCAAAAAGCCCCCTAAAACCTGCCCTAGCCCCCTAACCCTAAGCCTAACCCTTGACTCCGTCCATACCCATACGTCACAGACTGTCCTCTTAGTGGGTCAGAGAGGCACCCAGAGGTGCAACCCACTAGCCCACCGTAACCTTACCCGTCACTAGCCTAACCCTAGCACTAACCCACCTTAACCCTAAGCCAGATCTACTTGCTTGCATTGCACTACACGCAGCAAGTACAATTCCCTTCTGTGTGAGACATGGCGGTGCGAGAGCCTTGTGTAGGGAAGGCATGATGCTATCAGTCACTCTCACTGGTCTCACTGTCTGCACAACTGGTATGCAATATCCATATGGCTATTGCATACCATTTTGCAGCAGCAGCAGGTGAAGAGGGGAAACCCCCATGTTGAGGGGTCTCTTCGAGCCTGCTTCCCCTTCCTAGTGGGAGGATAGGAGGCACCCACGGGTGCCTCCAGGAGCCCACTTTCCCTTTATAGCGGGCCAGAGGAGGCACCCACCACAGAGGTGCCTCCAGGAGCCCGCTCCCCCCCCAAAACCAGTACTAACGACAACGAAAAAACGAAAAAACGAACCGACTAATTTTTGCGAATTTTCGCGAAAAACGGAAACGAGCCGAAACGGAACCGGCCCGACTAACGACAACTCGAAAATTTTTTTTTTCAAGTCGTGCCCATCTCTACTACAAACGATATTAAGGTTCTTATAGTGGCTAAGCAGTTCTGTGTAATTTATATAAATAGAACACACACACCAATAATTGTGATTCAGTACCCTGGAATTCTTGGCACTGGCTTATCTTGTCTAACGCTGGTTATGCTTTTTATATCCACTGTAATTATATGACAATTATATGTCAGAATTGAACCTCTCCAACTTCCAGAATTCTCCAGCCAACCTGAGACCAGAAGATTTATTTTTTATTTATTAGATTTATATCATGCCTATCTGGCCATTGTCAGATACCTAACAATACAGTGGTACCTCTGATAACAAATTTAATTTGTTCTCAGAGGCAATTTGTTATCTGAAAAGCTTGTTATCCGAAACATGGTTTCCCATTGAAATGAATGGGAAACCAATTAATCCGTTCCGGAGGTCTGAAAAAAGGCAAAAAAGCTGGGGGGGGGGGGTGTTTCCAGACCTCTTTATAAAATGCACTTTAGAGGCTTGCAGTGCTGGAATACCCTCCAGAACATCCCCCTGCAGTGCAACGCAAACATGGAGAAGAGAAACCAGCAAGACTACCCCGGTCTGTTCCCGCCCAAAGTGCAATGGGGAAAAATGCAAACAAACAAGCAGGAAGAAAAATCCAACCCATTTTTGCCTGCTGAGCAATGAAAAAAGACTGCAAACACGGAGCAATGAAACCAGCAAGACTACCCCAGCCAAAAATGCAAATAAAAGCAGTGCAAAGATTAATAAAAGCTAGCTCCCTATCTTACCAAGTTCGAAAGGTCCCTCATGTGCCGTGCGTCAAATCACAGCTCATTTTTTTCTAGGCTACAGGCGGTCTCTTTGCTTTTAATACTCTTGGAAAGATCTGCTTGGCTGGAGGGAAAAAGACAGACAAGATCTGTGGAAGATGACTCAGCAAACGGAGGGGGAATGGACCCAGGAAGCTTGCCTGCTCCTTCTTCTGCTGGAGTTCTCCTGCCAGTGACTGAATGTGGTACAACAGGTTTTGTTGCGGTGTGCCCTCAAGTTGCCTGTGATTTATGGCGGCCCTATGAATGAGTGGCCTCCAAAATGCCCTGCACCTTCCTTAGAATGTGGGCCAAGGTTTACGTACTTTGTTGTCTGGGCCAGGATCCCGTATCGTGTCGGCCTGTGGGACTCCCAAGTGCACGAGGTGCTGGCAAATTGCCCTAGCAAATCCTGCCGTTGCTCACGCTTAAATATTGATTGCGATGCCGACCAATGGTGTCACAGCTGTGGCTGAGGCACCTGGCTGGAAAAGCCTTAATAAAACCATGCCTTCTGGTTCCTAGTTCATTGCTCTATTGGCCATGCCACACTGGCTTCAAGCCCTAAGTTGCAACCACGGACACGTGGACCTCCTTCTGTATCCAGGAGATGGAAGCCAAGGTTTCAAGAGCACCCACAGAAACTGCAAGATGAAATGAAGGCCAACATCGATGGGTGGGTTTGGCATTTATTATGAAGAAAGAAAGAAAAAGAAACCCGGATCATCTGTGTGGTCCCAGGGTGTCTGCCTCCTTAAAAGCTGGATTTTCAAAGCGAGGCAAAAAATTCCCTACCTCTTGGGTAAGTCTTAGAAAATAGAAACCTTGCTTAAGGGAGCATTACTGGGTTTTCTCCCCCCCCCGCAAAAAAGCCCAGTGGCCGTGGGGACAGCATTTTTAGACACAGTTTATCTAGTAATTTAAACTGCTTTTAAAGGGACGTGAGACTGGGGCCGTCATTGCAACCCTCATCCTTTCCTTCAGTTCCCCTCACTTCGCCCCAAAGCCGGGCTCCGGTTGCAGGGCAGGGCCCCTTGGGCTGGAGCATGGGTTGGCCTCCCTTGGAAACTCTGGGGCTTGGACCCAAAGGGCTTCAGCAAAGCTCACCTGGAGAGTTTGAATTCTCCTCCTCCTCCTCCTCCTCCTCTTCCTCCTCCTCTTTCAGGTGGTGAAGCGCTTCTGTGAGGGCGGCTACAACACACTGGTCTCCACCTGCGTTGGGGAAGAAGGGCTGGACCTCACTGTCTGTTTTGACGCTCAGAGAAGCCCCGTGCATCTCGTGCAGCGCATGGGCCGGACTGGCCGCAAGCGCCGGGAGCGGGTCGTGGTCCTCCTCTCTGAAGGGAGGGAGGAGCGGGTGAGCCGAGGGGTATAATGCCATTATGCAAAACGATAGTAAGGCCCCACCTGGAGTATTGTGAACAATTCTGGTCTCCACATCTCAAAAAAGACATAGTGGAACTGGAAAAGGTGCAGAAGAGAGCGATTAAAATGATTACTGGGCTGGGAAAATCTCCCTTATGAGGAAAGGCTAAAACATTTGGGGCTCTTTAGTCTGGAAAGAAAGGCGCCTGAGGGGGGATATGATTGAGACGTCCAAAATAATGCAGGGTATGAGTCAAGTGGCTAGAGGGAAGCTCTTCTCTCTCTCCCAAAATACCAGAACTAGGGGACATACACTCAAATTGAGGGCTGGGAGAGTAAGAACAGACAAAAGAAAATATTTTTTCACCCAGCGCGTTGTTAGTCTGTGGAACTCCCTGCCACAGGATGTGGTGATGGCATCTGGCCTGGATGCCTTCAAAAGGGGATTGGACAGATGCCTGGAGGAAAAGTCTATCACAGGTTACAAACCATGATGGAGATGTGTCTTCTCCAGGCTTAAAACCGGGGTACTTCAAGGGCCAGATGCAGGGGAGTGGTATCAGGAGACAGATATCTAGTCTCATGCGCTCCCAGAGGCATCTGGTGGGGTCACTGTGAGATACAGGAAGTTGGACTAGATGGGCCTTTGGCCTGATCCAACATGGCTCTTCTTATGTTCTTTTGTTCTTATGGTGGTGGGGGGTTGGGGCTGGTGGTGAAGAGGGAGCTCCTTCTGCAGTCACTGGTTCTGGTTTTCCTAAAGACTTAAGTTCCACCTTTGGAAAAGGCTACATATTATTTCCCTTCTCCATCTTTCCTTGGAAGGTTAGAAGGCTGAGTGAACCTCGAGCCCTTGACCTGAGCCTGGGATATAACTCAGGTTGTGGGCAGAGTCTTCACTGCAGTGCTGCAGTTTAACCGCTGTGCCACAAATCTCCTGGTGCAAGGAGCAGAAATTTGCCTAACCAATAAGTGTAATTTAGGCAGTTACTTCACGCTTGTTTTCTCTCTGTAAGTGTTGCATTTAGGAGTGGTACAAAAAAAAGTTACTTCATGTCCGTTGTGCAACTACAGAAAATTGTCGCGACCACGCCCCTTAAACGGGGTCTAAGCGTGACAGATACAATCTTGTACCCGGTGATGGGGTGGTGTTTTCCCTTGTCGTTCTTCCGTCCCGCTTCCTTTTCCGAAACAAGGCACCCTATAGTAACAAAAGGCTACAGCATTTGGGGCTCTTTAGTCTGGAAAAAAGGCGCCTGAGGGGGGATATGATTGAGACGTACAAAATAATGCAGGGCATGAGTCAAGTGGATGGAGGGACGCTCTTCTCCCTCTCACAAATTACCAGAACTAGGAGACATCCCTTCAAACTGAGGGTTGGGAGAGTGAGAACAGACAAAAGAAAATATTACTATTCTATGGAAACTAGTATTAGCTGGTGTTTGCATCAACTTTCCATACAACATTCCTGTTCTTGATAAAACCTTCAAAAACAGACAAAGTCAGCTTAAACATACAATATTTCAAAGATGGGACGGGACCATGGAGACAGCCCAGGCAGCGGTTGCCCAGTGAACCCAGAGGTGCCTTGTTTTCGGGGGCAAAGGACCTTTGTGATGCCGGCGTGAGGTCACCAGAGGTGCCTTAAAAATCACCCAGCCTGGAGCCTGGCTTTCATAGCAGGTGAATTTTTCACCAGCGCCACATCGGGACCATGACTCTGCTATTGGTCCTCATGTACCTGGTTCTCGCTGTGTTGAGCATATGGATGTTAACAGAACGTCAAGTCCAGGTCAGGATGCCTTCAAAAGGGGGTTGGACAGATTCCTGGAGGAAAATTCCATCACAGGTTTCAAACCATGAGGGAGATGTGTTATCTCCAGGCTTAAAACCGGGGTTCTTCAAGGGCCAGATGCAGGGGAGTAGTATCAGGAGACAGAGATCTAGTCTTGTGCGCTCTCAGAGGCATCTGGTGGGGCTACTGTGAGATATACAGGAAGCTGGACTAGACGGGCCTTTGGCCTGATCCAGCAGGGCTCTACTTAGGTTCTTAGGATTGGGATCAGAGGGGAGCTGGGCTAGATATGAGATCCTGTGGGTGCTCAGATCTGTTGCTTCTCTTGTTTTCCTCTGGCAGCTTCCTCCTCCCACAAAAGTCAAAGCGCACCGGGAGAAGAACAGAAGGAGGCATCATACATGCAAACACCACTCCAAGCGCAGGTGATCTTTTCTTGAACACCTTGTCATCCCAACATCCCAAAGAATGACAGCCAAATTATCTCTCCACTGGGTATTAGGGGCTTCCCACCACTTGGGCAAATGCCTTGGGAGACTTCCTATTGCTTAATTAACTAAAATGTTTGCAGGCCAGGCATTTTTTTTAACTGTTGCTATATCCTGGCTCCTCTCTTTCATTTTCCATGCTCTGCAGTCGAGGAAGACTTCACTAACTCCAAGATCAGTGACCTTGGTTTCATTGATCTACGGTCTGAAAATACTGAAAACATTACAAGGGAAAAAGATCTAGAAAAACTATTTCTAAATGTGTTTGCAGACCCACTTCTTTTCTTGTATTATTGTTGTAAACCACCCAGAGTGCCCCTGCTGCCAGATGGGCAGTATAGAAACCGAATAAATAAATAGGAAAATAGTAAATAAAGATGAAAACCAGGCACTTGAGGGAGCCAGAGACCTTGCTATCTATAGTGGCTAGTGAAGAATACATAATATGGTCTGTGGTCCCTAGTAGAGGCCACTTCTGTCAATGTAACTAAAATAGTTTGATTTTTTTCCCTTTTACGATGAGAAACAGAGAAAGATACTGAAATCTACAGTTTGAATAGATTTGGAGCCAATTGCTAGTAGATATGGGGCTCCAACTGTAATTCTTTCATTTTCATGCCTCTCCATTTCTTTCTTTTTTTAAAAAAAAAGGTGCAAGTGACATCCCAGGATTGTGACTTAACTCACGATTATCCACCAAGGTGCTATTTAATGCAAGAGGGTAGGTCATGTTGGCCAGAGTGATTAACAATCAATTTCACAATCCTGTGATGTGATCATTATGGGATGCCTAAGGCCAACCTCCGGGTTGGAGAGAGAGGCAGGAGATCTCTCAGTGCCATTGGCAGGGAATCGTAAGCAGGTGAAGACATCTTCTTAGGAAGACCCTGAAGCAAATGGTGAGCCGCTGTGTGAGACAGAATGCTGGTTTTGGATGGGCTGTGGTGGCCTGTTCCAGCAAGGCTGTCCTTATGTTCTTATGTGATGTTTAAAAGGCCCTGCAGCCTGCTTTGCAATAGTTCTAACAACAGAGTTGCAGAAACCGGGGGAATTGTGTTGTCATGGACAGAGTGGCAACTAAGGGTTTAAAGAAACGGGATGTGAGTCCCCACATGGCCCTGGACCTGGAGGAGACCCTTCTTGGCCCCTCACTGGCTTCCTTGTTGCGTCTGACCCCTTTCCCATCCTCACAGGGTCACCTGGTCATCATCAACCGCCTCCCTAGACTCCGTGACCGCCGTCTGGGGTTCGGCTTCTTCTTCTTCTGGTGAAGAGGATGGAGAACAGCCTTCCCAAGCTCCTGTGCCCCCAGCGGGTCGCAGGATCCGCTTCCTCCCTGCCAAGTCACAGGAGCTGCTGGAGGGGCACGTCCGGAAAAAAAACCTAGCCGGACCCCGCCAGCTCCCGTCGTTCCATCATGGGCGATCCACAGGGCGCTCTGTACTTTTGGACCAGGTATGAATCTGGAAGGGTTCTCTGTTTCCTCTCAAATCAAGTCAGTTCCTCCTCCTCCTCCTCCTCCTCCTCCTCCTGGGTTCCTCCATGCCTTCCTCAGTGCCAGCTTGGCCTCCAAAGGGCACCTTCTTCTTCCCTTGAGCTTGGACACCTTCCTTCCGCCTGGTGGAGGTCTTGCTCAGAGCAACACACTTGCTCATGTCCAACACACCTCCTGGACATCCCACGCGGGGGCCGTCGGCCGGATCTCCAGCCAGGACTTCTGGCTCAGGATCCTGCTCTCCTCCTGTACCATCTTCCTCCGAAAGGTCTTCTCCTTGGAGGCAGCCCCCAGGCTGGTGTCCATGGTGGCCCTTGTTGTGGACGCCCACCATTTCCTTCTGGGGCTTCTGGCTGAGGGACCTGCTGAGTGGCCCATTGGAGGGACTGGCCTCCTCTGGAATTTGCCTTCCCCAGCTCTCCTCTTCCCTGGCAGGCAGAACGCCAAGGTGGACCGGGCCTCTTGCCAAGGGGTGGGCAGCGAAGCAGCAGTGGCTGCTGCTCTTCCAGGTTGTCCGGGAGGCCCTTCCTGTTCCTGCAAGGGGGAAAAAAGGATTTAGGGGGAAGAGAGAATAGCCCAGTGCAGAGCTACATAGAAGATGACACTTTTCTGCACATGCTCAAGTGCACTCTTATTTTTTATCCACCTACAGTAGGAACGCAGTATCTGCATGCTGTTGGTTCCAAAGTGCCCAGCGGATGCCAAAAACCAGCCAACTGTCAAAAAAGTTTCAATGTTTTTCTTCATTTAGCATTTGAAGCCATTTCATTTTAACAATTTCTTATTTGTTTTAGCCATTTCAGGATCACCCGCATCGCCACGTGCAGTTGGGCTCCTCTGGCTTCTCGAGGCCACGCTGGGAAACCTTTCCCCGAGCTCCTCCACCCTTGGTCGGCCGAAGGATCTCCTTCCTTTCCTTCAAGGAACAGGAGCTCCTGGAATCGAACATCTGGAGGAAACATAACAAGGACGATGCAAGACGGACTCTGCACGCTGCCTCCGCCCAGCAGAGAAATCTGCCGCCATTCAACCCTCCGAAAACCACGGCGTGGCATAGGCAACCCACAGGGCCCTCCGTGGCCAGCCCAAGCGCGTGGGCACAGAGCCTGAGGCCCCCAATCTTAAATCTTGGGCCACACCAGGAGACGCCACGGCACCGTCGGCAAACCCTCGAGTGGAGCGTGCAGGCCACGAGGAGGGCCTGGGTGAGGCGTCCAGAGCCCTGCCAGAAAAGCCCGGAGCCCCATTGGAAAAGCCCGGAGCCATGCAGGCCGTGCCCTGGGCCCCACCTGGCAAGCGCGGTGCCCCGGATGCCAAACCCAGGGCCCTGCCTGCCGAGCCCAGAACCATGTTTGCCTAGACCCGGACCCTTCGTGCTGATCCCAAGAACCCGTTTGCCAAGTTCAGGACACCACAGGTTGAGCCCTGGACCCTGCCTGCCAATCCCGAGACCCTGCCTGCCGATCCCAGAACCCCGTCTGCCAGTCCCAAGACCCTGCCTGCCGATCCCAGAACCCCAACTGCCAATCCCAAGACCCTGCCTGCCGATCCCAGAACCCTGCCTGATAAGCTCGAGAGCCAGCCTGTCCATCTCAAGACCCTGCCTGCCAAGCCCAGGGCCCCGCCTGCCCAGCCCAGGGAGCTGTGCTTGCCCCCCTGTGCCTTCCGCTGCAGAGGCGCTCTCCTCCCTCCTCCTCCTCCCCCCCAAAGGCCCACCCAAAAGCCAGGCCGGTCTCCGGAAAGGGCAGGTGGCCAAGATGGAACTTAAGGAGCAGCAAACCCTCCGAGTGAGCTGGGCTGGAACCGCCGGAGCAGAGCTGCCCAAGGAGAGCACGGGAACGGCCGAGGCAGAGAGTCTGGTTGCCCTGGTGCCCTTTGCGGTGCCTGCCGCCACCTGCCAGAGCCCACCCACAGAGTTGTCGGTGATTGAGAGCGAGCAGGTTGAGGTGTCCGAGGAAAGCCTCCACCTTGTGCTGCCGCCATCTCCCGAGGCTCCCTCCCTGGAGGAGGAGCGAGCCACCCGCCGACTCCGCCTGCGCTGGGCCAAGTGCCCCTCATGCCCTGCGCCAGCTTCTGCCAAGGACCGGCCTTCTCTTCCACACCCAGTCCACAGGGGCAAAGGCCGCAGCCGACCCCGAGGACCGCGGAAAGGCCGGACGGGCAGGGCTGGCCCCCAGGCCACCAGCAGGTCCACCTGGTCCAGCTGGACCGATTGCACGGAGCCCGAGACCCTCGGGACCGCCAGGAGGAGCCCCAACCCGTCCCCAGCTGGCCGCCCACCCCTCCGAGAGCCGGCTTCCACAGGACGACATCGCCCGGAATCGCCGTGCCTCTTTGACGTCCGGCTGGAGAGCCCCGATTTTGTGGAGCCGCCTCCCACGATCCTCCAGTCCCTGGATAAGGAACAGGCCATGCAGGACCTCCAGCGGTGCCTGGCCGAGGGGCTGGAGAAGGGAGGTGGCCTGCTGTCCGTGGAGTACCCGGTCTGCCTGCTCTGCCGCCAATGCAACCCGCTCTGTCGGCACCCTCGGGCGCCACACGGTCCTTCCCTCCTGGTCTACCCACGGATGACCATGCGGGACGGCCAGGTCCGCATGACCCTGGGCTTCCTCCTGAAGACGAAGGGGACCGAGGGCAAGGGAAGCAGGTCGGGGCCAAGGAGGGATGCCCTCCAGGTGCCGCCGGGCAAGGAGCAGCCCCCCACGCTCCAAAGGGAGGATGGGAGGAGGAGCAGAGCCCCACAGAAAGACACCACAAAGCGCCAATCTCACGGCCCGGAGAGGAGACCAGGGCTGGCCAGGGGGCATCCCGTGAAGAAACAACCCAAGGCCGGCCCTGCGGGAGAGGGACCCCGCCAGGCCAAGGCTCCCCAGAAGCACCTTTGCTGCCTGAAGCGCCTGGTCCTCTGCTTCAAGAGAATCTGGGGGAAACTGAAGGAAAAAATGAAGCTGCCCCCACAGCAGCAGGACTCTGGGGCCTCTCCTGAGAACTTGGGGTCACCGTACAAAATGGAAGGGTCGTCTTCAGTCACCCCCAAGGAAGAAGAGCAAGGAGAGAGTTTATGGGCTCCCCGGGGAGGAGGGGAGCCGTCCCTCCAGAGAATCAACCTCTCCTGGGACTGGAAACAAACTTATAAGGAAACCCACGTCCCACTGAACCGGCCCTCCTGTGCCACAGAGATGAATGCCTTCCTCTGAGTTTTCCAGTCATCTCTCTCTCTCTCTCTCTCTCTCTCTCTCTCTCTATATATATATATATATATATATTCTTTGGCACTCTGGTTCATCGTCAACAAACTGGACGAATGTCTACAGTATATCTTTTAATATTGCCCTTTTTAGATGTCTTGCTGCCTTTATTGTTTAAGATGTATGATTATTGTTTGCTTGTTGTTTATTTCCTGTCTTGTTTTTTTCTATTGTTGTAAACCATCCAGAGTGCTCCTGTTACCAGATAGGCTGTCGATAAATTTACTGAATAAATATATAAAAGTTAATATTCTCCTATTCTCTTGCTCTCTCCTCTGCTCATCTTCACCCAGATCTGGTGTCTGTTTTCTGTCTCCTGAGGAGTTTTTACAACACAGCCCTAAAACAACACAATTCTAACCAGCTGTATGTAAAAATGCACCTTACACCCAAGAGCCAATGAATATTTGGTATGAATCTGATATTCCATTCTGTTGTCATATGCCTGAAGAAGTGGACTTGATCCATGAAGGCTTGCGCTAAAATATAATAGTCTTTAAGGCATCACCTCTTCTTGTCTTTTGTTTTGTTTCTTTGAATTTTGCCTGGAATCATTAGTTTGGATGCAACTTGATGGCCAGAACATAAATAAGTGACGACAGCTTCAAGCCCACCTCTTTCACTGAGCTGATGCATCTCACCCTGTGTTATCTTAAAAATGCAAGTTTTAAGTTTAGGATTATAGGGTGGAGGCTCGAACGGAACAGGTGCCTTTGGGATCTCTCCCAGCCATGTGGTTCTTGGGTCAAACCAGCCAAACGGGTAGGATTGCCTATTGCAGTGGTTTAAATTGCCAGAGAGTGGCTACTTCATTGCTTGTTATGAATTTCTTTATATCCTCAGCTGTATCTGGAGATTTATTTATTTATTCAGCAAAATGAAATGAAACAGAGACAACCATCCACACCCCAGCTGCCATGGGAAAGGAAACCCACTCAGCCTTGCTCTCCCCACCCCTGCCGCCACCCGAAGTCAATGAATTTTCGTTTCACACCAAAAATGTGGCCTCTGTTGGAGTCAAACGGGCCCTCAAGATTGGCCTCCCCTGAGTATGTTGTCAATGAAAGTTCTTAATTGTTTCCCATCACATCAGTCTCTGATCTGTTTATCTTTTATTTTGATGTCTAATCTGGTTGACTTTATTGGTTATAATTTATACTTGTTCTTGGTTTTCTTTGTATATCCATTATAATATAATATAATCTATCTATCTATCTATCTATCTATCTATCTATCTATCTATCTATCTATCTATCTATCTATCTATCTATCTATCTATCTATCTATCTATTTATTTATTTATTTATTTATATACCACCCAACTTTCTGAAGAAACTCTGGGCAGTTCACAGCAATCCATACAATTTGGCTATAAAAAACAAATGTAAAACAAACCCAATTGATCAAGGCATTAAAATATTTTTTTTAAAAAAAACCATGGTTATATATGATGGTGGCAAAAAAGAAGGGAAAAGAGAATAGGATAAACCACCACCATTAGTCGCCGAAAGCAGCCTGGAAGAGCCAAGTTTTTAATCACTTCCTAAAGGCTGAGAGGGGCTCCATGGTCCTAATATCGCTGGGAAGGTGGTTCCACCAAATGAGACCCACCACGGAAAAGGCACAGTTCTGGGTAGAGGTCTTATGAGCTTCCCGTGGGATAGCGATGATAAGAATTTATAAAGATGAGAAAAGTCAAAATTATTATAAGCATTATGTTATTAAAATATTAACAGACCCCACTGTGCTGAGAAAACAGGAAATCTCATTGAGCCATCTTCTCTGAAGCTAAAGGGTCGACATGACCGGGAAGATGAATGGAGGGGGTGTCATTTTGCTGAGAGCAACATTTGGCGGTTAGCCAGGAATGAGGAACCAACTTGAAACAAACTCGGTAAAAGGTCGGGTCATTCTTAGGTAAAATGGCTTTTGACGGCCAACTGGGTATGAGCTAAGAACACGTGCAAAGAACAGGCACACGTGGGGGTGTGTGTACAAGATACGCAAGTCTGAGATCATTTAGAAGGGTATATAAAAATTATGAGAAGCCATTTGAGCTCTGTCCAGACCAGCAAGGCTTGATCTGTGCAATGGATCAACCCAGGCAGCTCTGAACCCTTAAGCTAAAAGGCTTCAGAATTCCTACTAACCATACCTGATTCTGTGAACTCTACTTAATTGCTTCGTTTATTATATACTTTCTATATTTCTGTATTCCTGTGACTGTCTAAATAAAACCCTTGCTATATAACTAACTCTCTGCGTGGCAATTTTTAAAGAACAATCCATTCTTATCAGCGACTCTGAGCGTGAGGATCTGGGATCATCTAGTGAGCCGGGCCAAAGAAGATCTTGGGACGATACGCTCTGTCAGATAAGCTGGTCCCACAAGCCATCAAGGGTTTTGTAAATCAAAACCAGTACCTTTGTATCTTTGCTGACTGATGCTTTTATAATGTGTGCCTTTGCTGGTTGTTCACTGCCCATAATGACCTTCAGGCCAGATGGGCAGTAAACAAGCAAGCAAGCAAAATCAAAACTAGGGAAAAGGCTGATTTACAAAATACTGCGGGACCCAGTGTGGTGTCGTGGGCAGAGTGTCAGACAAGGGCTGTGACGCTCTGGGTTTGAATATCTGCTCAGCCACGGAAAGTGACTGGGAGAGTAGAACCGGTAAAATCACCCCTTAAACCTCTCCCTTACCTTGAAAGCCATGTCAGGGTCACATGTTGCATGTACAAATATTTATGCTAGAAATGCAGCACGAAGAAACATGAGTATTGCAGACACCACAAGACGCCAGGAAGCCCCCAGTAGCCCCAACCCAAAGGAAGCCAAGCGGGGGCATGGCCTTGCAATGTTCAGTCATCGCAACCACTCAGGGAACTGGCATGGAGCACATCAAGTGCCAGAAACTATGGTGGCGGCGGCTTTTTGAAGCTCCATTTTGTCTGGGCTGGTCTTCTAAGGGCCCCGAGGGCGACCAGTTGCCCGTGGTTGACGAGTTGTGCAGGCCTGGCCTATAGAGGGCATGGAGCACCTGGAGAGGAAGAGGAGGAGGAGGAGGGGCCTCCCGGGTCCCACACTCCTCCATCTGCGCTGTTGGGGGCCGGTGGAGTCCTGGCACTGCCCTCGCGCTCCCTCGTGTCCCCCCACTGCACCCCTTGGAGGGAACATTGGGCTCTGTGCCTCCCGGCTGCCCCTCCTTATGTCACCCGGGTGCTCGGGAGGGGCCCCAAAGGGACCCCCTGCCTTGTATTTGTCTACTATGTGGATTCCTCTCTCGCATCTCCTGCACGCCTCCTTTCCCAAGAGACCTCCTTTCGTAGGCAAGAGGTTGCAACACAGGCCTTTTCCCTGAGCAGGCAACTGAACCTGAACATTTAGAGATTTCACACAGATTTCACCAAGTCAGTAGCTTTGTGCCCCCGTGGCGTAACTTAGGTGACCTTCTTAGAAAGTGCCAAACAAACAGGCAAATAGAGTCTTGAGCAGCGGGACTGGTGGTGGGTCTGGTTTAACTCTCCCCCCAACCCCCCCCCCCCCGTCATAAGGGCTCCTGCGACACCTCACCCACTTCCTGCGGGAGAGACGGGGGGGGGGTCCAGGCTAGTCTGGCCATGGACGCGGGAGTCAGATCTACTGGTGCGCAGGTTTCCAGTTTGATTTTCCTTGTGAGGTCCATTGAATTCATGGTTCTGTATTGAATGCCGCAGGCCCCCTCTGTCACCCACAAACAATTCTAGATTGCAATGGGTAAAGCCTTTGCAGGCTTTAGAGACAGATTGACAGATAGGCTGACACCGGGTTCCTTCAAGAATTTATTGCAATAATTGAATCAATGCATTCAGGGGGAGCTTGTTTTTAGGGAGCGGCTCATTTGCTCTTATTCTGATTGCCCGCCCTTGTGGTGCCGGGTGACTCTAACAGCGTGCTCCCTTCTTAACATTCGCTTTCCCCTGCTAGGAAATGGTGGAGTGTGGCCAGTGGGCTTCCGATGCTTTGTCATAGCTCTGCTTTTGTTGCCCCCCCCCATGTGGTTGTCCAAACTTGAGCTGTCTTTTGTCACCTGCAGGCAAGGACCATCGTGACTACTCCGACTTCCCGGCGAAAAGAGTTCTTTTCCTGTGCAGGTCGGCCGCTGCTCTTTCGGCTGGTGGGACGAGGGAGCTTTGGGGTGCTTCCCTGGCCACAGGGATTGTTTCCAGGGAAGGGAACACTGCCCCACAACCCACCCCGCATGAGCATACCCTCCAGTGTGTTGCCCTGTGCATGTCTGTGAGAAGAGAAGAAGGGGAAAGAGAGATCCCACTGCAGGAAGACACCGAAGGAAACCCCTCCCCCAATAGATCCCATGGTAAGGGATCTGAATTCTCCCCTGGGGTCTCCATTGAGAATGAGATCCCATTGCCCTTCTCTGCTGCTTCTAGCAAGCTGGCGTTCCCTGAGACTACAGTGTTACCTCAACTTACTTTAATCCGTTCCGAATGCATGCTCTTAAGTCAATCAGCAGTGGTCCCCCGCCCATTCGCGGTTCATATACTGCGATCCCACTATATCATGGGCCTGCAAGGGCCTTCCTGGGCCTTCTGGAGGCCCGAAAATGGCTTCCCTGTGAACAGGCAGTCACTTCCAGTTCGCAGAAAACCATTTCTTTTTAGGCCTGTCGGAAGCCTCAGCAATTATTTTGGCGACCGTAGAAGTCTCTTCCGGTTTACCAGAAATCACTTCCGGTTCGCAGGGAGGACCAGGAAGGCCCTTGCAGGACCATTCGGGGCAGAGCCAGGCTGGGGGGGGGGTAAGGACAAGGGCCCCCAGCTAGGACCCCCAGGTCTGGCCCGACCTGCATCCACATCTTGCGGATTTTCAATTATCGCGGGTTAAGTTGGGCCCCTAACCCTGCGATAGGCCGGGGGGGGGGGATGTCACTGTACTCTTAAGTTGGGGTGTCCATCTAAAAATTGGAAAAAAAAATAAGTTAAAAAATAATAAAAAAATGTAAGTCAAGCAGATCGTATCTAAAATTTGTAAGGCGGCAGTTAAAACGCCAACAGTTTTCTGCTCTTAAGTCAGGGTACCACTGTAGTTTCCTTTGATCTGAGTTGATGCCAACATCTGGTGGGCATAAAAGCCACAATAGGAAACATGCCCCCTGCTAGAGGATGGGGTGGTGGCGGAGGGGGGGGGGCTCCGTCCTTCCTCAGAAGGGAGTCGTGCTGCTCACAGGGTCCCCCTCCTCCTCCTCCTTCTTTCGCTGCTGCTGCTGCAGGAGGGGATCTGGCTTCCTCACGGCTGGGGCAGCTCTTTCCCCTGGACCCAAGGACGGAGGAGGAGGAGGAGGACTTCTGCTTTTCTATGTCTGTGAAGATTCTCAGTCATCCAGGTGAGTTTCTCTGGAAGTTGAGTCATGGCTTCTGGACTTCTTTTTTGAGAGATAGAAACGTTTCACTGCTCATCCAAACAGCTTCATCAGTCTGAATACAGCTAGTGCAAGTCCTCCATCTTATAGTCAGCTTTGACCTCTTGTCACCCTGGTCTGAATTAGCGGCGTCAGGCATAGTCTATCTGCTACTTATCAGGGTGTGCTTTCCAAAAGTACCCAGACAAATCAAAAAGCCTTCACCACCAAGGCCATAGGTAGCGATCCAGTCTTGATAGGTTTCAGCACCTTAGGCCATTGTTCACCTTAAGCCTATGATACTCTTGGATGCTGCTTGATCATTGAAGGCTCAAACACATCGAGAACCATCAGAACAAAAACAACAGCCTTTGTTATTCTGCGTGGCTGTGATCTTGCTGAGAATACACTGTTGTCCATAATTTACATAGTACACTGTGTCCGTAGGCTAAGAATAGGTATATCAGAAATGTAAATTCCAATTATACTTTCCCTCTAACAGAAGAAAATACACTCCACAGAACTTGATTCTAGACATTGTATTTGAAATATTTTCTAGTCCTATTCACTCCCTTCAGCATGATAAAATTTGCGTGTACACTGTTTCTGTGTACACTGAGTTTTAGTACATTACTGTTCCTCACCTTGCATTAACTTTTCTCGAGTGCTTTTTATAAAAATTTGGTTGCGTCAGACATATGTAGCAATCTGGAACTTCAGAATTTGATTAAATAGTCACACACGAGTTGATCAGACTAGTTTGGGACACTGAAAATATACTGGAAGTGGAAAAAAAATAGCATGGCATTCTTGAATTCCTGAGTTTGATTTGAAAATAGATTTTTTTAAGATTCTGTATAGGTTTCTAATGGGTGCTTAGAGAGAAATAGACAGTATTAGGAATCTGCTTGATTAATTTTATAAAACAAATAAATAATGCTTTTAAAGGATAATTAGTTAATACTTTTTAGATAAGTGGCACTTAATGAGTAAATTACTAACACAGTGTATAAGGTCATCAGAATCTCCTGATACTTTAGCATCTCAAGAATTGTTTTCCAAAAGAAAAATGCCGTCGGTCCTGTTTTCTTTTTTATGTGTGTTGGAAACTAAAAACTGTGTAATTCTGTGTGCAGAGCATTTTAAACCTTTGAATCTTCTAATGAAATAATGGCTGGTTTTACCTCTGGACAGTTGAAATATTACTGGTAAAGTGTGGTTTAGAGGTAGCCTGCTTGAGGTAACCTAGAATGTCCTAGCTGTAGGCCCTTGTACTAATGCAGCTTGGACACACATATAAGCTATCCAGAGTAAATGTAATATCTCTTAGGTAAAAGTTGGACAGATAAAGATGCTTACAAAAATATCAATTTTATTGATAATGCTCTTCATGATTTTTTCCATACTATGAATTCTACAAACGATATTAAGGTTCTTATAGTGGCTAAGCAGTTCTGTGTAATTTATATAAATAGAACACACACACCAATAATTGTGATTCAGTACCCTGGAATTCTTGGCACTGGCTTATCTTGTCTAACGCTGGCTATGCTTTTTATATCCACTGTAATTATATGACAATTATATGGCAGAATTGAACCTCTCCAACTTCCAGAATTCTCCAGCCAACTTGAGACCAGAAGATTTATTTTTTATTTATTAGATTTATATCATGCCTATCTGGCCATTGTCAGATACCTAACAATACAGTGGTACCTCTGATAACAAATTTAATTCGTTCTCAGAGGCAATTTGTTATCTGAAAAGCTTGTTATCCGAAACATGGTTTCCCATTGAAATGAATGGGAAACCAATTAATCCGTTCCGGAGGTCCGAAAAAAGGCAAAACAGCTGGGGGGGGGGGTTCCAGACCTCTTTATAAAATGCACTTTAGAGGCTGGCAGTGCTGGAATACCCTCCAGAACATCCCCCTGCAGTGCAATGCAAACATGGAGAAGAGAAACCAGCAAGACTACCCCGGTCTGTTCCCGCCCAAAGTGCAATGGGGAAAAATGCAAACAAACAAGGAGGAAGAAAAATCCAACCCATTTTTGCCTGCTGAGCAATGAAAAAAGACTGCAAACACGGAGCAATGAAACCAGCAAGACTACCCCAGCCAAAAATGCAAATAAAAGCAGTGCAAAGATTAATAAAAGCTAGCTCCCTATCTTACCAAGTTCGAAAGGTCCCTCATGTGCCGTGCGTCAAATCACAGCTCATTTTTTTCTAGCCTACAGGCGGTATCTTTGCTTTTAATACTCTTGGAAAGATCTGCTTGGCTGGAGGGAAAAAGACAGACAAGATCTGTGGAAGATGACTCAGCAAACGGAGGGGGAATGAACCCAGGAAGCTTGCCTGCTCCTTCTTCTGCTGGAGTTCTCCTGCCAGTGACTGAATGTGGTACAACAGGTTTTGTTGCGGTGTGCCCTCAAGTTGCCTGTGATTTATGGCGGCCCTATGAATGAGTGGCCTCCAAAATGCCCTGCACCTTCCTTAGAATGTGGGCCAAGGTTTACGTACTTTGTTGTCTGGGCCAGGATCCCGTATCGTGTCTGCCTGTGGGACTCCCAAGTGCACGAGGTGCTGGCAAATTGCCCTAGCAAATCCTGCCGTTGCTCACGCTTAAATATTGATTGCGATGCCGACCAATGGTGTCACAGCTGTGGCTGAGGCACCTGGCTGGAAAAGCCTTAATAAAACCATGCCTTCTGGTTCCTAGTTCATTGCTCTATTGGCCATGCCACACTGGCTTCAAGCCCTAAGTTGCAACCACGGACACGTGGACCTCCTTCTGTATCCAGGAGATGGAAGCCAAGGTTTCAAGAGCACCCACAGAAACTGCAAGATGAAATGAAGGCCAACATCGATGGGTGGGTTTGGCATTTATTATGAAGAAAGAAAGAAAAAGAAACCCGGATCATCTGTGTGGTCCCATGGCGTCTGCCTCCTTAAAAGCTGGATTTTCAAAGCGAGGCAAAAAATTCCCTACCTCTTGGGTAAGTCTTAGAAAATAGAAACCTTGCTTAAGGGAGCATTACTAGGTTTTCTCCCCCCCCCCCCCGCAAAAAAGCCCAGTGGCCGTGGGGACAGCATTTTTAGACACAGTTTATCTAGTAATTTAAACTGCTTTTAAAGGGACGTGAGACTGGGGCCGTCATTGCAACCCTCATCCTTTCCTTCAGTTCCCCTCACTTCGCCCCAAAGCCGGGCTCCGGTTGCAGGGCAGGGCCCCTTGGGCTGGAGCATGGGTTGGCCTCCCTTGGAAACTCTGGGGCTTGGACCCAAAGGGCTTCAGCAAAGCTCACCTGGAGAGTTTGAATTCTCCTCCTCCTCCTCCTCCTCCTCTTCCTCCTCCTTTTTCAGGTGGTGAAGCACTTCTGTGAGGGCGGCTACAACACACTGGTCTCCACCTGCGTTGGGGAAGAAGGGCTGGACCTCACTGTCTGTTTTGACGCTCAGAGAAGCCCCGTGCATCTCGTGCAGCGCATGGGCCGGACTGGCCGCAAGCGCCGGGAGCGGGTCGTGGTCCTCCTCTCTGAAGGGAGGGAGGAGCGGGTGAGCCGTGGTGTATAATGCCATTATACAAATTATAATGCCATTATACAAAACAATAGTAAGGCCCCACCTGGAGTATTGTGTACAATTCTGGTCTCCGCATCTCAAAAAAGACATAGTGGAACTGGAAAAGGTGCAGAAGAGAGCGACTAAAATGATTACTGGGCTGGGGCACCTCCCTCATGAGGAAAGGCTAAAACATTTGGGGCTCTTTAGTCTGGAAAGAAAGGCGCCTGAGGGGGGATATGATTGAGACGTCCAAAATAATGCAGGGTATGAGTCAAGTGGCTAGAGGGAAGCTCTTCTCTCTCTCCCAAAATACCAGAACTAGGGGACATACACTCAAATTGAGGGCTGGGAGAGTAAGAACAGACAAAAGAAAATATTTTTTCACCCAGCGCGTTGTTAGTCTGTGGAACTCCATGCAACAGGATGTGGTGATGGCATCTGGCCTGGATGCCTTCAAAAGGGATTGGACAGATGCCTGGAGGAAAAGTCTATCACAGGTTACAAACCATGATGAGATGTGTCTTCTCCAGGCTTAAAACCGGGGTACTTCAAGGGCCAGATGCAGGGAGGGGTATCAGGAGACAGATATCTAGTCTCATGCGCTCCCAGAGGCATCTGGTTGGGTCACTGTGAGATACAGGAAGTTGGACTAGATGGGCCTTTGGCCTGATCCAACATGGCTCTTCTTATGTTCTTTTGTTCTTATGGTGGTGGGGGTTGGGGCTGGTGGTGAAGAGGAGCTCCTTCTGCAGCCACTGGTTCTGGTTTTCCTAAAGACTTAAGTTCCACCTTTGAAAAGGCTGCATATTATTTCCCTTCTCCATCTTTCCTTGGAAGGTAGAAGGCTGAGTGAACCTCGAGCCCTTGACCTAGCCTGGGATATAACTCAGGTTGTGGGCAGAGTCTTCACTGCAGTGCTGCAGTTTAACCGCTGTGCCACAAATCTCCTGGTGCAAGGAGCAGAAATTTGCCTAACCAATAAGTGTAATTTAGGCAGTTACTTCACGCTTGTTTTCTCTCTGTAAGTGTTGCATTTAGGAGTGGTACAAAAAAAAGTTACTTCATGTCCGTTGTGCAACTACAGAAAATTGTCGCGACCACGCCCCTTAAACGGGGTCTAAGCGTGACAAATACAATCTTGTACCCGGTGATGGGGTGGTGTTTTCCCTTGTCGTTCTTCCGTCCCGCTTCCTTTTCCGAAACAAGGCACCCTATAGTAACTATTGTCACGCAACAAAACCCTTCTAACTCTCAGAAATCATTTTCTTTCTTTCTTTCTTTCTTTCTTTCTTTCTTTCTTTCTTTCTTTCTTTCTTTCTTTCTTTCTTTCTTTCTTTCTTTCTTTCTTTCTTTCTTTCTTTCTTTCTACAGCGAAGCCTTGGAGGAGTAATCTGGAGCAGATAGTTAATTTAGCACAGTTTTTGAGTCCATTTAGTGGTTTCTGGGTGAAGCAACACGTGCCATGAATTCCCCTACAGAAAATGCCATGCAGGTCAAATACAGTGGTACCTTGTATAAAGGAATTAATTCGTTCCAAATGAAATTATGTTAAGCAAATTTTCCTTTATACAAATTTCACATAGGAATGCATTGAAAACAGAGTGGTCCCATTTTTATGTTGTACAGATTTGCCCCATAGGCAATTATGTTAAGCAAATTTCTCCTATCTCCGGAATTTTTTATGTTGTACAAATTTTATGTTATACAAACAGTTTGTTATACAAGGGTCCACTGTATATATGAATGAAAACATGATCAATGCAGCCGAAGTCTCCAGGCCACCACCTGTTGGCTCTGCTTTGATCTGGATTCCTGCCTTGAGGAGGGAGGTTGGGCTCAATGGCCACAGGAGAGCGACTAAAATGATTACGGGCCTGGGGCACCTCCCTTATGAGGAAAGGCTACAGCATTTGGGGCTCTTTAGTCTGGAAAAAAGGCGCCTGAGGGGGAATATGATTCAGACGTACAAAATAACACAGGGCATGAGTCAAGTGGATGGAGGGACGCTCTTCTCCCTCTTACAAAATACCAGACCTAGGGGACATCCACTCAAATGGAGGGTTGGGAGAGTGAGAACAGACAAAAGAAAATATTTTTTTCACCCAGTGTGTTGTTACTCTGTGGAACTCCCTGCCACAAGGAGGCGGTGATGGCACCTGGCCTGGATGCGTACCTCACCGCATCTCAAGTAAGACATTGTGGAACTGGAAAAGGTGCAAAAGAGAGCGACTAAAATGATTGCAGGGCTGGGGTACCTCCCTTATGAGGAAAGGCTACAGCATTTGGGGCTCTTTAGTCTGGAAAAAAGGCGCCTGAGGGGGGATATGATTGAGACGTACAAAATAATGCAGGGCATGAGTCAAGTGGATGGAGGGACGCTCTTCTCCCTCTCACAAATTACCAGAACTAGGAGACATCCCTTCAAACTGAGGGTTGGGAGAGTGAGAACAGACAAAAGAAAATATTACTATTCTATGGAAACTAGTATTAGCTGGTGTTTGCATCAACTTTCCATACAACATTCCTGTTCTTGATAAAACCTTCAAAAACAGACAAAGTCAGCTTAAACATACAATATTTCAAAGATGGGACGGGACCATGGAGACAGCCCAGGCAGCGGTTGCCCAGTGAACCAGAGGTGCCTTGTTTTTCGGGGCAAAGGGCCTTTGTGATGCCGGCGTGAGGTCACCAGAGGTGCCTTAAAAATCACCCAGCCTGGAGCCTGGCTTTCATAGCAGGTGAATTTTTCACCAGCGCCACATCAGGACCATGGCTCTGCTATTGGTCCTCATGTACCTGGTTCTCGCTGTGTTGAGCATATGGATGTTAACAGAACGTCAAGTCCAGGTCAGGATGCCTTCAAAAGGGGGTTGGACAGATTCCTGGAGGAAAAGTCCATCACAGGTTTCAAACCATGAGGGAGATGTGTTATCTCCAGGCTTAAAACCGGGGTTCTTCAAGGGCCAGATGCAAAGGAGTGGTATCAGGAGACAGAGATCTAGTCTTGTGCGCTCTCAGAGGCATCTGGTGGGGCTACTGTGAGATATACAGGAAGCTGGACTAGACGGGCCTTTGGCCTGATCCAGCAGGGCTCTTCTTAGGTTCTTAGGATTGGGATCAGAGGGGAGCTGGGCTAGATATGAGATCCTGTGGGTGCTCAGATCTGTTGCTTCTCTTGTTTTCCTCTGGCAGCTTCCTCCTCCCACAAAAGTCAAAGCGCACCGGGAGAAGAACCGAAGGAGGCATCATACATGCAAACACCACTCCAAGCGCAGGTGATCTTTTCTTGAACACCTTGTCATCCCAACATCCCAAAGAATGACAGCCAATTTATCTCTCCACTGGGTATTAGGGGCTTCCCACCACTTGGGCAAACGCCTTGGGAGACTTCCTATTGCTTAATTAACTAAAATGTTTGCAGGCCAGGCATTTTTTTTAACTGTTGCTATATCCTGGCTCCTCTCTTTCATTTTCCATGCTCTGCAGTCGAGGAAGACTTCACTAACTCCAAGATCAGTGACCTTGGTTTCATTGATCTACGGTCTGAAAATACTGAAAACATTACAAGGGAAAAAGATCTAGAAAAACTATTTCTAAATGTGTTTGCAGACCCACTTCTTTTCTTGTATTATTGTTGTAAACCACCCAGAGTGCCCCTGCTGCCAGATGGGCAGTATAGAAACCGAATAAATAAATAGGAAAATAGTAAATAAAGATGAAAACCAGGCACTTGAGGGAGCCAGAGACCTTGCTATCTAAAAGTGCTAGTGAAGAATACATAATATGGTCTGTGGCCCCTAGTAGAGGCCACTTCTGTCAATGTAACTAAAATAGTTTGATTTTTTTCCCTTTTACGATGAGAAACAGAGAAAGATACTGAAATCTACAGTTTGAATAGATTTGGAGCCAATTGCTAGTAGATATGGGGCTCCAACTGTAATTCTTTCATTTTCATGCCTCTCCATTTCTTTCTTTTTTTTTAAAAAAAGGTGCAAGTGACATCCCAGGATTGTGACTTAACTCACGATTATCCACCAAGGTGCTATTTAATGCAAGAGGGTAGGTCATGTTGGCCAGAGTGATTAACAATCAATTTCACAATCCTGTGATGTGATCATTATGGGATGCCTAAGGCCAACCTCCGGGTTGGAGAGAGAGGCAGGAGATCTCTCAGTGCCATTGGCAGGGAATCGTAAGCAGGTGAAGACATCTTCTTAGGAAGACCCTGAAGCAAATGGTGAGCCGCTGTGTGAGACAGAATGCTGGTTTTGGATGGGCTGTGGTGGCCTGTTCCAGCAAGGCTGTCCTTATGTTCTTATGTGATGTTTAAAAGGCCCTGCAGCCTGCTTTGCAATAGTTCTAACAACAGAGTTGCAGAAACCGGGGGAATTGTGTTGTCATGGACAGAGTGGCAACTAAGGGTTTAAAGAAACGGGATGTGAGTCCCCACATGGCCCTGGACCTGGAGGAGACCCTTCTTGGCCCCTCACTGGCTTCCTTGTTGCGTCTGACCCCTTTCCCATCCTCACAGGGTCACCTGGTCATCATCAACCGCCTCCCTAGACTCCGTGACCGCCGTCTGGGGTTCGGCTTCTTCTTCTTCTGGTGAAGAGGATGGAGAACAGCCTTCCCAAGCTCCTGTGCCCCCAGCGGGTCGCAGGATCCGCTTCCTCCCTGCCAAGTCACAGGAGCTGCTGGAGGGGCATGTCCGGAAAAAAAACCTAGCCGGACCCCGCCAGCTCCCGTCGTTCCATCATGGGCGATCCACAGGGCGCTCTGTACTTTTGGACCAGGTATGAATCTGGAAGGGTTCTCTGTTTCCTCTCAAATCAAGTCAGTTCCTCCTCCTCCTCCTCCTCCTCCTCCTGGGTTCCTCCATGCCTTCCTCAGTGCCAGCTTGGCCTCCAAAGGGCACCTTCTTCTTCCCTTGAGCTTGGACACTTTCCTTCCGCCTGGTGGAGGTCTTGCTCAGAGCAGTGGCCCAGTTCCGTCCAACACACCTCCTGGACATCCCACGCGGGGGCCGTCAGCCGGATCTCCAGCCAGGACTTCTGGCTCAGGATCCTGCTCTCCTCCTGTACCATCTTCCTCCGAAAGGTCTTCTCCTTGGAGGCAGCCCCCAGGCTGGTGTCCATGGTGGCCCTTGTTGTGGACGCCCACCATTTCCTTCTGGGGCTTCTGGCTGAGGGACCTGCTGAGTGGCCCATTGGAGGGACTGGCCTCCTCTGGAATTTGCCTTCCCCAGCTCCCCTCTTCCCTGGCAGGCAGAACCCCAAGGTGGACCGGGCCTCTTGCCAAGGGGTGGGCAGCGAAGCAGCAGTGGCTGCTGCTCTTCCAGGTTGTCCGGGAGGCCCTTCCTGTTCCTGCAAGGGGGAAAAAAGGATTTAGGGGGAAGAGAGAATAGCCTAGTGCAGAGCTACATAGAAGATGACACTTTTCTGCACATGCTCAAGTGCACTCTTATTTTTTATCCACCTAGAGTAGGAACGCAGTATCTGCATGCTGTTGGTTCCAAACTGCCCAGCGGATGCCAAAAACCAGCCAACTGTCAAAAAAGTTTCAATGTTTTTCTTCATTTAGCATTTGAAGCCATTTCATTTTAACAATTTCTTATTTGTTTTAGCCATTTCAGGATCACCCGCATCGCCACGTGCAGTTGGGCTCCTCTGCCTTCTCGAGGCCACGCTGGGAAACCTTTCCCCGAGCTCCTCCACCCTTGGTCGGCCGAAGGATCTCCTTCCTTTCCTTCAAGGAACAGGAGCTCCTGGAATCGAACATCTGGAGGAAACATAACAAGGACGATGCAAGATGGACTCTGCACGCTGCCTCCGCCCAGCAGAGAAATCTGCCGCCATTCAACCCTCCGAAAACCACGGCGTGGCATAGGCAACCCACAGGGCCCTCCGTGGCCAGCCCAAGCGCGTGGGCACAGAGCCTGAGGCCCCCAATCTTAAATCTTGGGCCACACCAGGAGACGCCACGGCACCGTCGGCAAACCCTCGAGTGGAGCGTGCAGGCCACGAGGAGGGCCTGGGTGAGGCGTCCAGAGCCCTGCCAGAAAAGCCCGGAGCCCCATTGGAAAAGCCCGGAGCCATGCAGGCCGTGCCCTGGGCCCCACCTGGCAAGCGCAGTGCCCCGGATGCCAAACCCAGGGCCCTGCCTGCCGAGCCCAGAACCATGTTTGCCTAGACCCGGACCCTTCGTGCCGATCCCAAGAACCCGTTTGCCAAGTCCAGGACACCACAGGTTGAGCCCTGGACCCTGCCTGCCAATCCCGAGACCCTGCCTGCCGATCCCAGAACCCCGTCTGCCAATCCCAAGACCCTGCCTGCCGATCCCAGAATCCCGTCTGCCAATCCCAAGACCCTGCCTGCCGATCCCAGAACCCCGCCTGCCGAGCCCAGAACCCCACCTGCCCAGCCCAGGACCCTGCCTGCTGAACCCAGGGCCCCGCCTGCCGAGCCCAGGGAGCTGTGCCTGCCCCCCTGTGCCTTCCGCTGCAGAGGCGCTCTCCTCCTTCCTCCCTCTCCTCCCCAAAGGCCCACCCAAAAGCCAGGCCGGTCTCCGGAAAGGGCAGGTGGCCAAGATGGAACTTAAGGAGCAGCAAACCCTCCGAGTGAGCTGGGCTGGAACCGCCGGAGCCGAGCTGCCCAAGGAGAGCACGGGAACGGCCGAGGCAGAGAGTCTGGTTGCCCTGGTGCCCTTTGCGGTGCCTGCCGCCACCTGCCAGAGCCCACCCACAGAGTTGTCGGTGATTGAGAGCGAGCAGGTTGAGGTGTCCGAGGAAAGCCTCCACCTTGTGCTGCCGCC
Organism: Phrynocephalus vlangalii; assembly: GCA_037367305.1. Lineage (NCBI taxonomy): Eukaryota > Metazoa > Chordata > Lepidosauria > Squamata > Agamidae > Phrynocephalus > Phrynocephalus vlangalii. The sequence goes on from JAWVWN010000025.1 coordinate 84,400, forward strand.
ATCTCCCGAGGCTCCCTCCCTGGAGGAGGAGCGAGCCACCCGCCGACTCCGCCTGCGCTGGGCCAAGTGCCCCTCATGCCCTGCGCCAGCTTCTGCCAAGGACCGGCCTTCTCTTCCACAGCCAGTCCACAGGGGCAAAGGCCGCAGCCGACCCCGAGGACCGCGGAAAGGCCGGACGGGCAGGGCTGGCCCCCAGGCCTCCAGCAGGTCCCCCTTGTCCAGCTGGACCGATTGCACGGAGCCCGAGACCCTCGGGACCGCCAGGAGGAGCCCCAAGCCATCCCCAGCTGGCCGACCACCCCTCGGAGAGCCGGCTTCCACAGGACGCCATCGCCCGGAATCGCCGTGCCTCTTTGACGTCCGCCTGGAGAGCCCCGATTTTGTGGAGCCGCCTCCCATGATCGTCCAGTCCCTGGATAAGGAACAGGCCATGCAGGACCTCCAGCGGTGCCTGGCCAAGGGGCTGGAGAAGGGAGGAGGCCTGCTGTCCGTGGAGTACCCGGTCTGCCTGCTCTGCCGCCAATGCAACCCGCTCTGCCGGCACCCTCGGGCGCCGCACGGTCCTTCCCTCCTGGTCTACCCAAAGATGACCATGCGGGACGGCCAGGTCCGCATGACCCTGGGCTTCCTCCTGAAGATGAAAGGGACCGAGGGCAAGGGAAGCAGGTCGGGGCCAAGGAGGGGTGCCCCCCAGGTGCCGCCGGGCAAGGAGCAGCCCCCCACGCCCCAAAGGAAGGATGGGTGGAGGAGCAGAGCCCCACAGAAGGACACCACAAAGCGCCAATCTCACGGCCCGGAGAGGAGACCAGGGCTGGCCAGGGGGCATCCCGTGAAGAAACAACCCAAGGCCGGCCCTGCGGGAGAAGGACCCCGCCAGGCCAAGGCTCCCTGGAAGCACCTTTGCTGCCTGAAGCGCCTGGTCCTCTCCTTCAAGAGAATCTGGGGGAAACTGAAGGAAAAAATGAAGCTGCCCCCACAGCAGCAGGACTCTGGGGCCTCTCTTGAGAACTTGGGGTCACCGTATGAAATGGAAGGGTCGTCTTCAGTCACCCCCAGGGAAGAAGACCAAGGAGAGAGTTTATGGGCTCCCCGGGGAGGAGGGGAGCCGTCCCTCCAGAGAATCATCCTCTCCTGGGACTGGAAACAAACTTATAAGAAAACCTGCGTCCCACTGAACCGGCCCTCCTGTCCCACAGAGATGAATGCTTTCTTCTGAGTTTTCCAATCATCTCTCTCTCTCTCTCTCTCTCTCTCTCTCTCTCTCTCTCTCTCTCTCTCTCCTTCTCTTCTTCTTCTTCTTCTTCTTCTTCTTCTTCTTCTTCTTCTTCTTCTTCTCCTCCTCCTCCTCCTCCTCCTCCTCCTCCTCCCCCTCCTCCCCCCCTCCTCCTCCTTCTTTTCTCTCTTTATTCTTTGGCACTCTGGTTCATCGTCAACAAACCGGACGAGGGAAGAGCTGAGTTCGTCTTTCATCCGACGAAACCTCTGCTGCTCCTTTGGCGGAAAGCTCTGCTTCGTTGTCATCAAGGAAACGCTTGGCTGCCTTTATAGGCCAAAAGAAGCAACACTTCCAGGCCCCTGGCCCCGCAAAGGGTGGCAGAATCCTTGAGACGTTTGCAAGAAAGATTTAGACCCTATTGCGAGCCCCTCGCTAAAGAAGTCCTACTCCACTTGGGATACCCAATCAGTTTCTGATTTTAAAAACCCTGTACTACCTTCAGGGTTGTTATATGCCCTCCAATCGCATCTGACTTAAGGTGACTCTACAGGAGTGGAGCCAATGGGGAGTTGTGGAGTGGGGAGACTTAGGAAGACTGGCTTTGAACTTCTACTCAGCCATAAAAACTCACCGAAAGCTGGCATGGACCAAGCCATTTCATAAACGTCTCACATTCCTTGAAAACCTCGCTTGGTTTTATAGACAATTGTCTACAGTATATCTTTTAATATTGCCCTTTTTAGATGTCTTGCTGCCTTTATTGTTTAAGATGTATGATTATTGTTTGCTTGTTGTTTACCTTTATCTTGTTTTGTGCTCTTGTTGTAAACCATCCAGAATGCTCCTGTTACCAGATAGGCCGTTGATAAATTTACTGAATAAATATATAAAATTTAACATTCTCCTATTCTCTTGCTCTCTCCTCTGCTCATCTTCACCCAGATCTGGTGTCTGTTTTCTGTCTCCTGAGGAGTTTTTACAACAGAGCCCTAAAACAACACAAGTCTAGCCAGCTGTATGTAAAAATGCACCTTACACCCAAAAGCCAATGAATATTTGGTATGAATCTGATATTCCATCTGATATGGTAGGATGGGAGGTGAGAGAGATCTGCTGGAAGGTGAAGAGGATTGCAGACATCCCTTCTCCAGGCAATTTTATCTAAAGACTCAGGGCAGTCCCCTGTTCCTGCCGAGTTCACCTTTTTGTTTTAATGAGAAACCCTTCCCATGAACAATGGTGGAAGAAATAGGAAGTTTCTCTCCAGGAAATGTTTCTTCCCAACAAGAAAGATTGGGGGAGGGTGCTTATTGTAGCCCATCACTCAACACATGGCTTGGTTTAATGCTTGTGAGTCTCCACTCATTTTATTCCTACAATGCATAATTTTAGACACATCATGTTCTAATGTACCCACATTTTTCTTTGCTAAGGGGCCCCTAATACTGAGAAACTAAAAATTATGAACTTTATTACTTCACGTTTTTTTTAATGACTTCAGTGTGTGTGTGTGTTGTGTCGTTACTAGAGATGGGCACGACTCGGGAAAATGACGTTTTCGAGTTGTCGTGTGTCGGAGGCAGTCCGTTTTGGCTCGTTTCCGTTTTTCGCGAAATTTCACAAAAATTAGTCGGTTCGTTTTTTCGTTTTTTCGTTTTCGTTAGTACTGCTTTGGGGGGGGTAGCGGGCTCCTGGAGGGAGCTGCAGGAGTCAGCCAGAGCCACAAGTGACGGACTGGCAGACTCTTTGCACCCACTGTGTCTCACGTACTTGCATGTAGTGCAATGCAAGTAGATCTGGCTTAGGGTTAAGACCGGTTAGCGCAAGGGGTAGGGTTAGGCTAGTTACGGATGACGTTAGGGTGAGTATTGGGGTGCATCTGGGTGCCTCTCTGACCCCCTTAGAAGGACAGTGTACTGGCGTATGGGTTAGGCTTAGGGTTCGGGTTTGGGCTACGATAGTGGGCTGTTTATGCCCGATTGGCACATCCCAGAAGTCTCTGTGGTCAACCTGGCCAAGTGGCCATGCGATTGGTGGAAAATTTGCATGGTCCACTCCCATGGGCGAGCCCATCATTGCGAATGTGCAGGTAAAAAAATAAAATAAAATAAAATAAAAATAAAATCAATCGAGACTTTTTTTGCAAGAAAAACCCACTGCTGCTACTGTAAAAATTCAAGCATTTAAAATAGCTAATTTTCGCATGTTTCTCTAGTGCTTTGGTGGGGTTTTGGGCAACGATTTCAAAAAAAATATTGCGGTCGCCATTTTGGATCCCCCGCACTGCATGGCAAATGGATGCGCCCTCCCAGCCTGGTACAGTCAGCAAAACCTGGCCATGCGATTGGTGGAATGGCTCCAAAACTTTGCATGGTCCACTCCCATGGGCGAGCCCATCATTGCGAATGCGCAGGTGTAATAAAATAAAATAAAATAAAATAAAATCAACGGAGACTTTTTTTTTGCAAGAAAAACCCACTGCTGCTACTGTAAAAATTCAAGCATTTAAAATAGCTAATTTTCGCATGTTTCTCTAGTGCTTTGGTGGGGTTTTGGGCAACGATTTCAAAAAAAATATTGCGGTCACCATTTTGGATCCCCCGCACTGCATGGCAAATGGATGCGCCCTTCCAGCCTGGTACCAGCAGCGCAGCAGTAGCAATAGCCAAGGAGAGGGGGGGGGCGCGGAAACCCCCCCCCCCAAATAAAACACCCTTCTGGCCTGGTAGGTGCCCTCAGACAGTTTTCGCCTACTTTTAGGGCTGGGAATTGGGTTTTTTTTAACTTTTAAAAACTTTTTTTCTGTGCCGCTTGGCATTGCGCGGTCGCCGCGATGCAAGTAACGAGCACGACAAATCAGACCAAATTGTTCGTTCGTCGGTTCGAGCTCGAAGTCTGGCGGAGTAATTCCCGTTACCGTTTCCGTAGAGTAACGGATACGAGTAACGGAAACGGAAACGGGAATACCGCTAAGTCGTGCCCATCTCTAGTCGTTACAGTCGTGACCGACCCTTCGTGACTCCATGTCCATGGAGTTTTCTTGGTAGGAATACTGGAGTGGTTTGCCCGTTCCTACTCCAGGTGCCTAAAAGCACCTGGTATTCCCTGGTGGTCTCCCATCCAAGTACTAACCAGGGCTGACCCTGCTTAGCTTCCAAAACCAAGCAAGATCGGATGTGCTTAGGGCATCTAGGCTGCACTTACGATTTCAGGCCCAGTATTAATTAAAGAGGAGCAAAGGAAGCACATATTTTACCATATTCCTGAAACAGTAGAGGGCACCCTTGCTTTACACATGTAAGTACTTTTTAAATCAGTGTTTTTACAAATCTTTGTGTTAACCTGATTTTCATAATTTGTTCCAAATAAGCCATTTGTAGGATACTGTTTGTTTTCACACATCCTGTACTTCATTAGGATGATACTGAAACAGGCACAGTTTTACTTTTCATTTTGAGAATCTTATTAGAATACAAATAGGTGTTGTTTTAGGAATGAAATGAAAGTCTGCAAAGTTGAATTAACAGATTTTTTTTAAAAAATATGTTTTTCTTTTCGCTGTTTAAATGCTGTACTTCGTTATTAAGTGTATTAATGTTTACTTTCACTCTATATGATGTGCTGGCAGGTATGGTGTTACAAGCTTGATAACATACATTTTCTAGCTAAGAAATCAAACGGCACAATAGTACATTATTTTTCAAGGCCATGGACTTTAAGAACATCGTGTAACCAAGGATTTTAAAAATAACCTCCTGGTAAAGCACATCTTTTACCATGTTTGAACTTCTGGGACCTGCTTTGAAGAAGAATGATTTACACTCGAAAGCTTGCAATGTTATTTGTTTTTTTATTTTTATTAGTGGCCTATAAAGGTATCACCTGTAACCTATTTTTGCAATTGTGTTTTGCAATGGCCACACGGCTCAACTCCCTTTTTATTTTCAAGGGGAGAAAGAACAGAGTTCATATATTATATGAGACAACATACATCCCTGACTGGATTGTTTATAATTAAGAACATTTACCATGTAAAAATACATGGGGTTTCCCTTGACCTTTGTCCGGCAACTGCAGTAGGTGCAGAATGTAGCAGCTACCCTGTTTCCCCAAAAATAAGACATCCCCTGAAATTAAGGCCTACTTACAGTTTTGCCCCACACTGAAATATAAGGCATCCCCCCAAAATAAGACCTCCCCATAATAAGATAACAATAAATGTGTACCATATTTTTCTTCATGGAAAAATAAGACATCCCCTGAAAATAAGACCTAGTGCATCTTTGGGAGCAAAAATTAATATAAGACACTGTCTTATTTTCGGGGAAACACGGTAGACTGGTATTTGGTGCGGGTTGCTTTGACCACATAACACCAATTCTGGCCTGCCTGCACTGGCTACCCATTGCCTCCCAGATCAGGTTCAAGGTACTGGTTTTGGTTTATAAAGCCCTCCATGGCTTGCGACCTGAGTACCTGGCAGAGCGGATCTCCCAAAGGTCAGAGACGATCCGACCCACCAGAGCATCCTTGGCGCTTTTGCTCTGTGTGCCCCCCCCCCCGGGAGGCCTGTAAGGTTGTTACCCCTAACTGGGTCTTTTGGTGAATCATAGAATCATAGAATCATAGAGTTGGAAGAGACCTGAAGGGCCATCTAGTCCAACACCCTGCCACGCAGGAACCCCATCACAATATTTCCGACAGATAGCCATCCAGCCTCTGCTTAAAAACGTCCAAAGAAGGAGACTCCACCACCCTCCGTGACAGCATATTCCACTGCCGAACAGCTCTAACTGTCATGGTGGCTGGTCCCGTGATGTCGAACAAGCTACCTTCCGAAATGTGCCAAACAGAGTCCCTAACAGACTTTAAAAATGCATTAAAGACCTTGCTTTTTAGGGAAGCATTTGGCGATTGGTAATGTAATGTTGTGTTATCCTGTTTTGTTGTACCTTTCTCGCCACCTTTTAGTTTTGCCTCTTGCTGGACTTTTTATTCCATTGTGTTTGGTGTTATGACCTGGCTGTTTATTGTTTCGTTTGTTCTTAATTGTCTTCTATTTATTTGACTTTCCTGTGAACCGCCAGAGTCCCTGCTGGGAAACGAGGCGGTCCAGAAATGCAAAAATTATTAAATAAGTAAATAATTAAATAAAATATTCTAATTTCCCCCAAGACCGTATACCATTATGCTTCACACATCCTGACAGGCATATGCATTATTCCTACGTGGGTCTCTTGCACAGTTGCAGGTTTTCGTGAACAACTTTCCTCACCAGATGTGTACAATAGGATGTCATGTACAATAGAGTCATGAATGGCAATAATTGTGCCAGCCTGAGCAGTTCCTTGTGTTGGATAACCTCCTGACAGAACCTACTGGATTTGCAAAATCATGCAGGTTTTCCTATTACTCATACGTTCAATATCCTGGTTTTAAGCATGGAGATGACACCTCTCCATCAGGGTTTGTAACCTGTGATGGACTTTTCCTCCAGGAATTTGTCCAATCCCCCTTTGAAGGCATCCAGACCAGATGCCATCACCACATCCTGTGGCAGGGAGTTCCATAGACTAACAACGCGCTGGGTGAAAAAAAATATTCTTACCCTCCCAGCCCTTAATTTGAGTGGACCTAAGAATCAGACTAAAATGCCATTTTAGGATTAGCACAGTGCCAAGAGATGCATTGTGTTTTGATATACTGCATCTCAAATGAAACAGACAGGAATGTGCATCTCCACCTGTTACTTGGAACCCCAATCAATGTGCCGCTACTTGTGGAGTAGTCACATTAAACTTTCCTGCATGCAGCTATTTTTGCATTAGTATCGTTGCACATGGGAATTATTATCTTTTGCCATGATTCTCACTAAGAAGTTTTGATGACTCCCATATCCAGGGAGCTCAAGGCAATGCACACGCATTATTGTTTTTGTTTTTTCTGTGCACCTGTAAGATTGGTTAAGTTGTGAAAAGATGACCCAAAGTCACAGAAGCACAGTAAATTTTTTGTCTGAGCTGAGATTTCAGCTTTAGGTTAATCTAAAACAGTAATAATATCTGAACTATTTATTTAACACGCATCCACTAGTTTTTTTAAAATTTATTTAATTTATTTTAATAATTCTAATTTTGATCATTAGAAGTTTTTTTTAAACAGAAAAAAACATTTAAAATTATACTGTTCCTTATATGGCTAAAAGTCTATTGCTTAGAGTTGTAAATCTCACTAGAGTAGGCCTACTGAATCAAAAATAATTTGGTGAGCTGACTCTGCTGTAATGCATGGCCATTGTTGAGTTTGAAATTGCAATCAGTGCTTGCGCAGGGGCTGTGGATGGATTGGGGTGTTCATTCATCATATTGGATGCAACACATATTCACATTCCAGTCCACAGCCTTCCTTCTTTCCTTCCTTCCTCTGGTCCCGCCTCTGCCGATCCCTGTTGCCTGGAGGCGTATATACAGGAAACAAGATAATGATCTAGTTCTAATCTCATGTATGTAAAATGTTTTCCAAACTCAGAGAACAATTTGGGGGAGTGAAAACAATGCAGAGGCATATTCTCCCAGTCCTCGACATCATGTTCCAACTGCCTGTCACTGAAATACCACCTACAGCCATGCTCTTCTAGCTTTACATATACAGTAATACCTCGGATAACAAATGCCCCTGATAACAATTTTTTCGGATAACGAATAGCAATTTCCAGGTATAGGGCTGCCTCGGATAATGAATTTTCCCTATGGGCTGCCTCAGATAGCGAATTGCAATTTCTAGGTATAGGTCTGCCTCGGGTAACGAATTTTCTCTATGGACTGCCTCGGATAATGAATTTTCTTTATGGGCTGCCTCGGATAACGAATTTTCCCTGTGGACTGCCTCAGATAACGAATTTCCAGCATGCATCAGTAAAAAAGAGTTATCCTGGGTGGCATTGCATCTGTACCTTTAAAGTGCACTTTATATAGAGTTTTGAGCAAAAAAACAGGTGTCTGTGTCATTTTCCTAGGCTCTGGAATGGATTAATTGGTTTCCCATTCATTCCTATGGGAAACCGTGTTTCGGATAACGATTTTTTTCGGATAATGAATTGCTTCAGAGAACGAATTACATTCGTTAGCCGAGGTACCACTGTATCACAACACATAGGAAAATGTCCATGCAGATTGTTCAGGCTTGAATATGTAGCAGCCTCCCAGTGACAGGGGAAAAAGCCATTTTGGGAGCAGAAAAGGGGCTGGACCAATTTGAATCAGCCTTTGTGTCATGTAGTCAATAAAAAATACTTTGAATTCAACCATTTTATAATTGGAGCAAATCTTACAGCATTTAATCATGGAATAATTTAATTTGGAAGGGGCCTATCAGGCCATCTTGTAGTCTCAGCCAGTTTCATAGATGCAAATGACCTAAAATTACTGCAGATTACCTAGTGTACAATCATAAGAGCATAAGCTCTGCTGGATCAGGCCAAAAGCCCATCTAGTCCAGCTTCCTGTATCTCACTGTGGCCCCACCAGATGCGTTTGGGAGCGCACGAGACTAGATCTCTGTCTCCTGATACCACTCTCCTACATCTGGCCCTTGAAGTACCCCAGTTTTAAGCCTGGGGATTACACATCCCCATCATGGTTTGTCACCTGGGATGGACTTTTCCTCCAGGAATCTGTCCAATCCCTTTTTGAAGGCATCCAGACCAGATGCCATCACCACCTCCTGTGGCAGCGAGTTCCACAGACTAACAACACGCTTTATGCTAAGCCCAAGGATTGTTGCTAGACAAGGTGATAAAGGTGATCTCCCGTACCCCTGAATTGTACTCTCTAATTTTCATCCCACCTGTGTGGGGCTCTGTTCTGCTCGTACACAGGTCCATTGCAGCCAGAACAGAAATGGTTGCAATGGTTGCATGGGGATGGAAAAGCAAAAGCCATGCATGCCTATGCACCCACATGCTTTAGGAAACGTTATCGAAAGGCATTTTGAAACTTGTTATAGACATCTTTCTGCTTTAACTATGTGGGCGGTTTATAGCTACTAGGTGTGTATAAGTGACCAGCGGCTGGATCATCTCTTAATTGTGCAATTGGGTACAATGAACTGGCATATAACTGAGATGTACTCCAGTACTTCATTGAGGAGCACAATTAGCTATAGCATGTTACATAAGCGTTAACGAGCACCAATATAATACTTTGTGCTTGATCTGTTGACTGTAATAACCTGTAGTTTGTATTGACAAAGAATTGTTCTTTTAAAAAAAAAAAAAAAGCAAAAGAAAATTAATCCCATTTTACAAAAGCAAATCCTGCCGTATTTGATCCTGTAGTCACAGCCTCAGTTGTGCTAGAGCAGGGCTGTCCAACTTTGAACAGGCCGAGGTCTACTTTTTCCCGGCCCAAAGTGGCTGAGGGCTACTACACTAAAACCTCTACTTACGAATTTTATCTGTTCCGTGCACATGCTAATAACTAAAAACTTTTGTAAGTAGAGCAGCAGTTTCCCATAGGAATGCATTGAAAACCAATTAATCTGTTCTGGAGGAAACAGATTTCAATGCGCCATGGCCCTTGAACTGCCCCACTTGGCTGAGATAGTGGGGTGGCAGACCCAGAACTTTGCTGGGGCAGTGGTGGTCCTTGGGATAGGGGAGGGAGGGGTAGAGAACTTATCCCCTCACTTTTTTAATTGATGGCCGGTGGGCTACTTTTGAACCCTTCACGGGCTACCGGTAGCCCACAGTCCACCTGTTGTTCAGGCCTGTAATGGTGTATGTTGCCCTTGTTTTCTGTGCTGGGAAGGGTGAGGGAACACTATGTCTCATTATGTTTGAGGGCACATTTAGATCACAGGGCATAACTGCTTAACAATCATTTTATAAGTGGAACAATGGTGGAGCAGTGGAGATATTCTGACGGTGCTGTTAATGGATATTAATACCAGAATCTCACGTTGGCAAGAATTAAAATGGACATGTGCTATGGCCATGATTTCCCATTTCTCTAAGACTTTATAATCACTTTATTGAGATTAGACTACTGTAGTGCTCTCTACATGGAGCTGCCTATGAGGCTAATATGGACGCTTCAGCTAATGCAGAATACTGACTAGTACAAAAAAGATTCCATCCTATTACTCGTATTCTGGCTGCCCTACACTGGCTACTGATTTGATTCTGCACTGACTTCAAGGTTTTAATCATAGAATCATAGAATCATAGAAATGGAAGAGACCTCAAGGGCCATCCAGTCAACCCCCCCCCCGCCATGCAGGAACCCCCATCACAATATAGCACAATAATGATGACATTCAAAGCCCTAAACGATTTGGGACCTTGCTACTTGTCCGAACAGCTTCTCCCAAGAAGTTATGCCCAAGTCACTTGTTCATCCCAGGCGACCTGCAGTAATGGTGTCCACTCCAGATATGGCCCAAAAGGTGTTCACAAGGAGTCAGGCCTTATCAGTGGTGGCCCCTCAACTTTGGAATTGTCTTCCTCTGGAAATTCGCCTGGCCACCACACTGCATCTACTTAAACACCAGCTAACGACCTGGCTTCATTTATGTTGGCCTGACTAAATATTTTTCCTTCTGCCGTGTCTTCGGGCAGATATTGTAGAATTCCTTATAAGAGTAGGTTGTGCTCATTCTGCCAGTTAGAACCTGATTCGATCTTCCATATCCTGATAAGCTGCCCGGCACATCAGACCATCCGACAACAATTTCTTGGAGCCTTCATTTCTAAAATACCACCAGTACCAGAGATTATTACTGCACGTCTTTTGGCAGATAAAAATCCTCACTTGACAGATTCAGTGGCTAAATATTTATTACTTGTCTATCAGAAAAAAACACTCTGCTTCCCAGGTTAGACCTGTTTCAAGTGTAGAGTAATTAGCGTCTTTTATATTTATATTGATCCACCAAAGTATATCTGTACATTTGCTAATATATTTTATGCCAATAAAGGTGAATTGAAAAAATTGACCTGGCTTCATAGATTGACTTTCCCTGAGTATGTTGTCAATGAAAGTTCTTAATTTTGTTCCATCTTATCCGACTTTGATTTGTTTATGTTCTTTTCTTTTGATGTCTTACATAACTGGTTGAATTTATTGTTTATAATTTATACTTGATTCTGGTTTTCTTTGTATATCTGCTATACACTATTATAATGTATGTATCTTTGATGGTTGATGTTTTTATAATTTGTGCCTTTGTTTGTTGTTATCCGCCGAGAGTGACCTCCAGGTCAAATGGGCAGTATATAAATCAAATATATAACTAAATAATAAACAAGACTTTACCAAAAAGCATAAAAAGCTGAGCTACTATTATCCAAAGGGAGGATGGAGGAGGGAACAAATGAAGAAAAACCTGTAATGATTGGAGATGTCCTTTTAAGAGCACAGATTTGAAATTTGACTGTAATGATTCATGGGATTCAAACTGTTTAATCTTTAACTGGGTTGTACCCAGAATTCGTTCCACATAAGGCATAAAAAAGAAGCATTAGGAACCAGGAAGACAAAAAATGATGCTCTCCTCCACACATTTCAGAGGACACAAATAGTACACAGAATATGTTTTGAAGAAGATTCAAAGGAGGCCGTCTGATTGATCACAAATCAAATCGTGTTCTCCCTTCTTTTGTCTACAAGGTCAGCTTTGATTCCCAAACCTCAAATCCCAAAGGTTTGCACTTCTCTTGACAGATATGTGTCTTCATTCCCCTCAGGCTGCCTCTACCAGTCCTGCTGTCACCATGACCCATTCTGATCTTAATCTCTGCTGTTGCTTCTTCCTGGAGCCATAGGGAAGTATCAGAAAGCATATAAGGGGGAACGTTCAATGGAATACAATGCCAGTTGCAACTGGGAGAAGATTAAATAACAAAGATATCTATCAAGGAAGTCCAAAAAAGATGAGGCCATCTTGATACATATTAAATGAACAAAATGGGCACGCTGTATAAAGTTCAACGTAAAGATATTGGCTACCTGCAGATTTGGGACTTTATTTTATCAAAGAAGGCCATCAGTAAATAGCTCTGCTCATTTACCTTCATTGGCATCAAATAGCTCTATCCATTAATCTGCAAGTGATATATTAGATGCTTTATTGGAGAGACAAATTGTGCATTTTAAAATGGATCTGTCTGAACTCTTCTACAGATTACCTGTTGTTGTGTTGTCAACTCACCTCCAATTTATAAGGACTCCATAATTAAGGGGCATGGTGGCTCAGCAGACTAAGGCTCCAAAAACTCTCGGGTGCAAAGTCGGCAGCTCAGCGGTTCAAATCCCGGGTGCCACGCAGCGGAGTGAGCTCCCGCTGATCACCCCAGCTCCTGCCAACCTAGCATCGAAGGCATGTTAATGCAAGTAGATAAATAGGTACTGCCATAAAAAGCGGGAAGGTAAAACAGTGTTTCCTTGCAGCCATGCCGGCCACGTGGCCATGGACCTGCACAACACTGGCAACACAGAGTCAGTCCATCTTGTACAGTATTTGGTCTTCCCCTTTACCTGCTGCATTCCACCTTTCACAGCATTATTGTCTTTTCCAGAGTATCCTTCCTTCTCATGATATCCCCAAAGTAGGTCAGCCTCAGTTTCAACATTTTTGCATCCTTCAGGCTTTATTTGCTTAGGGCCCACTTCTATGTCTTTCTGGTAGCCTGGTCTATCTGCAAAGCTCCCTTCTAGCACCTTCTAGCACAAAGCCCCATGGCACAGTGATTAAATGCCTGTACTCCAGGTCAAACTGTGATCACTACCTGGGGGTTCAATCCCAGGTAGCGGGCTCAAGGTTCACTCAGCCTTCCATCCTTCCGAGGTTGGTAAAATGAGTACCCAGCTTGCTGGGGGGCGGGGCAATGTATAGCCTGCATTACTGTATCTGGCAGACCGATGAAGCTGTTTGGATGAACAGCGAAATGTTTCTCTCTCTCAAAAAAGAAGTCCAGTAGCCATGACTCAACTTCCAGATAAACTCACCTGGATGACTGAGAATCTTCACAGACATACTGCATTACTGTAATTAAAACTGTAAACCACCCAGAGACTACTTGAAGTGGTATGGGGCGGTATGCAAGCAGAACACATCTAAATAAATAAATAATCATTTTTCCTGTGAGCTTTCTTTTCTGTTCAGCTTTCACACCTCATACACGGTGATCAGGAGTACAATAGAGCGAAATATCTTCGTTCTGGTCTTTGCCCTGCACTTGAGGATCTTGTCTAATTCCTTCATTGCTGCCCTTCCTACTCTCAGCTTTTTGTGATATCTTGGATGCAATCTCCATTTGGATAGATGTTTGAACCAAAGTAAACAAAGGGCCTTTTCACACGACCCCTAAGATCCGCTGGTCCCTTAAATTCGGACCAGAGATCTTGGGGGTTCGTTTCTGTTCCTGCGTCCCCACCCCTCAGCACTTCCTGCTCCTGTCCGCATGAGGGGGGGGGGAGGGGAAAAAAGGACAAAAGAAGCCTTTACTAACCTGCCGGTGCCGGTGGAAGTTGCCACGAGCCCCGTTACTTCCTGGTTCCTTCTCAAGGGGCTCTTAAAGGGGCGGGAGGCAAAAAAACAACAGACAAGCGAGGAGAGCCCGGCACTCTTATCTGCATCAAGGAATTTTCACCTGCTGAGAGCAAGTACATGAAAGGTGCGCTGGATCGCGCTTATGGGGGCGTGGTCGCACTTAATTTTCTCTAAACTCCGGAGCTGGTGGGGAAACATTTCTAAGCTCTGGAGCTGGAAGCCATTTGCAGCGCAGCTTAGGGGTCGTGTATAAACGCCCAAAATCTCTTACCTGCTTCAATGTTTGCATTGTTAATGTTAAAGTTGTGTACAGTGGTACCTCTAGATACGAATGCCCCTAGATACAAGAAACTCGAGATGCAACGGGAAGTTGCAATGCACCCTGGGAATGGAAGTCTTCTGAAAAACTATCACAAAAACGCGAGATGTGAAAATTCCCTATGGGAAAACTTGAGATACAAGAATTTCGTGGAAGACTTCCATTTCAAGGACACATTGTGCCCTGTTCATATCCACGATACTAAAATTTTCACAGTACGAAACATCTCGAGGAACAAATTAATTTTGTATCTAGAGGTACCACTGTATTTCCTCTGTACTAGATATTATCTTTGTATCCTTAAAGTTCAACTGTACTCTTCATTTGGCGTTTACTTATTTCACTTTAGCTAAAAGTCATTTCAGGTAAGATGCTGTTATCTGCATATCTTAAATCAGGGGTCCTCAAAGTTTTCAAACAGTGGGCCAGTCCACCACCCCTCAGGATAACATAGGCAGCGGCTGCTGTTTGAGGACCCCTGTCTTAAATTATATCCACCAAGTTTCACTCCTCCTTCATTTAAATCTAATCTGCCTTTGTGTATGATATGTTCTGAGTATAGACTGAACAGATAAAGAGATAAAATTGACCCTTGTCTAACTTCTTTGCCTGTAGAAAACCATTCTGTCTTTCTATATTTTGCCCTATAGGTGGCTTCTTATCCAGAAATTTATCCTCAGTTGTTGAAGAAATAATGTACCCTAACTATATCTCAAGGCTTAGTTAGGGTACATTAACACTGAAAAAATAAAAACCTGAAAGCCTAGTAAAACAAAACAAAATACAGTGGTATTAAAACATCAACAGTGTATTTTTATGTTTTCTGACCTAACTTGGTGGCCTGAAGGCCAATTGAAAACAGTCTTCTTCTGATGCTTTGATGAAGGTTTACTGTGGAATGAATTGGATGAGTCTGTAAGTAACTACAATCATAGAAAACTGCCTTACGCATAAATGGGTCTGCCTCCCCCTGAGGTCTATAGATTCTGATTCTTGTGATCCATTCCATTCTCCCTGCTCTTGAAGCATGTGTGGTAGAAGGAAGTTAATCAGATGCACCTTACTCGCACTTACACAATAATATATACTATAGTCAATAAAATTCTGAGTTGTACAATAATATTACAAGTATAGTGAGCTCTTTCTTGGTTTGCATCTCATGACGCAGTAAAGATAATGCAACATGATTTTGGTGGTACAGGGCCTAGTCTGTAGACACTTAATACCACTAATGATCTTGTCTGAGTTGCTTTTTTTAAAGTAAAAGCTTTAATTTGTTTTTCTGTATAAAAGCTGGCGTAGATAAAGGTAAAGGCTCTCTTGCACATGCGTGCTAGTTGTGTCCGACTCTAGGGGGCGGTGCTCATCTCTGTATTCAAGCCAAAGAGCCAGTGTTGTGCAAGTCCATGGCCATGTGGCCAGCATGGCTGCAAGGAAACACTGTTTTACCTTCCCGCTTTTTACAGCGGTACCTGTTTATCTACTTGCATTTACATGCTTTCAAATTGCCAGGTTGGCAGGATCTGGGGTCATCAGTGGGCGCTCGCTCCACTGCGTGGCACCCGGGATTCAAACCGCCAAGCTGCCGACGTTGCCGCCGCCAGTTTTGGGAAGCCTTAGTCCACTGATCCACCATGCCCCAAGCTGGCGTACCTGAAATAAATTGTGCGACTGTGTGTAAGGACTAGTATTTGTCAATATTTTCAGATGTCCTGTATTTGTCTATTAATAATATACTTTGTTTCTTTTCTTTTTGAAAATGAGATTTTGAAGAGCATTCCACGAGAGACCAAACTCCACTCTTGCACAGCACAGGGAACAGCCACGTAAGTAAGGAACTTCCGCTTTGAGAAGGAAAATGTCGCGTTCTGGGCTGAACCCAAACAGGTCCCAGCACTAACTGCTAGTGAGACCGAGCCCAAATTAAGCTACCCCTGCCCTTTATCAACCCAAAGGGGGTCAAGAGACATGGATTCAGGAAGCCCTCTGTTTCCGCTTGTCATCGGCCTGTCCACCTTTCTGTTTCACAGACACCATTCCGATAAACATGTTCTGTTGGTGATTAAAAGGAAGTGACCTCATAGGTTTGTCTTTTCGACCACAAAGCCTAAGTTGTAACGTGTCATTCCACCCCAGTTGCTCTGGCTTACACCAAAATCCAGTTTGTGGCCTGTAGATCCTCAGCGTAAAGAGCAGAGAGTGCTTGACCTTGACAACCTCATTTCTCATTCCTTTCTTGTTATAGGTAATGTAGTGGAGAAATGTGGTTTTAATTAGAGCAGTAATGAAAACTGAAAATCCAGACAGACACTTGACAAACTCTGGTACGCTTTATATTACATTTGTGCTAACTACAAAGTATCCAGCTGAGGGAAACTTTATCTCCCCTCTCCCTGAGCATCCGCCTGACTTAAGCGGGATAATTAATGTGTACTTTGGCTGGAGGTCAGGTTACAGTTGGTTGGGTTGTGTTTTTTATAAAGGATTTTTACATTTTTAAAGACATTGTAATGAAACAAATATGTTTACTGCCTCCTCTGCGAGCATTCCTTAGGAATGTTTGTACCTGTGGAGGACGCCACACTGGCCGGTGAAATAATAGAAAGGTTAACAAGGCATCTTAGATTGATATAATTCTTGCTTTTAGCGATGTCGCGTGGGTTTTAATGGCAAGCAGGGGGCAATTTGTACTGCCATTTTGACCAGGCTAAATTAAATAACATGTGTGCGTCCTGTATTGTGGTATTACTAGCTACGCATTCTACCTTGGAAACTGCAAGCACACACATGCAAGCTGAAAAGTCTTTTATATTGCAACTATTCCATCCAGCGCTGTTCTTTAATTATTCGTGGCTACTCCAGACGGGCAAAAGTTCTCTGTCTCTCAACTGGTTGTGGAGTGTACCGAGATTCATTTTCAAACGTAAAAAAGCAATTTCTCTGAAAATCTTCACATAATCTTCAATAAATATGGAGAAATCCAGTTTCCTGCTGTAGCTTCTTTTCTAGAACTGTGTTAGCGGTGCACTGCTTGTACTGTACACTACTGGAAGCTACTAACCATCGAAATTGGTTCTGGGACAAAGATTAAAATTAAACCATGTCTTTAGAAAGAGCAAGCACACACAAAAACACCAGAAAGTCTTACTATAGTGACCAAAACCAGGTGAACATCCTACAGGTGATAGGAAAAGATCTTGGTACCATGCTTATTCTGGAAGACCTTTCAATCCGTCCCTCGGTAGTCTGCCTGTCCATCCCCACACTTATGTATCCCTCTGACCTCTGACCATGCAGCTTGTTGAGCAATCTTGCTCTTTGTTTATACTGTCTTGTTGTTACTGTGTTATTTGGATTTGCCAGACATTTTGTTTAAAAAAACAATCATGTGTACATTTAGGAAAGCCTTCTGAGCCTCCAGCCTTTTATAAATTCTTTATTTTTAATACTTAGTTTTATCTTTATCTTTATTTTTAATTTTTAATACTTAGTTTTATCTTAATACTTCATTTTATCAGCTGGGGGGCTTTTAAATTCTGCTGCTTCTGCTGTTTTTAGTATTGTTTTTATTTATTTATTTATTTATTTATTTATTTATTTATTTATTTATTTATTTATTTAACTTATATGCCTCCCACTACCCAAAGGTCGCTGGGCGTCTTACAATCCAAAGAATAAAGAAATGTAAAATAGTGAAAAGTAAAATATCAATAAATCATCAATAAAAACCTTACACTAAAATCATTATCCTAAAATTGTCATCAGCGGACCCACAGTCTATATTATATCAATTAAAAACCTTCTGGAACAGGAAGGTTTTTACCTGGCGCCGGAATGTAATCAGTGTTGGCGCCAGGCGGATCTCACTTGGGAGGGCATTCCATAGCTTGGGAGCAGCTGCCGAGAAGGCCCTGTGTCTACAAGCCATCCCTCTCACCTCCTTGGGGGATGGCTCTTTCAAAAGGTATATAGTGTATTTATTATTGTTTATAGTGTATTTATTGTTGTTTTTAAACATTGACTTTGATATTTTAATATTGTTTATGTTGTTTATGTAGTTGTTTTTGTTATAAGCTGCCGTGGGTCCCTTTGGGAAGAAAGGCAGCATCAAAACAAAGTTAATAATAATAATAATAATAATAATAATAATAATAATAATAATAATAATAATAATAATAATAATAATAATAATAATAATAATAATAATAAATACGTATGAAAAACTGGGTTTACAGAGATATTGTGACCTTTCTTGCTAAAGCACTTCCTTTCAAATTACACTCTTGGGAACTTTTAGGTTTCTAGGATTTTGGTGTAACCTCAGAAACTTGTCAGGGGCTTCATAAGGAGAGGAGAGAGAAAGATAAGTTTTTTTTCAGGCATTGCTCTGCCATGTGGGGCTGCAGAGGAATGCTGGGTGTTTTCTGCATGTGCAGTAGTTTTCAGCTAGCTGCTTACTGAGGAAAAGAGTTAGCCCTGCTGGAGTTGGCATAAAAGAGAGAAGAATAAATACCCAGAGGAGGGAGAGAGTCTCCTTTGAAGTAGGCACAGTGGCATTGAACATAAAAGCTGCGGAGCCAGGAAAAGGCGGGAACACCAGCTGAGGGCCTTTTAGCACTGAGGAAGAGTGAACCGACACTGTGTTTTCTGCTGTCCACTTTTCCGTTCCCCTTGAGGGATGCATAGATCAGGCAGGACAGAGGTGCAAAAGCTTTCTTTATTTTTTTTTCTTCAGCCCTAGCAAGCGGAGTGAACGACTGCATGGTGTTCAAGAATCCTTTGCAGCATGCCTGGATTCCTAGGGAAGGGGTGGAGCAGAAGAGGGCAGCGGTTGGGACCACATAATGTTGGCCCCAGGACATGCTCGTGCTCTGGGGGTGGGAGTGGGGGAATGTGGAACTGGTTCGTTGGCAGTATAAAAAAGGGTTCACTAAAGAAAGTGTGGGCTTTATCCGGCGTGTTTTACAACTAGGTTTGCTGTATAGACTAAGGCCCTGGTCATGTCAGCCATTATGTACCGGGTTCTTTGTTTTCTAGTCAAATGATGCAGAGTAAAGACCATGACAGTTTCTCTGCCGGTTGGGTGACTGCATAACATTTCCCATCGCCCTAAGGCAGGCATGCCCAAACTTTGGCCCTGCAGAAGTTTTGGACCACAACTCCCACAGTCCTTTGCCATTGGATATAAAGGCTTGGAATTCTGGGAGTTGTGGTCCAAAACAGCTGCAGGGCCGAAGTTTGGGTATGCCTGCCCTAAGGGCTGTGTTTATTTGTACATCTGTTCTATCAGTGCATTTCTCACTGGTTTTGCATGTGTGCATGACAGGACCCATTGATTTTCTGATCAGAGGGTATAAGGTTGCCACCATTACTGCTGCTCGCCTATTATTTTGCTTTTCCATGTCCTGGCAGATACATCAGTATCGTTGTACAAAACGATAGTAAGGCCACACCTGGAGTATTGTGTACAATTCTGGTCACCGCATCTCAAAAAAGACATAGTGGAACTGGAAAAGGTGCAGAAGAGAGCGGCTAAAATAATTACTGGGCTGGGGCACCTCCCTTATGAGGGAAAACTAAAACATTTGGGGCTCTTTAGTCTGGAAAAAAGGCACCTGAGGGGGGATATGATTGAGACGTACAAAATAATGCAGGGCATGAGTCAAGTGGATAGAGGGACAATCTTCTCCCTCTCACAAAATACCAAAAATAGGGGACATCCAATCAAACTGTGGGTTGCGAGAGTGAGAACAGACAAAAGAAAATATTTTTTTACCCCTTGTATTGTTAGTCTGTGGGACTCCCTGCCACAGGATGTGGTGATGGCCTCTGGCCTGGATGCCTTCAAAAGGGGATTGGACAGATTCTTGGAGGAAAAGTCCATCACAGGTGAGAAACCATGATGGAGACGTGTTCTCTCCAGGCTTAAAACTGGGGTACTTCAAGGGCCAGAGGCAGGGGAGTGGTATCAGGGGACAGAGATCTAGTCTCGTGCGCTCCCAGAGGCATCTGGTGGGGCCCCAGTGAGATACAGGAACCTGGACTGGATGGGCCTTTGGCCTGATCCAGCATGGCTCTTCTTATGTTCTTATGTTCTTTGTTGCTAAAGGTACAATACTGTACTGCCATAGTGCAACTTGACTTCCATGTGCCATTTTTGGATTTCCACAAGATGAGCCACCACAGCAGAGCCAATCCTCAAAGCAGAAAAGAGCTTAGACTTATAGTAACATATCAATAAAGTAAATAATTAATCTTAAAAAGAATTAAGGAGATAAATGGGCTCTCAAGGATAGAAAACAAACCAGCACTGTGGTAGTTACTCATAACAATTGAAATAGGAAGAAATAACTCCTTTTACTAAAACTATCTTCATACCAGTACACATACGATGTCTTTCACATGACTGCAAACCCATGCAACAGAGGTATGGAAAATACTGGAAGAACTACAAAAAGATACCACTAGTCTGACCAGGGCCTAAGAGAACTAAAAGCAATAGGAATTAATTTATCCAGAAAGTTATTCAGAATGTTGTCTGGATTAAATTAGGAAAAGCATCCTTTGCCATCCTATTAAAATACTGATTAGATTTTGCTCTGCTAAGTCTGAAACATTCCTTGTGAAGAGATGATATTTCAAGAGATGAAATTTCAGTTTGTGGTACTGGCATTCTCCAGGAGATGTCATAAAACCACGTGTGAATTCTAGTCTTGCAAATTTCATTTTTAAGATTAGTTTTTCTATCCATGTTCATATTTAAATTCTATACTTTTTTGAGCTCTTGGCTGCTGTTTTTTGTGGAATGCTTGATTTTGCTTCGAGTAACAAAACAGTGTTCAAGCATATAAGTGACAGGGAGACAAACTCACAATCTTGTCAAGTTGCTCATTCTGTCAACAAACCGAATACAGTACAGTACAGTAGTACCTTGTATAAAGGAATTAATTCGTTCCTAATGTGTAAGGGTTTGCTTTCTGGTTCCTTGTAATTCTTTGAAGAACTGCGAGGAGACTGTGATGTTTCTTGCAAAATAAACAATTCTTTATTTTGTTTTCCATCTCTGGGTCTTTGTTCATTTCTTACAACGGTTTCCTTATCAACAGGGGTTAAAACAGGAATATCGAAACTGGGATCAAGACAACTTTCTAACAACATATTTCTCCGTCTACCAACACCATCATTTACTTGTGTGGATCCTTCTTTGTCATGGTTGAGGGTTTCCCGCAAAGGCCCCCACAATAAGGGTGTTGAATGCTCCGGGGCTGGCTCCATCCCCACCCCGGGATCCATCCGGCCGGACCCAAGGAGCTATTTCCCTTTTGCTCCTTACTTTCCGGATGAGATAACACCATAGGGAATCGTGGACCTCCCTCAGGGGTCGGTAAAGGGAGTCCTGTGTCCACCTTTCTCCAGATCTGCCTTCGTCTGGGCACCCCCTCCCTAACGTCCCTAACTGTCATTTCTCCCCTCGCGACCCCTCCCTCTTTCTTCTCCTCGTGCCACTCTGTCTGCGTAATGGCTTCTCTAAATAGAATTCTACCACTTCTGCTCTCTGTCTGTATCCCTACTCCCCTTACTATTTTCTCTAGATCACGATTAACTTGTAATCCCACATGCCAATACATCCCAACAGACCTATCTCCATATCTTCCTCCAACCTGTAATATTTTATCTTTCTTATCAGACCTCCAGTCATCGGTTTGTATCTCTCTTTCCCTAACTCTTTTATATTCATTGCCCCTCCCATCTGTTTGTGTTTCTTTATGCTTAATTCCTATCTCTAATCCTCCCATTTCCTCTTGTAACACTTCCCATGTCACCTCTCTCTTCACTATGGCCAAGAAGCCTTCTACTATCTTTGAAGGTTTGAATCTAAACTCTCCCCCCTTTCCACTCTCTTCTATTTCAATGTCTATATTCTTCATATTCTTGTCATCTCTCTCTTTCGCTTGGCTTCCTTGCAACACCGTCTTGTCCTCACTGTGCTCTCTTGGTAATTCCGCGGACGAGCCCACATCTGTAATCTCACATAATGAAATTCTGTTAAGCAAATTTTCCTTTGTACAAATTTCCCATAGGAATGTATTGAAATGGATTAATCCCTAATTGTCTCTATTGTATGTATTCTGTTGTAAACTACCCGGAGTTCCCTGGAAGATGGGCGGTATATAAGTATTAAAATAAATAAATAAATAGAATTGTGACAATTTTTCTGTTGTACAGATTCGCCCCATAGATGATTCTGTTCAGCGATTTCCCCCTACCGCCATAATTTTTTTCCCTTTAAGCGGATTTTCTCTTAAACAAACCGCTTGTTATACGAGGGGCCACTGTACTAATATTTGGGATAATTCTATACAGTAGTTGGACTATATCACTTCTTAGTAATCCATAGTGAATTTTTCATCTCTTTCTGTAGGCTAGAAGTAGACTAACCAAGTGCCTTCTAGATATTTTGGGCTACAGTTCTTACAATCCCCGACCGTTGGCCATATTATTAAGGACTTGTGAAATCAAGAAGATGGCATTACTCCAGTGCATGTAGGCTCTGGACTTATCAATGGTGTTGATGCTGCATCTTCACAGATTTAATGTACAAAGCACAAAATGGTTTGGGTCCAAACTAAGATTGAATATCACAGTATAAACCGGCTTAGGTGCTGCTAAGGTTATCAGGAGAGGCCTTTCTCTCCATCCTGCCACCTTTACAGGTAATGAGGTAACTCACATGGGAACACATTAAAGGGCCTTCTCTGTTGCAGCTCCCAGACTTTGGAACTCCCTCCCACTGGAGGCCAGGACTGCCCCATCTCTGCTGTCTTTCCAGAAGTAGGCAAAGACCTTCCATCTCAGGCAAGCTTTCCCTGAATGACGGACTACCTGCTATGTGACTTTTAGATGGATTACCATGCATGATTACATTGACTGATTTCATAAGAACACCAGTGTTTTCCATGTTAGTCTCCACCCCTCATAATGGATTTTTTTCTTTTTGCGTGCTCTTTGTAGTTTTAATGTTACCTTTTAATGTTCTAAGATGTCTCCTATAATTCCCTGTTCTTAACTTGAATATTTTATTTATTTATTTATTTATTTATTTATTTATTTATTTATTTATTTATTTATACAATTTATATGCCACTCGCTACCCAAAGGTCTCTGGGCAGCTTACAATAGAAATGAACAATCACAACAAAGCATTAAAATGTCAATTAAAACAATAAAAACATTTAAATACAAAACACTAAAAATGCCATCAGGACCCACAATCTATATTATGTCAGTTAAAAAAACTTCTGAAACAGAAAGGTTTTTACCTGGCGTCAAAACATCATCATCATTGGTGCTAGGCGGATCTCAGACGGGAGGGTGTTCCATAGCCCGGGGGCAGCTGCTGAAAAGGCTCTATTCCTACAAGCCATCCATTTCACCTCCTTAAGGGATGGCTCTTTCAGGAGCCCCCCCCCACTAGATCTTAATTGCAGGGTAAGTTCATATGGAATGAGGCAGTCTTAAATACCGTATATACACGAGTATAGGTCGACCCGAGTATAAGTCGAGGCCCCTAATTTAACCCCCCCCCCAAAAAAAAACTGGGGAAAGTTATTGACTTGAGTATAATGGGAAATTTTCACAAGGGAGAGAAGTGAAAAGCGGTGTGCCCCAGGGATCTGTCCTGGGACCGGTGCTTTTCAATCTGTTCATTAATGACCTGGAGACAGGGATAAACAGTGAGGTGGCCAAGTTTGCAGATGACACAAAACTTTTCCATGTGGTGAAAACCAGAGAAGATTGTGAAGAGCTCCAGAAGGATCTCTCCAAACTGGGGGAATGGGCTGAGAAATGGCAAATGCGATTTAATGTAACCAAATGTAAAGTAATGCATATTGGGGCAAAAAATCCAAACTTCATCTATCAACTCATGGGCTCTGAGTTATCCGTGACGGATCAGGAAAGAGATCTTGGTGTGTTGGTGGACAGCTCCATGAAGGTGTCTCCCCAGTGTGTGGCAGCGGTGAAGAAGGCCAATTACATGCTAGGGATTATCAAAAAGGGGATTGAAAATAAAACAGCCAACATTATAATGCCATTATACAAAACAATAGTAAGGCTGCGCCTGGAGTATTGTGTACAATTCTGGTCACCGCATCTCAAGAAAGACATAGTGGGACTGGAAAAGGTGCAGAAGAGAGCGACTAAAATGATTACTGGGCTGGGGCACCTCCCTTATGAAGAAAGGCTAAAACATTTGGGCCTCTTTAGTCTGGAAAAAAAGGCGCTTGAGGGGGGATATGATTGAGACATACAAAATAATGCAGGGTATGAGTAAAGTGGATAGAGGGAAGCTCTTCTCTCTCTCCCATAATAACAGAACTAGGGGACATACACTCAAATTGAGGGCTGGGAGAGTAAGAACTGACAAAAGAAAATATTTTTTCACCCAGCGCGTTGTAAGTCTATGGAACTCCCTGCCACAGGATGTGGTGATGGCATCTGGCTTGGATGCCTTCAAAAGGGGATTGGACAGATTCCTGGAGGAAAAGTCCATCACAGGTTACAAACCATGATGGAGAAACCAGGGTACTTCAAGGGCCAGATGCAGGGGAGTGGTATCAAGAGACAGATATCTAGTCTCATGCGCTACCAAACGCATCTGGTGGGGGCGCTGTGAGATACAGGAAGCTGGACTAGATGGGCCTTTGGCCTGATCCAGCATGGCTCTTCTTATGTTCTTATGTTCTAAGTCTAGGGTGGGAAATGCAGCATGGCCTAGCCGCTCCTCCTTTGTGAGCTGGGGAGGCAGTGTCTGATGTTCAAAATGACTTTTAGCTAAGTCATTTTAAACATTGTGCACTGCTCCCCCATGATGCAGAGGGGAGTCAGGAGATGTTTAAAATGGCTTTTAGCCACTGAGCACTTGCCTCAGTGGCTAAAAGTCATTTTAAACATTGCACACCACGCCCCCACAATGCAGGGGGGGTGTTCAGGAGAAG
The DNA here is from genome assembly GCA_037367305.1 of Phrynocephalus vlangalii. NCBI lineage: Eukaryota > Metazoa > Chordata > Lepidosauria > Squamata > Agamidae > Phrynocephalus > Phrynocephalus vlangalii. The sequence continues at coordinate 109,481 of JAWVWN010000025.1, forward strand.
CAGTGCACAATGTTTAAAATGAATTTTATCCATCGACCTACACCGACACTTGCCTCAGTAGCTAAATGTATTGATCCGAATATAAGTCGAGGGCCCCCTTTTTCAGCTCAAAATTAGGGCTGAAAAACTACTTATATTCGAGTACATACAGTATGTCTTAAATGTTCTGGGCTGTATATTGTCCCTCATTATTGTATGTCACTTTGGGTCTTTTTCCAAGGAGAAATGTGGGGTAAAAATAATCTAAACAAACAAACAAACAAACAAACAAATAAATAAATAAATTACTGGACTACAGAGTAGATCCCAAAAGTAATAACTGATAAAGCAGGGTAATGGTGTGGGTCAAAATGGATGCAAAATGGCCACATACTATTGGCTAGGTACTTGAATTGCAAAGTAAATGGTGGTCCTCCTCAGCATGCAGCAAAGCTGTAGAGTGGATTGATGAGGCCTTTTGTATTTTGGATGGAGGGTTTTTATGGTGGCCAGCGCTCAGAAACTCATTCAAACAATAAATTTACTTGCCTTTGAGTTTACAAGGCTATAAACATATAAGGCCTTTGACCCTGGCATGGACGAAATAAGTTTGCTGCAGTTGTGTTTATGGGCAACTATTTATAGGGAGGTATTTTACACTGAGTTTCACATGCAAAGAAACAGTCGTTTAATTTCACAGCCCTCCTGCTCTTCTTTTTGGTTTCCATCCCTACTTCCTGGCTGATTTGCTTTGCTTTATTTTATTGAGGGATTCAGACCCTGGGGGGAACTCAATTTAGAACTCATTTTAGTTTTCTGGGAAGTTTTTGATTGACTTGGATTGTGGGCCAGGGTAACCAGACCTTTTCGTTTGGTCTGCATTTTCAGACCATTGTTTAGACAGGGTTTCCATATATTGGCGGACCACTGCCTACTCTGATATCTCCAAATTTCTCACAGATGTGGATAGTATTAGTTAAAGTCCTGTTGCACAAGTTGTGCCTTTAGAATAATGATAATATCACCAGTAGGGAGAGATTTGTAGTAATTAAAATCTTTCCGAATTGAGACCCATGGCTTCATTGTGTAGAAGCCATGGGTCTCAAGGAGGAAATATTAAATGAACTGAAAATCTCTGCTGGCAGGTAGAATTATTGGTAATTAAATACTTTCATATTTCATCCTTTGCTCCCATGACTTCCATGTGATGAAATGAACTACAGTATTTTTCCATGTATTAGACTATATTTTTTCTAAAATTGTTGTCCTAAAATTGAGGGTTGTCTTAAGCCAAGGAGACAACCCATGTGGTTGCAAAACTAATTTTGGGTTGGAAAAGTGGGGATCATTTTATACATGGAGGCGTCTTATAGATGGGAAAATACAATACAGTGGTACCTTGTATAAAGGAATTACAGTGGTACCTCGGATAACGACTTTAATTCATTCTCCAAAGTTAGTTGTTATCCAAAACATGTTGTTATCCGAAACGCGGTTTCCCATAAGAATGAATGGGAAACCGATTAATCCGTTCTGGAGCCTATTGAGGTGCCATAAGGTTTTAACTCTGTTTAGTGTTACTATCACCTGTCCTGTCTGTGCACCATTGTAATTTGTGTGGCTATCCCAGCCTTGTAAGCCGCTTAGGGTACACATTGTAGATAAGCAGGGTATAAATGCAATAAATAAATAAATAAATAAATAGGAAAAAAGCACAGACACCTGGTTTTTTGCTCAAAACTCTTTATAAAATGCACTTTAAAGGAACAGATGCAATGCCACCCGGGATAATTCTTTTTTACTGATGCATGCTGGAAATTTGTTATCCGAGGCAGCCCATAGGGAAATTCATTATCCGAGGCAGCCCACAGAGAAAATTCGTTATCCGAAGCAGACCTATACCTAGAATTGCAATTCGTTATCCGAGGCGGCCCATAGGGAAAATTCGTTATCAGAAGCAGTCCTATACCTGGAAATTTGCAGTCGTTATCCGAAAAATCCGTTATCCGGGACAGTCGTTATCTGAGGTACCACTGTAATTCATTCTAAATGAAATTATGTTAAGCAAATTTTCCTTTATACAAATTCCCATAGGAATGCATTGAAAATGGAATGATCCATTTTTATGTTGTACGGATTCTCCCCATAGGCAATTCTGTTAAGCAAATTTCCCCTATCTCCGGAATGTTTTATGTTGTACAAATTTTATGTTATACAAGCTGTTTGGACTTGCAAGTTGCACAAGCCAGAGGATGGAGAAGCTGAAACTTACACAACAGGATTTTGGGCAATATTTGATTAAAGCAAACAATGAAAGCAACACTCCACTGGAAATCTTTCTTTCCACAGATTTGCATTTTTACAATGATAAAAGGGTGCTGTATCTGTTAGATGAACTAACACATAAACATACTTATGTCATGGGAAGCCAGAGGTCAAGGGCATGATGCGGCGGCCAGGAAAGCCAGTGTGATTCTTGGTTGCATCAAGAGAACCATAGTATCTAGATCAGGCCTGTCCAAAATCCGGCCCAGGGGCTAAATCTGGCCCATCAGGCCATTCTGAGTGGCCCGCGGCTGGCTGGCCCGCCCCTCCCTCCCCCTCCTTCGCTTATGGGTCAGTGGGTGGGCCCTGACACATTCTCAGCCACCAAATCTGGCCCTCCTTACAAAAGGTTTGGGCATCTCTAGTCTAGATCAAGGGAAGTGATAGTACTACTCTATTCTGCTCTGGTCAGACCCCACCTGGAGTACTGTGTCCAGTTCTGTGCGCCTCAGTTTAAAAAGATGTTGACAACCTTGAGCGGGTGCAGAGGAGGGTGACCAGGATGGTTGAAGGTCTGGAGGAAACGTCTTATGAGAAACAGCTTAGGGAGCTGGGAATGTTTAGCCTTTCAAAAAGAAGGCTGAGGGGGGATATGATAGCTATATTTAAATATTTGAAAGGATGTCATATTGAAGAGGGAACAGGTTTGTTTTCCATGGCTTGAGAGACTAGGACTCGGGGCAATGGTTTCAAACTACAGGAAAAGAGATTCCATTTGAACATTAGGAAGTTCATGACAGTTAGAGCTGTTCAGCAGTAGAATAATATGCTGCCACAATGGAGGGTGGTGGAGTCTCCTTCCTTGGAGGTTTTTAAGCAGAGGCTGGATGGCCGTCTGTCGGAAATATTGTGATGGGGTTCCTGCATGGCAGGGGATTGGACTAGATGGCCCTTGAGGTCTCTTCCAACTCTATGATTCTATGATTCTATGGGCTGATGTGTTGGACCCAATTTACTGATTTGTATGGCCAGCTAGTCATTGAGCTAATGGTGTATCTTCCATCCTTCTTGCACTTAATGAAAGCTCTGTGAGCCCTCGGTATTCATTACAAGAGCACGTCCAGACTTAGGGTCAGTTCACGCCCTGGCATCCTTGGTAATAGTAATTTAAACTACCAATGAGAGGATGATATGCTGTGCTCATACCACTTTTTTGTGCAATCTCATTACATTCGTTGAAATGGCCCCTTTTGCTGAAATGCCTCCCTGTTGTGGTTTCAGTACCTTGTTGGTAATCTAAATCCACCCTGTTTCTTGTCAGAAAACTTCTTTGAATTCCAGTTCTCTCCGCTCAAAGGAAAGTCAAGAGATTGTGATAACTCAGCTTTTTGTAAGTCCACTTCTCGTGGAGATAGGCCAGCTGTTAGAGTGCAGATGTGGCACCCTTAAACTCAAGCCAAATGAGAACAGTATTTTGTTGGCAAACGTTAGCAGTCTTAATGCAGAGTGAAGACTCCAGTGGGGCCTCTTACGCTGCAGGTTTTATACTTTAATGAGGCAGATATTTAATCAATTTTAGAGTACATTGGTATCTGCGTTTTGCATGTGTTTCAAATAACTATGAAATTTATACGCAGATGAAGTAACTGAAGCATGGCCATGCTTCAGAAGGGCACATGGTCCTTAGCACAGGGTAACACAAAGAGTTACGGACCCATGAAAGGGGCTTAATGAGAATAATTTTTTTGCAGCTGGGGGACTCTCCCAAGAGGTCTGATATGCTTGTCTGTGATTTAAAATCCAGCATGTGTGTGTGTGTGTGTTGTTTCGTTAACAGTCGTGACCGACTCTTCGTGACTCCATGTCCATGGAGTTTTCTTGGCAGAATACTGGAGTGGCTTGCCAGTTCCTACTCCAGGCGCCTACAGCACCTGGTATTCCTTGGAAGTCTCCCATCCAAGTACTAACCAGGACCGACCCTGCTTAGCTTCAGAAATCAGGCGAGATCCGATGTGCTTAGGGCATCTAGGCAGCTAAAATCCAGCATAGAAACAGTTATTTTGCTAGCAGTTTTCCATAGATTTCCTTCATTCTCTCATTCAGTAGTACAGAATTATGAGACTGACACAGAATTCTTGACCACCTTTGCCTCCAGCAGAATTACACAAATGATTAAAGAAAAAATCTGTCCTTATTTTAAGTGGCTGGATATATCCGGTATTTCACAAACGTCCTATTCCGCTTGCTTCCCCCTGTACAAAACATCATTCGGCTTCGAAAACTATACTGTAAGTCTAACCTCAGCCCCTCTCCCGTGGAAAGTTTCCACAGCTTTGTGATTTCAGTGCATGCTATCTGCCATCTTGGAGGGGAGGCACGACAATGTTTGATTCCACCAAAGACTCTGCTTTTGTGGGTCAGGGGAAGTTGATCTTCTCCATTATTTGTTCAATTGCCCTTTGTATGAGAACTCTGGAAGTCAACGTCTTGCTGGAATCCTTAGACCTCTGGGTGACTGACCCCCCCCCCCCCCAGCCTACCCCCGGGCTCAGTTCTTGTGGGTATGGACTATTATGCGTCAAGTATTTATTTATTTATTTTTACACTTATATCCTGCCCATCTTCCGGATCGGAACTCTGGGCAGCTAACAATAAAGCAAGACAATAAAAGACCAAACCACAAATTGCAATAAAAGGAGGGGAGAGCACAAAAAACAACAACAACAGTTAAGTAGAAACTTAAGTAGAAAGGTCACCGAATGCCTCCTTAAAAAGGTGAGTTTTCAAAGCTTTTTTAAAGGCAGGCAGGGACTCTGCAAGGCGCAGCTCACTGAGGAGATGATTTCACAGCGTGGGGCCCACCACAGAGAAGGCGCAGTTACACGTGAGCGATTTCCACGCCTCCCTGGGTGTGGCCACCCTCAGTGAGCGCACCTGCGCCATTCTCGTGGGCCTGGGAGATACACTCCAACAGGTACTCTGGTCCCAAGCCGTGGAGGGCTTTGAAAGTCAAAACCAGGACCTTGAACCGTATCTGGAGGGCAACGGGTAACCAGTGCAAGTGAGCCAGAACTGGGGTGATGTGCTCAAATCTATGAGCACCCACCACCAGCCTGGCCGCTGCATTCTGCACCCGCTGTAGCCTCCGGACAAAGGTCAAGGGCAACCCCAACCGCATCATGCCCATGACCTCTGGCTTCCCATGACATATTTTCTTTGGCAGCAAAGAAAATATGGTCCAAGGAAGCATTAAGGAGGGAAGCCATATCATTTTATATGTTATATCTCTGTATGTATATGCAGTGTGTGTTTATGTTTTATGTTATTGTCATGATGACCTATGGTTTAACAATAAAGCCTGATTGATGGATTGACTCATTCAGTAGAGCTTGTCAAGATGTGATCAAGGTTTTTAATATCACTGCTGGATGGGTCAATGGTTTAGGGAGCCAGTTCCTTAAGTTGCCTCCTTGACAGGGTCTGGGTTTGATAGGGTCTTCATAGGGCCCCTTCCAGCTCTCCAGTTATAAGATGATGATTCATAGATCTATTGGATTCCCCTGTGATTGCCTGTTAGGATAGTTATAACTTTAGAGAAGTGGTGAGGAGGGCCTCTGTAACGTTCCTGCGCTATACCCCTGGCCCTTTCACAGGCAATTGTGAAGCAGTGTCTCTAATTTGCTCTTCTGCTGCCACCAACTAGATTCTCTAGTAAATTAATTTTTTCCAAACTGATTTAAATCGAATAAAGATAAAGGAAGTTTATTTATAACAAAGTACAATTAAAAGCATAAAGAGTAACATGTTCAGGTACAAACAAAAGGAAGAATATAGCTCAAATACACTAAGGTTAGGTTACAGACAAAGTTGATCACTGGCACACCCTGTTCGGATGAGGCCATCAACTGCTTGTGTAGGTGTTCACTAAACAGCCATTAAACAGAAGGATGGCCCAACACAGGAGGGGTAACAGCTCAGGACCAGAATCAGCAGTACACCTCCACCTGAAGGACAAAGGGCACTCTTTCAAAGATGAAGATGTATATATAGTAGACAGAGAAGATGGGTCATTTGAAAGAGGGGTCAGGGAAGCCATTCATGTGAGCATGGAAACCCCCTCTCTCAACAGAGGTGGTGGCCTCAGGCATAGTCTGTCTGCTACTGAAACCCATAAAGAATGGATCATTAGCTATGGCCCTGGTGGTGAAGGCTGTGCTTTCAACAATACCCAGACAAATCAAAAAGCCTTCACCACCTAGGCCATAGCTAACGACCCATTTTTTATGGGTTTCAGCAACTTAGGCCATTGTTCACCTTAAGGCTATTGACTGTTCTCTACTTAACAAGCCTATTCAGGCCATTGTTCATCTTATGAGCCTATTTCAGACCAGGGTGACAAGAGGTCAAAGTGGACTATAAGATGGAGGACTCACAACTAGCTTTATTCAGGCTGCTGGAGCTGTTTGGAGGAGCAGCGAAACATTTCTATCTCTCAAGAAAAAGAAGTCCAGTTGCCATGACTCAACTTCCAGACATCAAAAAACAACCACACTCCTGGGTAAAATAAAATCAAAAGAAGCTAGCTTTTCAGTTTGTTTGCTTGCTTGCTTGCTTGTTTGTTTGTTTGCTTGTTTGTTTGCAATCATTGAGCCGAAACCCCAACATCTAAGAAAAAGAGCTCAATATTTCAGGCTGCACTTAATGACACCACCAGACTATTATGGTGATTAGTGACCTGTGAACCTAATGAATGGCATGAATTAGCCCAAAATTCATTTTCAGCATCTGCTACAGAAATGTACAATCTGACTTCGGTCGCAATCTCACTAAAGTTTTCTGCCCATCTTAATTTTATGCATAGTTTTTTTGGGGCGGTCACGTGGTGTTTGATGTGCACTTAGTGTCCTGTCACCAGGGTAGTATTTTTCTGCTCTGCGCCCGTCTCTACTTGCCTACTGCGCATCTTTTCCCTTTTTTCTGGGTCAATTTTTCTAAGTCTCCATTGCACGTGGCAGGAAAAGGCGTACAAAGCTAATGACTGCGTATTTTCTGGGGTTGCACCTCGTTAGAGAAGCAAATAATTGAGCATTTTTAAGGGAAGTTTTTTAAAACAAACCCTAGCAGTGGTTTAAGAAACTTCGGTGAAAGTGCGGTTCCGGAGGCATGGTCAACCAGGACACCGATTTACTTCCCTTCGCAGTTAGGACGTAATCTTTTACTATGCAGTTCTCCGCAGCAAAAATGCGCAGAAAATGCTGGTAAGACCGCGGCCTTAGAAACATCTCCTGAAACCTAGCAAGCAGCATTGATTTCTTTCATATTGGATTCAATAGCAACAAACAGGTTAGTGGGAAAGTATCTTGTCACCTTTTCCTTTTTGAAAAATTGTATCTAAAACAACTTAGTGTTATTTCTAGTTCTCACCCACATTTTTCTCACCCTTTCACTGTTTGGAATGTTGTTTGCTTGCTAAAATGATAATCTGGATTGTTGACAAAGAATAACTCTGAGATCCCTATAAATATTTATTAGCAGCCGAGAATTGTTGGGTAACCCTTCTTTCAAAAATATGGATGGAGATCGTGCGGTCAGCATACAACCCTGTTTTCAATGTGTTCTGGAGCAGAACAAAGGGATATTCGGTGGATTCAGAATATATTGCAGCCATCCTGCATGTGATGTCCTTACATGGAAATAGCTAATGAGAAGTTTCCTAGACGCAATTAGGAGAACATATACTTATCGGTGCTTTATCTTTTGTATCAATAAATGAAGATAAAACCAGCTAGAGTGTTGTTGTCCAAATATAGTTTTGAAAAGATAAGAGCCCAAGTCAACAGAGGCACTCCCTCGTTCCTGAAGGAAACTGGTAGGCTGCCCCCAGAACCTGCTGATAAAGCCCCATCTGTTAAAACAAAGTGCTGCAGAGAGGGTAATAAATTTCCGGCAAAGACCTAGAGAGGTTGCTTTAGCTTGACAGTCGTTGGTGGGAAGTCCTCCTGCTCTCCCCTCCTGCTTTTGGCAAACCAGCAAAACTATTTTGAAAATGAAATATTGACGAAGACTATCAGCTTTAGGGTTAGCTTTACACTTTTTCTACAGGGCCAGTGAGAAATCTCACTGCATGTTTTATTTCCCTGGCAAACATCGTAGCATGATAAACTGTTATGAGAAGAAAGTCAGAAGGAAAAACTACGCTTCAGAGAGTGACCAATGTAGAAAAGCAACAGATGTCAGGCAAAGCGCAGAGCCGACCGATTGCCAAGCCTTTGGAAAACAAAATTAATTTCCTTTTGACTTTGATAATGATGATGATGTAATCGACTGAAGATGAACAGCTGCCATGCTTGTAGAGTTATTTAAAATCTTTTGCCATGTAACAGGGTGGATTTCTTGGGCCTATTTATTGATGTGCCTGGAGGGAAACATTAGGTAGCTGAGAGGTGATGGAAGATATAAATGTTCTATGTATCTCAGTTTCTAAGATGGTTTTTCATATATAAGATGGGGGATACTTGGCTGGAGGATAGTACCTGTGAAAGGGATCTGTGAGTCTTGGTGGACCACAAATTGAACATGAGTCAGCAGTGTGATGCGGCAGCCAGGAAAGCCAATGTGATTCTTGGTTGCATCAACAGAAGCAGAGTGTCTAGATCAAGGGAAGTGATAGTACCAGTCTATTCTGCTCTGGTCAGACCCCACCTGGAGTCCTGTGTCCAGTTCTGTGCGCCTCAATTTAAAAAGGATGTTGACAACCTCGAGCGAGTGCAGAGGAGGGCTACCAGGATGGTTGAGGGTCTGGAGGAAATGTCTTATGAGGAACGGCTTAGGGAGCTGGGAATGTTTAGCCTTTCAAAAAGAAGACTGAGATGGGATATGATAGCTATGTTTAAATATTTGAAAGGATGTCACATTGAAGAGGGAGCAGGTTTGTTTTCCATGGCTTCAGAGACTAGGACTTGGGGCAATGGTTTCAAAGTACAGGAAAAGAGATTCCATTTGAACATTAGGAAGAACTTCATGACAGTTAGAGCTATTCGGCAGTGGAATATGCTGCCGCGGAGGGTGGTTGGGTCTCCTTCTTTGGAGGTTTTTAAGCAGAGGCTGGATGGCCATCTGTCGGAAATATTGTGATGGGGGTTCCTGCATGGCAGGGGGTTGGACTAGATGGCCCTGGAGGTCTCTTCCAACTCTATGATTCTATGATTCTGATTCCAGGAATCAATCACTAGAAGAATCAACAACTGGGAGAAATAAATCATTAGGTGTAGATGGGATATCAAAAAAGATACAGAGATTGAATCTGTCCAAATCCTAAATTTCTCATAAGAAAAGGCATTAGGTATATTTTATCTCTCTTCCCTGTGTGTTCCTTTCTTCTGCAGGAAAAAAAAATCAAAACTGAGGAGATTATACTGGATGAAGGAACATCAGGGATTCAAGTTATGCAAATGATAAATTTTACTGATAGACAATAACAATCATGAGAAACAACTTTTTGGGAATATGAAAGAAGAAAATGTAAATGCAGAATGTCATTTGACCTTTAAGAAGAGAAAAGTAGCTGTAGAAAAACCGAAGAGCTTTAATGTTGGGAATGAATACACTGAAAGTGTTAATGATATTTTATGTCTTAATTCATTCCTCAGTCCAAATGGAGACTGCATTCAAGGAAGAAAACTGGGACTTGAAATGGCAGCTATGGAAAAACTAGAAAAGATTCTTAACTGAAAGAATGACACATTGGAGACCAAGGCCAAGATTGTGTATACTACTGCGATCGAGGTTCCCTCTAAGGTACACACACATGCACACCTCTATCCCCACCCCCACCCCAGTGTGTAAGCCACAACAATTCAAAAGCCTTTTGTTCTACTTGTCCCCACATTAATTTCCTAGGCATTGTTTTATGGGTTAAATCTGTTAATGGAGCTGCAATATCTGAAAAATTAGGAATGAATTGTCTACAACAACCAAAATGTTTGCATCTCTCTCTTAGTTCTTGGTCTAGGCCATCTAAATACTTTATCTACCTTATCCTGTAAAGGAAAACTCTTACCTTGTCCTATCTTAAATCCTAAAAATGTGATTTCCCTCCTTGCCACTTTACACTTGGAAGGATTCACCTTTAAATTGGCCTGTCTTAATCTATCTAATACTAATAGTAAATGTGTCAAATGTTCACCCCAATCCTTGCTGTAAATAATAATATTATCAATATATGCTACTGCAAATTCTTTCAGTGGATCCAAGACTTTATCCATCAGCCTCTGAAAAGTGGTGGCTGCTCCATGTTGCCCAAAAGGCATAAATTTAAAATGAAATAGTCCTTTAGGAGTCCCCAAGGCTGTTTTCCCCCTTGATCTTCCTTCCTAAGGGGCAGCTGCCAATAGCCTTTTGTTAGGTCTAAGGAGGTCATCACTCCGGCCTCTCCTAGTCTATCCAGCGGGCCTTCTATCCGTAGCAAAGGATATGCATCAATCATCCCCAACTCTAACATTTTTTCAACTTCTTCATTTATCACAGTTACCAGATGTCCCGGCTTTTTCCTTCCTTGCTCTCTCACTACTACTCTGTCCATGGTTTGCATTTTATGTTCATTCCAATTAGTCTTTCTCAGCTTATCAGAAAATACATCCTCATATTTTCTTTCTAAGCTCCTTACTTCCTCTACTTGACTCTCAGATAATTCTTGGCATATTTCTATCTCTCATTTCCCCTTTATTACCATATTTCTTGTCTTCACCTCTCCCAAATATGATTATCTTTCTTTTCATTCTTTTAGTAAATTAATATGATAAATACCCTCCTTTTTAGTCCTATCCGGCATTTGTATTTCATAGTCTACATCATTGATCTTTCTGATAATTTTATAAGGTCCTTGCCATTTTGCAGCTAATTTTGAATTCTCCATAGGCAGCAACAATAACACCTTTTGCCCTTCCCTCAATTGCCTTTTACACACTCTCCAATCATACCTCCTTTTCTGTCCTTTTTGAGCCTTCCTTAAATTGTATTTAGCCACTGCTGATATTTTCTTCAAGTGTTCTCTCATTTCTAACACATGTTTGAAGGTAATATGAGATTCATCAACTCCACTTTCCCATCCATCCCTTATTAAATCTAAAAATCCTCAAGGATTCCTACCATACAACATTTTGAAGGGTGAATATCCCATCGAAGCTTTTGGTACTTCTCTAATAGTGAACATTAAAGGAGTTAATATCAGATGCCAATGTTTGTTCCTCCCCTCCATCAGGTTTTTAAACATTCTTTTCAAAGTGTTATTAGATCTTTTTACTAAACCGTTCGTCTGTGGATGATAACAGTTGTCTTGATTGGTTTCATCCCTAGTAACTTCCACATTTCTTTAAAAGTAACACTCATAACACTTGAACCTTAATCAGTTAATACCTCATGTGAGAATCCTAGCCTTAAAAATACTTGTAATAATTATCTAGCTAAAGTCTGTGGATGTCGACCTTAAGGGAATCGCTTCTGGATATCAGGTTGCATAATCTACTAAAACCAACACATGGGTATGTCCACCAAAACCTTTGTTCTATTCTGCTTCTTATTTTGTCTACAGACAAATGTCCAGCCAGTGAAATGTCATGAGCCAGTACCAATATTTCTTTCCTCCAACCTTTTGTCTCTACCAATTTCACCTTGACTTTTCTTCTGAAGATGGCTCATCCGTACTCTGCTCACACTTACTTAATAGAGAAGGAGTTTCAGCTACTTAGATTTTTGGGTAAGATTTATTATTAGAAAGGTATTCATGAATCTGGCTGTAAAGCTACTAATGGCCTAGAAAGACCTTACGGATTGTTTCCCAGTTAAGTCAGAGAAAGCAGTGTTGGTTAACTAGCAAGCAGGTACTCCTCTGAAGCCATATAGAAAAGGTGCTGCTTTTTAAAAGGGTAGTTTTAATAACAGTTTACACTTTTCACTGAGTCAGTCTAGAAAGCTTTTAGACAGAACTACTGAGGATAATTTAGAGAATTTTTATGGGAGACAAAGATGGCAATTTTGCTGTAAAGTTTGGATACATGCTTGAACAGTTTCATGATCCCACTTAACAGGTTTCCTTCATATCCTTCCTCAAAATGAAAACAGTGACACAACCTCCTAGTTCTTATGTTCCAGTGATGAAGATTAGTGTGTAACTAGTGATGTTGTTGAAAGACTGAGTCTGTTATCTTCTAGGCTCATAATTTTTGAATGTGCAACAAAACCTGACCTTGCTTCATGAGTATTAATATTCTTATTCAAACAGACTGATTATAAATTAGCCAACATTTTCTTCCCCTGTGCAGTCTGTCTGTTGGGCATGACTAAGTAACCATGTTCCAGCATGTCCTTCTTGGCAGTGCCAGCAACAGTGTAAGTCCTGTGACAATTAGATATGTTGTTGCCTCTTCTCCTTGTTCTTCCCACTGAAGCTGCGGCCACCTGTGACCTCAGGTCAATCTGCAATTATAAACAATTACAGAAGGAATGTTTCATGATGCATGGAATTGATTGATGGATGGATTTCATTTATTTCATGCCTCTTCTACATTGCAAAGACCCAAGGTAGCTTACGAAATGATTAAAAACAGGTACAGGTGAAACACATTAAAGGGATGACCAGATGGGCATTTGTCCTGCTGTTTGTCCCATATTCTTCAGTGATCATTTTGATATTTTCTCCAGTGTCTATAACATTATTGCTAATCCTGAGTAAATCTGATCTTTTTGCACCAGTATCTAGCATACTGTGTTCAGCTCTCATTACTCCTTTGGTGACTGATAAAGCTGTTTGGATGAGCAGCAAAACGTTTCTATCTCTCAAGAAAAAGAAGCCCAGTTGTCATGACTCAACTTCCAGATCTTTGGTGCCCCCCTCTTTTTTTGGGGGGGCTTGAAATTGTATTGTGTGCATGATCTCTTTTTGTCTTTCTGGAAAATTGGTGTGCATGTCTTGAGAACATAGATCAAGCCAAAATACAGAGAGATGCAGCGTGGGAGTGAATTTTTCTGCCTCTTCTGTTCTATTGGTTTGCACTGCCTCCAAGTACCCAGTCTGTTACAGTGCATAAACCTGTTATCTGGTGTAGAGAAGGCTGTATTCCAGGGTGACTAGAAGCTTCCTGTTACTCAACAAGGTGCAGATGCTCACATCTTCTACTCTTTAAGTAGCTCAAGAGCTGGTCTCAAAAATTTCCACACAACAGCTCTTTTGGAGTTTTATGCCTTCCATGATAGCCACAGTGGTGACCCCATATCTGTGGTGACGTTATATGGAAATTGAGTGGAGGCAACTGAGATTGAAATGTTTTGCTATTTATCTAAGTAGCCTCATCAGTCTATGGAAGGTTGGTGCCAGGCTTCCAATTTATAGTTCACCTTGGTTTCACACCACTTTTGTCTTAATAGGCTCATTAGGTGGACAATGGCCTGAATAGGCCTGGCGTGTGTGAAAGTCCCACTTAGGCAACCCTTCCCAACAACCATTAAGTATGGGTCATTAGCCATGGCCATCCTGGTGGAGGTGTGAATTGCTTCTGATTAGCTTGGGGATTGATGAAAGGCCAGCATGATAAGTGATGACACCATTTGCATGGGTTCCATAAGGCCCCTACATTCAACTTTTACTCCCTGAGCAAATGCAATATTTTTTCTTCTCCACCTCAGAATGACTTAATTTGCAGACTGAGGCTGGTATCTCACCTGGGTTTTGATCCTGATCTTCTGAAGGTCCAGCTTTTCCTCTTTGTCCCATCACATGATTGAATAAGTCGGACAGGAGTTCCCACGTCCAAAGCTGTTTTTTTTTTATTTTAAAGTGCAGTTCAGCCCCCTTGACTAGCAGGTGGTGCTAGCATTAGAAAAAAATGGACCACTTGGCTGGGGGAAATTAATGCTTAGAGCACCCGATTGAACTTCCTGTTACTCCAATGGTGCAGGGAAATTTTAAAAAAACCATAGCCCATAGGCCCCAGGAACAGCCAGTCGGTGCTGTGAAAAAAGAAAGAAAAAGAAACCTGGATCATCTGCGTGGTCCCACGGCATCTGCCTCCTTAAAAGCTGGATTTTCAAAGCGAGCCAAAAAATTCGCTACCTCTTGGGTGAGTCACAGAAACCTCACTTAAAGGGGCATTATTGGGTTTTCTTTTTTTCTTTTTTTCAAAAAGCCTGGCGGCCGTGGGGACAGGATTTTTAGACATGGTTTATCTAGTAATTTAAACTGTTTTTAAAGGGATGTGAAGCCGAGCCGTGAGTTAGATCTTTGTTAGGTCTTTTAGGTTTGTGACCCAGTGCAGCTAGCATTATAGTTAAAAATACACTACAATGTCAAAATTAAATTTCAATTTAAATCAGTTACAAGATTATGGTATTTCAGATAGCCACGATGTATAGGCCATAATAACCAGCCCCTTGAATTGTTCCTGAAAACAGAATGGTGGCTGGTGAAGCAGTGCTAAGTGAGGATGCCTATAAGAGTCTCAGTCATCCAGGTGAGGTTATCCAGAAGTTAAGTCATGGCAACTGGATTTCTTTTCTTGTAAGATCAAAAGGTTTCACTACTCATCTAAGTAGACTCATCAGTCTCAGGAAAGTTGGTGTGAGGGCTCCAATTTATAGTTCACCTTGGTTTCATGCCAATCTGCTCTGAATAGACTCATTAGGTAGACAGTGGCCTGAATAGGCTCATTAGGGGGACGATGCTTATTCAGACCAGAATGGTGTGAAACCAAGGTGAACTATAAATTGGAGGCCTCACATCTACTTCCTTCTTGGTTGAGTAGTGCAACATTTCAGTTTCACAAGAAATAAGTCCAGTTGTCATGACTCAGCTTCTGGAGTTCCAAGGAGTTCCTGCAGTTGGCTGCAGTGAACCATATGACTGCGGCATTGGACCTACTGAAGATTCCAGACGCTCTTTAAAGGCAGTACCACACAGAGCATGTTATCATAACTAAGGCATGTGTCAAGGCAGTCAAATAAGATATCTCCAAGGTGCATACTAAGTAGCTATGCAAATGCACTTCCAGCCAACGCTGAAACTTGTACCTCCAAGTAAAGGGTTGAATCCAGCAGTACACTGAAATTGCAAACCTGATCTGCATTTTAATTGATCAGGAGTCCCTCTGGCACGCCACTCCAGTATTCCTGCCAAGAAAACTCCATGGACGTGGAGTCACGTAGGGCCGGTCACGACTCTAACGACACAACACACACCCCTCTAACTTGACTAGATTAAGCTTCAACTTCTTCACCTACATCTACTTCTGTACTAAATCTTGGCTGCACCATGCTTATGGGGAATTATTTGGTTGACACAGAAAATGGGTCACACTGCAGCTTGATTTTTAGTTGGGATTCTTCCAGGATACCCTCCAAAACACCAGGGAACCTCAAGTAACTAGTCTGCGCAGCTTGAGAGATATTTTCTAGGAAACCTTGTAACATTCTCTTTGCTGCCTGAGATGCCAAATTACTTCGCAAATGGAAAATTAGTAGAACCAGATTTTTAAAAAGGTTTTTAGGCAGGTCTTGTCACAATAGATGCTTCTTGTTTCCAGCAAAGTACTACAGCACAAATGGCAAACAAAGAGGAAAACGTAGGTGCAAAACTAAGTCTTCTCTTCATGGGGAAGTTGTTGTTGTTGTTCAGTCGTTCAGTCGTGTCCGACTCTTTGTGACCCCATGGACCAGAGCTCGCCAGGCCTTCCTATCCTCCACTGCCTCCCGGAGTTTTGTCAAATTCATTTTGGTTGCATCGATGACACCGTCCAACCATCTCATTCTCTGTCGTCCTCTTTTCCTTTTGCCTTCGATTTTCCCCAGCATCAGGGACTTTTCCAGGGAGTTCTCTCTTCTCATGAGGTGGCCAAAGTACTGGAGCCTCAGCTTCAAAATCTGTCCTTCCAGTGAACATTCGGGGTTGATTTCTTTCAGAATGGATAGGTTTGATCTCCTTGCAGTCCAGGGGACTCTCAAGACTCTCCTCCAGCACCACAGCTCAAAAGCATCAATTCTGCGGCGATCAGCCTTCTTTATAGTCCAGCTCTCACTTCCATACATCACTACTGGAAAAACCATAGCTTTAACCATCCTGACCTTAGTTGGCAAAGTGATGTCTCTGCTCTTTAGGATGCTATCTAGGTTTGCCATTGCTTTCCTCCCAAGAAGCAGGCGTCTTTTTATTTAGTTGCTGCAGTCGCCATCTGCAGTGATCAAGGAGCCCAAGAAAATAAACTCTGTCATTGCCTCCATTTCTTCCCCTTCTATTTGCCAGGAGGTGATGGGACCAGTGGCCATGATCTTAGTTTTTTTGATGTTGAGCTTCAGCCCATTTTTTTCACTCTCCTCTTTCACCCTCATTAAGAGGTTCTTTAATTCCTCCTCACTCTCTGCTATTAGAGTAGTATCATCTACGTATCTGAGGTTGTTGATATTTCTTCCGGCAATCTTAATTCCGGCTTGTGATTCATCCAGACCGGCCTTTCTCATGATGTACTCTGCATATAAGTTAAATAGGCAAGGTGACAGTATACAGCCTTGTCGTACTCCTTTCCCAATTCTAAACCAGTCAGTTGTTCCATATCCAGTTCTGACGGTTGCTGCTTGTCCCACATATAGATTTCTTAGGAGACAGATAAGATGGTCAGGCACTCCCATTCCTTTAAGGACTTGCCATAGTTTGTTGTGGTCTACACAGTCGAAGGCTTTGGCATAGTCAATAAAGCAGAAGTAGATGTTTTTCTGGAACTCTCTGGCTTTCTCCATAATCCAGCGCATGTTGGCGATTTGATCTCTAGTTCCTCTGCCCCTTTGAAATCCAGCTTGTACTTCTGGAAGTTCTCTTTTCACATACTGCTGAAGCCTGCCTTGTAGAATTTTGAGCATAACCTTGCTAGCATGTGAAATGAGTGCAATTGTGCGATAGTTGGAGCATTCTTTGGTGTTTCCTTTCTTTGGGATTGGGATGTAGACCGATCTTTTCCAGTCCTCTGGCCACTGCTGGGTTTTCCAAATTTGCTGGCATATCTTATGCAGCACCTTTACAGCATCCTCTTTTAAGATTTTAAAGAGTTCAATTGGAATGCCGTCACCTCCACTGGCCTTGTTGTTTGCAATGCTTTCTAAGGCCCACTTGACTTCACTTTCCAGGATGTCTGGCTCCAGGTCAGCAATTACGCTATCTTGGTTACCAGGGACATCCAGATCTTTCTGATGTAATTCTTCTGTATATTCTTGCCATCTCTTCTTGATCTCTTCTGCTTCAGTTAGGTCCCTACCATTTTTGTCCTTTATCATATCCATCTTTGCACGAAATACCCCTTTAATATCTCCAATTTTCTTGAACAGATCTCTGGTTTTTCCTTTTCTGTTGTTTTCCTCTATTTCTTTGCACTGTTCATTCAAGAAGGCCGCCCTGTCTCTCCTTGCTATTCTTTGGAAGTCTGCATTCAATTTTCTGTATCTTTCCCTTTCTCCCTTGCATTTTGCGTCCCTTCTCTCCTCCGCTATTTGTAGGGCCTCGTTGGACAACCACTTTGCTTTCTTGCATTTTCTTTTCTTTGGAATATTTTTCATTGCAGCCTCCTGTACAATGTTACAAGCCTCCATCCATAGTTCTTCAGGTGTTCTGTCCACCAAATCTAGTTCCTTGAATCTATTCTTCACTTCCACTGTGTATTCATATGGGATTTGACTTAGGTTATACCCGACTGGCCCAGTGATCTTCCCTAAATTCTTCAGTTTAAGTTTGAATTTTGAAATAAGAAGCTGATGATCTGAGCTACAGTCAGCACCAGGTCTTGTTTTTGCTGACTGTATAGAGCTCCTCCATCTTTGGCTGCAGAGAACATAGTCAATCTGATTCCGGTATTGTCCATCTGGTGATGTCCATGTGTAGAGTCGCCTTTTGTGTTGTTGGAAAAGAGTGTTTGCAATGACCAGCTTGTTCTCTTGACAAAACTCAATTAGCCTTTGTCCTGCTTCATTTGGAACTCCAAGGCCAAACTTGCCAGTTATTCCTTTTATCACTTGACTCCCTACTTTAGCATTCCAATCCCCTATGATGAGAAGAACATCTTTCTTTGGTGTCAGTTCTAGAAGTTCTTGTAAGTCTTCATAAAATTGGTCAATCTCAGACTCTTCAGCACCGGTAGTTGGTGCATAAACTTGGATTACTGTGATGTTCAAAGGACTGCCTTGGAATCGTACCGAGATCATTCTATCATTTTTTAGGTTGTATCCCAGCACTGCTTTTCTCACTCTATTGTTGACTATGAAGGTTACTCCATTTCTCCTATGGGATTCTTGCCCACAGTAGTAGATGTGATAGTCATCTGAACTGAATTCACCCATTCCTGTCCATTTAAGTTCACTGATGCCCAGGATGTCAATGTTTATTCTTTCCATCTCACGTTTGACCACATCCAGCTTACCCTGGTTCATAGATCTCATATTCCAGGTTCCTATGCAGTATATTTCTTTGCAACATTGGACTTTCCTTTCTCTTCCAGGCACGTCTGCAGCTGAGCGTCCTTTCGGCTTTGGCCCAGCCACTTCATTAGCTCTGGAGCTACTTGTACTTGTTCTCCGCTCTTCCTCAGTAGCATGTTGGACACCTTCCGACCTGAGGGGCTCATCTTCCAGCGTCATATCTTTTAGCCTTTTGTTTCTGACCATGGGGTGTTCTTGTCAGGGATACCGGGGTGGCTTGCCAGTTCCTACTCCAGGAAGTCTTATTACAGGCCTCATTGTCACCAGTGTAATTAGCCTTACAATGATGAAAGCACAGTTCAGCCTGTTTTATTTTGTAACCTCACTGATCAACTGGGACACAAAAGTAGAAATGTGCCCCATTTATAAGATATTCCAGACTGAGGCTC
>JAWVWN010000026.1:0-13328 GCA_037367305.1 Phrynocephalus vlangalii
TCACAGGGGTAACCAAATTTATGAAAAATATGCATAGGCTCTAGAAAGCTGCACCCTGGTGCATGGCATGGTTGTTTTTCTGTGATGAGCAATATTTACTTGTTGAAATTAATGTCCTACTTTTTCTAAAAGGGAAATTCAAGGGTCCATGGTACTCATTTCCATTTCTGTCCTCTCAGCAATCCTGTGAGATAGGGTAGGCGGAGACAGTGATAGCCTCAGGCAGTGGTGGCAAACCTTTGGCATTCCAGATTTTTTGGACCACAACTTTAGAGTCCTTTGTCACGGCAATACAGGTTTGGAATTCTGGGAGTTGTGGTCCAAAACATCGGGAAATGCCAAAGGTTCACCACCAATGTTCTAAGGCAGGCATGTCCAAATCAGGCCCACAGCCAAAATGCAGCCCGTTCTCAAATTTTGCCGGCCCACGGCCTCTTTTCCCACCAGCTCAGCCTGTCACACACACATCCCCACCAGTGGCTACTCCCCAGAGTGGATGGGGACATCAGCTTGCAGTTTTTGGGGCTTGCCTGCCTTCCCTGCCTCTGTCCATCCTCCCAGCCACTTGCCCAGCCTACCCGGCCTGGCTCCATTGCCGCATTTCCCTCCCCATCCCCTTGCATTTACAGAGATTTTGTCCAAAGTCCGGCCTGGGGGTCAAATGGGGCTGAAAGGTCGCCCCCACACATTTTCACCTCACCAAATCGGGCCCCCTCCTTGCAAAAAGTTTGGACACCCCTGGTCTAAGGCTATCCACACACCATAAAATGGGGATTTCCCCCCAATCTCTCTATCATAGTCCATCAGGCTAATCACTACACCACCATGTACTGTAGTTGATGTTCATGCATGGGGGGAGCAAAGTATGAATTGTGTATTTTTGGGGAAAGACTTCACTTGCCCTTTTTGGGTTATCCAATATCCCCAAAAACATCCCAGCTAACATGTTAAAGAGTTGGAGCTTTTTCCTTTTTTACTAACCAGGGGAGGAAATGGTTGTTATAAAACAAAGTACTTTTACACAAATAAAAAGAGGGTTAATATGCACAGTTTTTTGGAGCAATGAAAAGTATGAGCATGTCTAGGAGGCCAAAAACTGTCATTCCTTTTGACATTATTTGACACAATGTCAAATAACATTAGCCTTTTAAAAATCTACTTACCTGTATTTGGTTTTTTTAGAATTCTACCGAAGGAAGAAATAAAAACCTGCATAATGAATGGTAGCATTCCTACTCAGTGGCTTCACATTTAAATAAACCCATTAAGTCGCTAAATAGATTTTAAGAAGCAAAACAGATGCCACAAGGCTAAGGTCTACCTAGCCCTTTTGTGGAGTTATTAAATCCATTATGTTCGAGGGGAGCTTTTCCCAAGAGTTAAGACAGTGCAGACAATAATAACTACATCACTATGAGATAGATTTACTGCTTAGGTTCACAGACAAGCCCAGGGTTTTCCTAGAGCGAGCCAAAAGGCTCTATTCAGAATACTCTGCTGGGTTTATTATTTACTTTCACCAATTAGTTTTCACCTTGCACTCAAGGTACCATACCATTCAGCAGTTTAAAACACGGTTTGCATCTTATGCTAACACATACCCTGGGATTTCATTTTAATATGCAGCTTACCTTGATTAAAATAGCAGCTCTAAAATGTTTATGGGGTTTATTTTAAATCTGTTGTCTGAATCAGAATAAAAACTTAAGGATCCATCTTCACACTAGATTATGGACAGCTCCAATTTATCCAACTTTGAAGTTTACACAGAAACCCGGCCAGGCACTCATAGCTGAGAGCAGACTGAAAAAGCAGATTTTGGGAATTTATTCCTCACCGCATCCCCCGAGAAACCAGCCGGGGGAACCTTGGGCAACTGCACAGCCCCAGAGCACCCCCTAAATAAAGGGAAAATTAAACTTTTTAAGAGAAATTTTTTTTAACCTAAAAAAAATTTGGGAAAAGTTTTGGTTTAAATATTGGAATGGGTCAATCGGCAGTAATTACTATTAATTTTTATTTGCACTGACATTTGGGTATTGAATTTTCAAAAAACATAAGAAACCTGGGGGAGAGAAAGAAAGGGAGAAAAACTACGGCACAAGTCTCTCCCCCTATTTAAAATTAATCAGTTAAAGAGCCTCCCCTTTCCCCTGATTTCCCATCCAAATGTATGCGTGCCAGGAGTGTGCCAGGGGAAAAAAACCAGGGCCCCAAAATTTTCTCTCAGGGGCTCGGGAGGGTAATTTTGAGCATTTTTTGTTCACATGAGAGTTTCTACTTCCTCCAGTAGTCAATGGGTAGGTTATGATATTAAAATTTAAAATAAATTCTCATATCTTCCAAGGGGAAGAACTAACATTGAATAAAATCCTTGTTTGGCGTAGAAAAAAAATTCCAGCAATATTTAGAAGGAGCTGTGGAAAAGTTCTGTGGAATCAAACACATTACTGCACTGACCGAGGGACCACAACTTTAATTTTAAACATTCAGACTATTGAACTCCAGTAAAAGATTTTGTTTCTTTTGTTTTATTTTCTTAAACCAATTCCCTAACAAAAATACTAGTAAAGGAAGCCAACTGGCCCTGACTTATCCACATAATTTATTTATTTATTTATTTATTTATTTTTATTATTTTTTTTTTTTTTCCCCACCCCCCCCCCCCCCCCCCAAACACCCCCCAAACACCAATCCAAACCCCAAAATTTTATAATTAATATAAAACCAAACAAATAACAATTATTTTTTAATATTTTTTTTTTTCTTAATTTTTGGCTGTCTCCTCGTGACCCATGCCCGAGTTTTCTTGGGGGAAAGAGTGGTTTCCCAGTTCCTCCTCCATCATTACGGCACCCTATTCCCTGGGTTTTTAAAAGTACTAACCAGGGCCGACTCTGCTTATTTCCCGAAATCAGGCAAGATGGATGTGCTTGGGTAATCTCAGTTACAGTATAAACCTAATAAAACACACCACAGCAAAGGATCTGTAAAAAATGGCTTCTATTTCTTGCCCCTTCATAATATGGTGGACAGTGTAAATAAATTAAAACAGAGCAATTGACCCAATCCAAAACAATAACATATAAACAGTTAAAGTTTGATTAGGGCAATGGAATTACCCCTTCCATTTGAAGGAAGGAAGGCGGAGTTAAGATGGCTTCTGAAGGATTTGAAAACTACAAATTAAATTATATTTTAAAAGCTTTTTTGGGGGGGTTTTGGTGCAAAAAGTTTCCTGCTCTTTTTTTTCCCTTTTTTGAAAGTATTAGGTTCTAAAAACTCTGAAGGAGTCTAGCAAGCATTTTTTCTTTATTTGGGGGGATTCCGGGGCTGCCTGATTCAACAGATCCCTTGGGCCATCTGAAAGTTTTCCCTCATGATTTAAAGGAACTCAGGCAATATATTTTACTCTTGCGCAGTGAGATTGTTGTTACAGCAAGTGATTTTTCTTGTTTTTTATTTTGGGGAGGTGTGGAAGGAAATTGATTAAAAGGGAGCATACAAATAAATGGAATGTTTCATGAATATTAAAAATTTTTTCACTTTTGCAAAGTCGAGGCGACTTTTCTTTCATTGAAATAAACAAAGGGGGAAAAACTTTTAAACCCTGCCCCATCCAGTTAATACCCAAAGAAAGAATTTTATATAAATATTTTTAAATTTCTTTAAAGGAAAAAAAACCCCCCCCCAAAAAGGCTCTTCACACATTCATTCTATTTTTGACCTTAGGGTCTTCTTGAAATTGTTTTGTGAAAATGTTTCCCAAAGGGAAAAAGCAACTACAAAAACGGGAAAAAACATAAAAATAGATATTTATTATTTTTTCAAAAAAAAAAAGGCAATCATTTCCCCCATAATTTCACCTTTGCCTTTTTCCCCATATTTTAAAATATGGTAACTTGTGGAAGGATTCTATGTTTCCGTAAAAATTTTTTGTAAATTTTTAAAAATAATGAAAGGGATTTTTTTCTAAAAAGGGGAAGTGAAAAGCAATGAATTTAAAGCACTGTTAAGGGTAAGCCTTTCAAATCTGCAAATGTTATCACTCACGACATGGATCTTTTTTATAAGAGCAAAAAATTTTATACAATCACTTTGAAGAAAAAAACCTTTCATTCTCAAAAAAACTTTCATTGTCCAGAAAATTTCAGCCAAGTAATGGTACTATCCTGACTCTAATTAACTTTTTTCATGTTTTACTTTGGGGATCTCCGGGTTCCAACTTTGCTTTTCTCCAAAAAACCAAAATTTTTTAGGCTGAAATTGAATTACAGACCTTATCATGTTGATAAATTTAAAATATACAACCCCCCAAAACATGACAAAAATTTTTTGCAAAATGAGCCCCAGAAGAATTTTTTCACTCTCCAATTTCTCTAAAGGCTGCTTTAGAGAAACAAGTGAGTTTTTAATTTACAAGACCTTGCTGACAATACCAACTTATTGACAAAACCAGTCATTAAAACCAAAAGGAAAATAGTAGACCAGGGGGGGGGGAAAAAGACAATACGGGGACAAAACCGGGGGAAACATTGGGATACAGGATTTTTAGTCCATAGTTGGTTGTATTTTATGGGTCGAAAAAGAAAAAAGGCCACTGCTCATGCAAGGTCAGCCCCTAAACAAACTGTAGTGCGGGGAAAGAAAAAAAATTGGGGGGGTTTACTAAAATTTTTAGAGAGAGGCCAATTTTCACAACTTTATAATGATGAAAAGCTGTTTGAAGATATTGGGTGATCAGCTCTTTCCCACCCCTACGGGCTGGTGTTGCTATCACACCTACTGATTGGGTAATAGGGAAAATTTATGTTTAATTTTGGGGACTCATACGGGGGATGTGAGTCTTTAAAAGGGGTTCCTTCCCGATGCTCTAAAAGGCCCTTTTTTCTGCGCCCGCTGGTTCTTATTTCTCCTGTCCCCCACACTGACGCCCCCCAAGGTTTAAACAGTGGGTCCATCATGCTGGGAGGACTGTAATTTGCCACATCTTTTTTTATATTTTTACACATTCCCTTTCCCCTGATGCTTAAGGGAAAGAATGTCTACCCCTTTGCTTTGAGATGAAACAATGTCTTTTACCTAACCCCAAAGATAATAAACAAAAATTAATAAGACACCCTGGATGGTGATTTTTTTTCTAAATGAGGACCCCAGTACTCCACCCGTACAAAAGACCTTTGTTCAACCATATATGTAGCCATCACACCATGGGGAAAAGGAACTTTTGCACATGCTCAAATGCATGCATATTCAAATTCTGACAGTGGGGGGCAACAACCCCCACACTGGGATTTCATGCAATTTTAGCTGAAAGGGATTCATGTCTTTTTCTGGAATTCTCAAAGAAATGGGGTTTATGAGGGTTAGTTCCTTGGATCGGGAAGATCCCCCACAAAGGAAAGGTTTAACCCCCTTTTATACTAAATGGCGACACCCTGGGAAATGCAATGGTTTCCCCCCCTTTTTTTCCTCCACTGATACCCCCTTACCTAACCCCCTTTGCCCAAATGCAACCCCAGGCGAGAAAGCCCCACCCGGATGAACCGTGGGCGTCCTCATCGCACACATCGAAGATTTCCCTTGAGTTTACGCAAAAATTGCTCAGATTGGGCGGCTTCCCGGCTCACGGGGCTCCATCGCCCCCTATGGGGCATTACCTGGGGGCCCCGGCGACCGGGGGCTCTCGCTCCCGCCGCAGCAGCCTGATCACGAGCGGGGCGACGGCTCTCTTGCCTTGCGCCCTTTGCGATGATGCCTTCAGCCCGGAGAAAAGGGGCGAAAGACATCCAAAAGGAGGCGAAAGGAGCCCGTGAGCTGGGGCGGGGCGGCGGGAGAAGCAGCGCGGGAGGCGGCGCGGGAGGGCGGAGGCAACATGGGGGGAGGAGGAAGGATCACATCAAAAAGAAGAGATGAAAGGAGATCGGTGGGCAGCACCAAAAGGGCGCGTTCAATCTTGGGGCCTGGAACGCGCTCTTGACAGGCATCTTTTGATACCTGGATTAAAGAACCGGCAAACCCGCAGCATCCATCAAGACATATGCTTCAACCAGCCCCAAAAAACGGCTAATTGCCTCTGCTTTCCCCCTGAACCATAAACTATATACCCTTTCCCCACAAATTTGGGGGTTGGATGGCAGCCTCCCCCTTTCCTGCTACCCATGCTTTTAGTAGATTCAGCTGAAAAAATTTAAGTTTACAAACCGGGGGCCCGTCTTACATTTCTGATCAATTCCCTGACAGCATTGTTTTGATAATGGGGAAAGGGGGAATAAACTTCACTGCCCTGACTCCTGAAAAGGAAATTTCAAAAAAACGCTGGGACCCTTTAAAAAATCAATGACTAAATGATCTGTGCAAGTATAAAAAAAAATCAGTCGTTTTAAATTTAAACCAAAATACAAGCCTTTTTTGCCGCAATGGGTTCAGGGGCAGGAAATTTCCCCCCCCCCAAAATGTTTATTTAAAACCCCCCTCCTAATGACTTCAAAGGGGCAATTCCATTGAAATTATTATTTTAACCATTTTGAACCAAGCCAGATTTTTGGTAGGTAATTAGGCTAAGCCAGCACCCCAACATTATGGGGGGGGTCCCACAGCCCTCCTCCCTCCCCCCCAAAACTGGCCCTCCCCCTATCCCAAATTGCAACCCCGACTTTTTGTGAAAGGGAAGGAACTTGGGGCCACAACTATAAAACTCGGGCAGTTGGCTCTTTTTGGCAGTTGGTTTCTTTTAAAAGGCTAAAATGGTTGGGGGGGAGACTGGGGTTTTGCTGTCTGAAATTTTTTAGATGAGAAATATACAGAACTTTTTATGAGCATTAAATTTATTCGGAAACATGCTCTAACTAAAATTTTCATACAAAACAATTTTCCCCATAGGATGAAGGAAACTTCCTCAATCTGTTGGGGCTTTCACTGCTGCTGTTGCTCCCTCCCACTGCAGCCGCTGGTACTTGGGAAGGGGCAGAGGCCTCGCAGCTGGGACCCTCCGAGTGTGTGGTGAGGGCCGGGGGCCTTGAAACTGGGGGTTTTCCCGCAGGGGCCCCCGAGCCAAAAAGGGGGAAAGGGCCTGAGCCAGGGACCTCTGGGGGGTGCCATGGGAAGGCAGAGGCCCCCAGCTGGGCCATTCGGGGGGCCCGTTGGGAGCAGCCCCCCCGGCCAAAAGGGCCTTATGGCCCGGACCTCCCGGTGCATGTGAGGGGCCGGGGGCCCGCGCCGGGGTTTTTTGGGCTTGGGGGGCCGGGCCCGTGGCAAGGTCTGGGGCCCCCTTGGGGCCAAAAGCCCCGGGGGCCTGTTTGGGGGGGCTTTTCCCCTGATGCCACTCTAAGGCCTTAGACCTCTGCTGGGGCCCCCAAGGGCCAAAGGGCCCGACCAGGGTCCAGAACCTCCTGGTCGGGCAAGGGCCAAAAAGGGGGAAAAAGGGGTCTGCAGCAGGGACCCCCCGGTCCAATGTGGGGCGGTGCCTCCCTGGGGACCTTGCGGCTGTTCAAGGGTCCAAGCCTTGGCCAGTCCAATGCTCGCGGGGCCCCCGGAGAGCCCAAAAAGGGGGGGGGGGAGGAGGAGGGGGAAAAGGGGAAGGGGCCCCCGGGGAAAATGAAAAAGGGAGGAAACCCCGGGCTGCTGGCCCTCACCCCCCACTGCCCCCCTTTTCTGTCACACCTTGCTGGTTGACAGGCGCAGTGGAGGGGGGGTGTGGAAAACGAGCACCTTGGGCTCCTTTTGGGAAAAATTTCCATAAGAAGGATCTTGCTAAATCTCATTGTGTGAAAACCCGGGTTTTTACAAACCCAACCACTCATTTTCATTGTGATAATAATATTTCCTTTCCCCTGCCACCATTTCCCTACACATTATGCCTTGCAATAAATAAAATTTAGGGGCCCTGCTTTTAAATTTCAAAAAAAAACAATGGGTTTAAATTTAAAAAATTATAAGAAAAAATACGCGTTCACTTGGGCTTTTACTTTTCTTTGCTTTAAAAAAAAAACAGTTATATGTTATTTTCTTGTTCAGTTGTTCCCAAAAATCCTTAACCCTCCCTTTTCCCGCCCTTTTTACCCCCCTCTAGGCCCCACAACTGGGATCCCAAAAGTCACTTCTTATATTGTCAATTTGAGGGGAAACTCCCTTCCTGAGGTCCAACCATTTGCCCCCACAGGCAAGATTCTGCTGTTCAACCAGGGGTTTTCTTGAGTCTCCATTGTCTTTGTTTATTTTTTTTTGTAGGGTTTTAAAATTTTCCAAAAATTTTAAATAACATTGTATATGGTAGTCTTTATTTTTTTAAAAGCTCTGTTTATATTTTAAGGGTTTTTTCCCCCCCCATGAACTTTTTTATTATTTCCCCAGGGGGCTGCCAGCCCTTTGACAGTTACATGTAATATCCCCCTGGCAAAATACCAGACTCACTGTTCAGCCCCGTTTCCACTGTTTTCCACACCCTTTATTAACCAAACATAAACTCCTCTCTTTAATTACATTATTTTTCTCTAGTACCTTTGGGTTTTTTACCTCACTAGCCCCTTTTTCCCTTTTCACCAGAGAAAAGTGCAGCTATAAACCCAAAAAAGGGTCTGAAATTTTCCCCCCCCCCCCCCACACAACACACACACCAAAACACACACACACACAAAAACCACCCCCAAAAAAACCCCTGAACCTTGGGGGGAAAGCAAGGGGGGACGGGGGCCGTTGCAAAGGGGGGTCGAAAGCTAATTTGGGGGGGCCCCCGGGAGTGAGGAGAGGGAAGTTTCCCGGTGCTTGGCTTGGACGTTTAAAAGCGCTGAGCTGGGAGGAAGGGAAGGGAAGAGGAAAAGGTGAAATTGTCTCCTCCCCCTTTACCCCCTCCCCCCCCCCACCCTTCCTCTTTTGCATCTGGGTGGGTGAGGGGAACCCGCCTTCTCTTCTGGACTACAACTCCCATGGCAAGCAAGGCAAGGCCAGGGGGCGGTGGGTTTTGCCTCTTTAGCTCTGACACATGTACGTGTTTGGGGAACTATTATGGGGAGGGGGGCCAAAAGGGGGCGCTCGGAGCCCTTCCCTTTGGGGACCCGACACCCCTTTCCAGCCACCCATTCAGGGTTAATGGCTGTCTTTGGGAAAGGTTTTAAAATTGGGGTTTTTAATGCAGTTTGGGCACCCTCTCTAAAAGTTTTTTCCATACTGGAGTATATCTTTGGACTAAAAAACCCTGTGGCGTGCTGGCTGGGGATTTTGGGTGATGATGGAGGGGAAGGAAAAACCTTTGCAAACCCCCCCCGCCTGTGGCCCCGGTTTTTCCCTCCCATCGCTGGCCTGGAAGGAAAGGCTTACTTTCCCGGGAGGCGGAGGGGGAAATGGGGCTGGAGGGGTGGGGGGGGGTCCCTGTCCGACAAAGACAGCTCTTCTGAGTTTGCCCTGCTCTCTCCTTGGGGGAGCAAAGGCCCCCTCCTCCCTGCTGAACTGCTCACACCTCTTGCCCTCTCCTTTCCTCTCCTTGCTTCGGTGTTGCATACAAAAGTTTTAGTTCACCTTTTTTTCCCGTGACTATTTTATTGTCCTCCCTTTTTGCCTAACATCGAACTATTTTGGGGGGGTGTTTCCAAGCTCTCTCTCTTTCTGATTGCTTTGGGGACATTAAAAAACCCCTAATACGGGCCTTGGACACCCAGGTGTTGGGGCTCCCTTCAACTGTGTGGTGAGTCCCTTTTTTTTTTGGAGGCCTCAAAAGGGGATGGGCGATTTCCCGGGGGAAAAGTCCATCAACCAACCATAAGGGAAAAGAAAACAGCCTTTGGAACAGGCCCCAGCCCATCCAGTCCCCGCCTTCTGTCTCACACAGTGGCTCAACATTTGCTTAGGATTCCAAGCAGATAAATTTCCCCACTTAGGATTCCCTGCAATGGCATTGAGAGATATCCTCCCATTTTCCCCAAACCCCGGGGGTTTCCTCAGGGATTCATAAATTAGCCATTTAGACCCTTGTTCTCTATGAACTTGTCTAAACCTTTCTTAAAGCTGTCACCACTTCTCTGCAGGGTTCTATACCATTGATTCTCGGGTGAAAAAGTTATTCCTTATTGTTCAGACTATACCAAAAGTTTCAGGCGCCCCCAGTTTGGTGTTGTGCATAGGGGTTCTACGACCAGGGATTTTTGGGGGTGAAAAAGTACTTTCTCTTATTTGTTTCAGATCTATTACCCAAATGTTTCATGGAGCACCCCCTAGTTCTGGTGTTGTGCGATAGGGAAAACAGTTTTTCCTTATCTACTTTGTCCATGCCGTGTATGATTTAAACTTCAATCAGGTCACCTATTAGGCGCCGTCGTTCATGAGTGAAGAGGCCCAGCCATTGCAGCCTCAGATAGTAAGGAAGGTGTTCGAGTCCCCTAATTTTTCTGGTTACCCTCCTCTGCCTTTTTTCCATTTCCATAATATCCTTCTGGAGACATGGTGACAGGAACTGTACACAATACTCCAGATGGGGCCTCAGCCAGGCTTAAAAACAGGTTACTTCAAAGGCCAGATGCATGGAAGTGGCATCAGGAGACAGGTATCGAGTCTCTGTGTGTTCCCAGAGGCATTTGTTGGGGCCACTGTGAGATACAAGAAGCTGGACTAGATGGGCCCTTGGCCTGGTCTAGCACGGCTCTTCTTATGTTCTTAGGAGGGCAAAACAGTTCACCTTGCGGTCCTTCATCCTCCATGGCACCAGGGAGTGCCTTCCTCCCCCTAGCGACGTGTTTCATTCCCCTTCATCTCCCATTGGCTGTTCATTGGGTCTGTTCCCTGATTTGAAACTTCGTTTCTCCTGGTCACTTAGAGTTTGCCTTTTTTAAGCAGGTAAGATGCCATAGAAAAATAAAAGAGGAGGACCCCAAGCCCAGAAGAAGGGGGTTCAATGTGTATTTTCCATGGTCACGTTTTTGTGAAGACCACACCAACCCCTTTCCCCTCATCCTTCCCCTCAGGAGCCCGGGGGCAGAGAAGACTCGAACCAGGGACCTTTCTCAATGCCTTATGAACAGAAAACACTGGAACTGGAGACATCTTTAAACGGACATGTCTTCCCCCTTCAAGGAGTGGTTCTGTCTCCACCAAAAGTCCACAACTTGCCTCAAGGTTGCCTCCAGTTCAACTAACAAACGTGAAACTGGTAAGGAACTCTCTGCCTCATAGCCTGGGCTTCTCAGGGATCTGGCCTTGTCTCTCCTTGTGGAAAAACCCACCCTATCCCTTGTTCCCAAACCTGCCGTCCTGGGTCTCTCCATATGGGTGCTGGAAAAGGCCTCCTTGCCCAACCGCCCCCACAGGTAGACTGACATAGCTCCCATTCCTCCCTTTTATTTATTTATTTATTTATTTATTTATTTATTTATTTATTTCCATTTCTTTACCGTCCAAATTTCCCAAGGGCTTCTCTCGGTTCCCTCTCGCCCCTCTCTCCCTATAAGAAAACCTACATACACTTATTCCCCCCCCTCTCTTTCCTTCGTCTCCTCACAGGATGGCTTGTTTCTCCCCCTTTTTCCTTATCCCATTCCCGCCCGCCCCCTCCAAGGGTCTTCCTTCACCACCTCTCCAGCCTTCCCCCCATCACCTCCTTCCCCACCCCCCAGAAACCATCTCAGCCCCACTTCCCTCCATTCCTTCCCCGTTTTCTTTCTCTTCATCCCCAGACTAATAAGGAATTTTCGCCCCATTTTGTGTCCTGGGGTCTTCTTATAAGTTGACCCTTCTTGAGAAGGATGGGCACCCTCTTCCCACAATTATATTTTGGCTCCTTTAGCAGGTAAGATCTGTAGAGAAAAATAAAAAGGAGGACACCAAAGCGCCAGAGGAAGGGATTGAATGTTCAGATGCAAAAGACAGTGTTGAGAATCACACCTGAAGAAAGACCGCTTAGAGGAACAGAAGAAAAGATGGACAAATCTATCTATTGTGGGAGGAAGACCAAGTGGGTTTAAAAATATCCAAAGGAGAGAAAGGAATGGTAAAGGCAAGTATGGGAAAAACTTTTACTACCACATCAACACATTATCTCTGTAGAAGATTCAAAAAAGGAAAAGGCATTTGAATTGTGGAATGTTTGGAAAGAGGTTCAGTCAACTTGGAAGCCTTGCTAGCCATCAGAGGACCACACAGGGAGAAGCCCTTTGAATGTCCCGGAGTGCGGAAAGTGGTTCAGATATTCTGTAAGCCTTGCTAGCCATCAGATAACCCACACAGGCGAGAAGCCAATAGAAAGTCTTGAGTGGGGAAGTAGGTTCATTCGACCTGGACACCTTACTAGCCATCACAGGACCCGCACAGGAGAGAAGCCCTGTGAATGTCTGGAGTGTGGGAAAAAGGGTTTAGTGAATCTGGAAACCTTGCTAGCCATCACAGGATCCACACAGGAGAGAAACCCTTGAATGTCTGGAGTGTGGGAAGAAATTCAGACATTCTGTAACCCTTGCTTGCCATCACAGGACCCACACAGGAAGAAGCCCTTTGAATGTCTGGAGTGTGGAAAGAGGTTTAGTCAACCTGGACACCTTGCTAGACATCACCGGACCCACACCGGGAGAAAGCCCTTTGAATGTCTGGAGGGGTGAAAGAGGTTTAGTCAACCTGGACACCTTGCTAGACATCACAGGACCCACACAGGAGAGAAGCCCTTTGAATGTCTGGTAGTGTGGAAAGAGATTCAATCGACCTGAACCCCTTGCTAGCCATCACAGGACCCACACAGGTGTTTAAGCCCTTTGAATGTCTGGAGTGTGGAAGAGATTCAATCAGGCTGGAAGCCTTGCTAGCCATAACACGACCCACACGGAGAGAAGCCCTTTGAATGCCTGGAGTGCGAAAGAGGTTCAGACATTCGTAAGCCTTGCTAGCCATCAAGGGCCCACACAGGAGAGAAGCCTTTGAATGTCTGGAGTGTGGGAAGAATTCAGACATTCAGTAAGCCTTGCTAGCCATCACAGGACCCACACAGGAGAGAAACCCTTGAATGTCTGGAGTTGGAAAGGAGGTTCAGTCAAAACCCGGACACCTTGCTATGCCATCACAGGACCCACATAGGACAGAAGCCATTTGAATGTCTGAGTGTGGGAAGAAGTTCATCCATTCTGTAAGCCTGCTAGCCATCACAGGACCCACACAGGAGAAAGTCATTTGAATGTATGGAGCAGGCATGTCCAAAGTCCAGCCGGGGCCAAATGCAGGCCCGATTTAAATTTCTGTGGCCCTCAGTGACTTCTCCTGCTGGCTCATCCCCACCGACTGGCCCTTCTCTGTGCGTCTTTAAAAACATCTGGTTGCAGTTGATGGGTTTGCCTTCCCCCCCTGCCCTTTTCCCCCAA
>JAWVWN010000027.1:0-15795 GCA_037367305.1 Phrynocephalus vlangalii
TCGGGTAAACCCCCAAACTCATATTTATCTTTAAAATTTTTTTTGAAAGTTTCTAATTGGTGAAAAATTTTAAAAAAAAAATTATACGCCAAAATTCCCTTCTTAGGGGCTTCATTTTATGCATTTTAATACATAATAAGGTATGTATTATAGATGACCCAACCGGGTTTTTTAGAAAGGTTACGTGACTGTGTAGCCATTAAGTCAAAGGGTAAAACAAAATAAAGAGTCGGGGGGTTTAATTGCTCGCCAGCTGCGTGCTAGATAAAAACAAGTCTCCTACACCATTGCTGCATAAAAGACGACGTATCAAGAATGGCTTGTTGGCATACCATTTACAACAGGTGAAAGTCCTTCGTCTGTATAATTTTTTAGAGACGGCGGAAGTGCTGCTCTATCTTTTTCTGACCACCGTCATCACAACAGAAGATCCGCCTCGTCTCAAAACAATAAAATCTTGTATCGGGGGATCTTCGGTTTTCTGCGGGGGTGTTTCCGCGGAAAGCTGCCTCTGAAATGAATCTGCAAGAGCTTTCCGCCGCCTCCTCCTGCCAAACTGGGGCGCCTTTTTAAATACAGGCACAGATAGGTCTAGTTTTCTCATTGTGGAAAAGGAAAAGTTTATACTCTTTTATGCCTTGCTCTAATTTGATAATCTGAGAGTCTGTGAAGATTCTCAGTCACCCCAGGTGAGTTTTCTGGAAGTTGAGTCGCGGCAATTGGACTTCTTTTTCTTGAGAGAGTGAAACATTTCCTGTCATCCAAACAGCTTCTTCAGTCTGGAGCCCCCCCATTTGTAGTTCACCTTATCCAATTTATAGTTCGTTCAGCAAGTTTCTATAGGCAAGGGGTCGTAGTTCTACCAAACCCAACAACCCATCTTAAGAGGTATAGATACACTCCCCTGCCCCGCACGTTGTATCTGGTCGTTTTGATTGAGACAGACAGACAAAAAAAAGTAACAGAAAATTGTGCCGATGATAAAATGCTCTCCAGGGGTTTTTTATAAGACAATATCCAGGATGGAGTGGGTTTACCATTCTCTTTTTCGGGGATTGCTCTGCCCTTTTTTAGCTGGACGATGGCCAGTTCTTCCGGAAGGTACATTGGAGGGAAATACATTTCCCCCAACCCCTTGGTCCACACAACTGACCTATTCAGTCATGGCAACGGAATATACAAGGACTCTAAAAAATATATGGATAAATATAAATTATAAACAACTAATGAATATAGGCAGCAATGATTGAAACAAAGAGTCAGCCTGCATAGGTATATTACAGAAGAAAAGTGACACCAGGAAATTTATGTATCAAAAAATATTCGGCATGTTTAGGGCTAGCTTATGCTAGGGGGGGGGAGGATACACAGGGTTGCTATTTTAAAAATTTTTTTATCAAGACCGTTGATGAAAGGGGAGCCTTGTGAGAGTCCAGATCCTGAGGGGTCATATACTATTTTTTTTTCATTAAACCACTTTTCACAAACCCAATTAAGTACCGGATCATGGAAGCCACATCTTTAATACCGGCCTATGGGAGTGATTTGTTATTTTCACATCTTTTGATTAAAAAAAAAAAATTATATTGCCTTATCTTTGGCCCGTAGAATCTGATCTGTTTGTTTCTTCAAGTGTTACAATTGTAGTTAGGCGTTTCTCATTTATGGCGACCATATAAATCTGCAAAAGGTCCCGCCCATAAACAGTCCTGCCAGTCTCTAAATTAAAGGGAAAACGGCTTCCTTTCCCGAGAAATATCGGGAAAAATATTCCAACTTTTCCCAAATTTCCCTTTTTTTTTTAGTGTTTTATGCCCCCATTATGTCTGTCTTCACTTGTGCACACTGCGTGGGAATGCACCCGAAGAAATGTCAACATATTCTTGGTTTCAATAAATAATTCTTAGGCTTGGTTCTTCTAATTAGCGCCTTGTCAGGTTGTGCAGTTTTGTTTGAGCAGTGTGCATTCGCTAAGTGGGAAAAACAATTTTAACTCGCTTTTTATTTGGTTGGTGATGGAAAACCCGATCCAAATGATTTCAACAAATTTTAATTTCTTCATTGTAGCGTTAAAGTTATTTAACCCTGTGATATGGTTTTGGATTCTTGTACTCAACTGCATCCTTGTGCATTTTCTTTTTCACGTTCCTCAGTAGTGGCTTGGAATCATGTTATTTTCAGCCAGTAATACAGTGTCTTTGGGTTTTTATTAAATTTCTTTTTCCACAATCTTCAGTCCTTTTCCCTTTGGGCGAACCCAACCCTACCGATGTATATTCCTTTAGCCATTAAAAAAAGGTCCATTACAGTATTTACATTTAGCAAAAAAACTTTTTGAAATTCGCAAACTTCTTCTTCCCGAATTAATTGTAACAAGCAGGAGGGGGAGGAAATGGGGAAATCTGGGCTGACCCCGATGCCCCCAACCTGCGTGCCTTCTGCCATAGCACCACCCATTTTAATTGAGTCTAGCCTTATTAACACAAAAGTAAACCCGGGGCGGATTTGTTTATAGTTTCAAAATGGTTTTTTTAAAAACTAAAAAAGGGAATCCGGGGCAAATACAAACTGCGAGCAAATTATGTGGCTTTTATATGTATAAAAAAACGGGGCCTTTTGACTCCCTCCGGAAACAATGATGTGACAGTTTTAAAATAAATGTTAAAAAGGGAAGGTTTTTAACGCTCATCAGGGGGATTTCAGGTTGGAGGGGGGGGGCGTCACGTCTATAGGGGGAAATAAAAAAAAAAATCCCAGTCCAGCCCTGGAAAATGGTATTGCGTTTTTCAAAACGAGGCTCCATTAGAGACCGTATAATCACTGGGATAAAAGCCATGAAGTGAATGGGGGTTACTCGTGTAAAAACTATGCAGGATTTACTGTAAATGCCCGAAGTATCAATGTGGATCTTTTTGAAAAAGGGAAAAAAATCCTTGGGGGGGCAATATTTTATTTGAACTGATGGTCATTAAAGCTTTGTGGGAAATTTTGTTATCCTAAAAAATTTCACCAGTAGATTTTGATATTGAGCTGGCAAAATAGTTATATTTTATGTTTGATTATTATATAAATTAAAAAAATCATATTCAATCTGCCATCTTTTACAACAGTGTGTACAGAGTGATTTTAAAATTAATTTTAGTCCTGTATAGAGTCAAGACTCTTATAGAATGGTTCCCGAATGGGGCCCTAGTAACTACAGGGGGGGGGGAAGGAAAAAAAAAAAAGCGACAAGAAACCCAAAAATTCTGAATGTTAAGAAAAAGTTCCTGGGTGGAACGTTTGTGGCTGCAAAAAATGACTTCAATATTTCAATATATTCACGTAATTGCTGGTGGTTTA
Source organism: Phrynocephalus vlangalii (assembly GCA_037367305.1). NCBI lineage: Eukaryota > Metazoa > Chordata > Lepidosauria > Squamata > Agamidae > Phrynocephalus > Phrynocephalus vlangalii. The sequence continues at coordinate 3,343 of JAWVWN010000027.1, forward strand.
CTTTTAAATTTTTATTTAATATACCGGTATTTAAGTTGTATTATTGGGGCCCCTTGGGGGAAAGGGAGCATTAAATAAAAGAAATAGATAACCTAAATTGATAAAGCTTAGCATTTGATGTGGACTCCAAGAAATCTTTTTACTATATCTTTTCTCTCATTAAAGGGGCCTCGAACTGGTTGGTTTCATTCAAAGGATGGGATATCTGTATGTGTGGAACCAAGCGCTTTGATTCCCATGCCACTTTTGTCAAAAAAAAAAAATATAATTAAAAAAAATAAATAAAAAATAAATGAAAGCATAAAATCAGTAATTAAAATCCAGTCATTGGAACAAAAGGAAAAATAACTATTAAATATCAGACTAAATCTCTCCGGGAAAGGGGATTAATTTTTTTATTTAAGGAATTTTGTTTGGACACAAAACAGGACAGGGGATAATTTAATATTAAAACAATATTTTAAAGAATTTTTAAAACGTCATTCGGGGAGGATAATGGAAATCCATTGTTTCGTAAGTTCAACCCGAAAACGTTTTAGTGCTTCATGGCAAAGAATGGGAAAAAGGCGGGAAACTGACAAGCGTTTTTCCAGGTTCCGCCCCAAACCCTGAAAAACCCAAACGCCACCACCCGCCCCGGGTTTCCCCAGCTTGTGTTTCTTCAACGCCGAAAAAAACCCTTTTAACGTGAAAAAAAATTTTCCAAACATATACAAAAGATTTGCGACGGGGGTTTGCAGATTTAAAAATTTTGGAAAGTTGTAACCAATGTTCAAATTGGAAATTGTTAGACAGAAAAAAAAAGAAAAAATGTCACTTAAATTCTTGCAGTGTATCAGATAGACTTTAGAACTGAGAGAAAAATGAAAATATTTGTTAGAAGGTAATGGGCTAAATTTGTATATGGAACACAGGAAAGGGGAGGTTTTTTTCTTTTATCCTCTTTTAACAAAAAACCCCTTTAAAAATTAACACAAACACAGTTTTTTTTTGTTGTGGGCCCTATAAATTTTTTTTTTTTCTTATTGGTTAGACAGGACCCTTTTTTCTATTGGCCCATAATATTTGACCAATCACACCAAAGAAAGCTGGGAAAAGGTATAAAGGAGTTGCGGTCCACATTCCGTCAATTTCCCTTTGGAAGAAGAGAGAGACAGAGAGGCTTTAAAGGGTTCGGGCGGGGAAAGACAGGGGGGAAACCCCGAGCGGGGCGAAATCGGCTCTTCAGACCCGGGTTCAGCCCCCGGGGGCCCGTGTTCCCGGCTCTTGGGAAAAAGGGAATTTATGCGACGGATTGGAGGTGGTGCCCTGTTTATCTGGCTGCCGCCCTCGAGTATTGAGTGCCGGATTTGGGCTGGCCGGCAACGGGGCCCGGGATAACAAAAAAGCGATCTCCCCGGAAAAAAACTCCATTTTTTTTTCCGTCCGCAAACGGGGGCTAAACAATTTTTTGGGGGGCGTGTATAGCCTGGGGCCCCTTTTGCTAACATCCACGCGGCTTCTCCCCAAGAAGACGGAAGCTCTCCTTTACCTCCAGTCCCCAAACCCTGGGTTGGGCGGGAGTAAATCCCCAAGCCCCCAAAAGGGGCTGTAAAGCCCGTGGGGGCCCCCCGTGGCCGTCCTTGGGAGTAAAGACGGAACATCCCCCCCCCGGGGACAATACTGAGACCCAAGGCCTTTTCAGACCCACCTAGGGTTCCCGGAAGAGCTGCTACCTTTTATAGTGCCACCTGCATATGGCAGAAAAATTTTTTATGGGGGCTACTTTGGGGAGAACAGTTGATGTTCAAGCAAAAAGGCGGGTTCTTGAGGCAAAACTTCTGAGTATGGATTAACGTTTAAAATGCTGGCTAATAGTTTAATTTCCCCCCTACTTTTTCCCTCAAGGTGTAAAAAGGGAGGGGTCCGTGTTGGCATTTTTTTTTCCTTGCCCATTTGTCATTTTCTCTGTCACCATTCAAATGCAACCCTTTTAAATAGGTCATGGAGTAATGCAAGGTTTAAGGGAATGTAAAAATTTTAAATAAACTGCTGAAAAAATACAGGCAAAGAAGCTTTTAATATCATTCCACTTTAAAACTGAAAAACATCTGTTTTGTAATTGCACAAAAAGACAAATAGGAATTTAAAAGTGAATGAATGGCTTTTTTATTTTTTAAGGTATCTAAAAAAAAAACATTTATAAAAATTTAGTTTCTCTGAAGCCCCTTAAAAAAAATTAGTTTTGAATTTGCAAGTCAGAAATTGATATTGAATCTCAACCTGAAAGACCAATTCCCTTTCCCCTTTCCTCTTCTCAAATTCCCCCAGAAAGTGGCAACCCTGCACTGGAGCCCTGACTGAAAGTTGGGCAAGGGGCCCTCTTGTTCTCAGTGTGGTGAATTAAAATTAAAGCTCCATTTTCCAAATTTAAATTTATTTCAGTTTACAGGCCTGTTTTTCCATGCTCTGTCAAGTGGTTAGATTTTCCTGCCCTACCTTTCAAAAAGGAAAAAAATGAACTTTTTAAAATACGTATTACAGTTTTTTGGGGACTCAAATCATCAAGTATTTAACACAAAGCAGCTAAAATGTCAACTGTAATACGAGTAACACTTCCCATTATCGCAATTTCTCGTAGAAAGTGGTTATGTGCATTTAAAATAGTCCCCCGTGTGTGAGCACTTCCTGTATTTCCCCTTTTATTGGCATACCCGAAACAATAACGGGTGATTTGCTCTGAGCAGCCACAAGTACAAAAAAATAGATGCCATGTTAAAGAATAAAATTTTCTTACCCCTACCCCCATCTTCAAATCAAAAATTTTTCCCCCTTAAAAAAATAAGCAAATTAACTGTGTTTTGGGCCCCACCCCCTTTCCCCTTTAGTCGCCCCTGAAAGTCCCTTTTGGGTGCTGGAAAATTGGAGAATTGTCCCGGGTTTGTTATAATTCCCCTCCCACGTGAAAACCCTTTTCTTCTTCCCTTTAAACAAAGACCCCCTTTGGGAAAAAACCACAAATAAAGTTTATGAGAGCCTTCCTTCTTACATGTGATTAAAGGGCTGGTTGATTTTTTTGTTCATTCCAGAAGAGACCTCAGGGCCACCCGGTCACCATACGATTCTAGGGAAATGATCTTTCCCTCACATCCACCTGCAGTCCCTTCCTCAATGCTCAAGTCGGCTGCACTCTCTCCCTCTTGGACATCCATGTGGACTATGTTTTTTCGGGAGTTGGGGGGGGGGGGGAAATCCAGAAGAGGAAGAAAACCAATTTTTATCCTGCTTTTCTAGGAAAATTTGTCTTATGCTTAGCAAATTTCACCTATCCAAGCATAGAATACAGTATACAGTACTAGTTAATAAATATACTGGTTAAATGAATACCAAAAAGGGAGCCCACACAAGGGTTTGCTCAAAATATTTTTCTGCCCGGCAAAAAGAACACACCCCCCCATATCCTGTGTTCAGGGAAACCCAAAAGGAGTACTATTTTTACCTCAAGGGTGATGACAGGGAGCTTTTTTGGAGGAAGTCAACTGCTGCTGTGCCTCACATAAATTGTTAATCATTCTGGGTTACAGTACTTGCTGTACCTTTTTTTATTGCTTCATTAACATTGGTTTATAGCAAAATTCTGTGAAAGCCATCAAATCTTTGCCATCCATCTTCTTTTGCTGGGTTCTGTTGAGTTTTTCTTCTGGGGGGCTTCCCGCATTAGATGTAAAAAGGCTTAGTTAAAGTTTATTACAGAATTTTTCTTTTGGGAACAAACTCAGGAGTTGGCATTAATTGCGGCAGCCTGATCTTACCTCCAGGGTGAGGGTCTTGTATTTGTGCAAAGGGGAGTTTATTTTTACACATACCGGGAGGGGGGGAGTCCATAGCAAGAGTTAGTAATACAATATCAAGATGGCTTCATCCCTTATGAGAAAGGCTACCACATTATGGGCTCTTTAATCTGAAAAAAGCGCCTGAGGAGGATATGATTGAAATGTACAAAATAAAGCATGGCATGAGTGAAGTGGATAGAGGGATGCTCTTCTCCTTCTCACAAAATACCAGAACTAGGGAACATATACTCAAACGGAGGGCTGGGAGAGTGAGAACAGACAAAAGAAAATGTTTTTTACCCACCGTTTTGTCAGTCTGTGGAACTCCCTGCCGCAGGATGTGGTGATGGCTTCTGGCCTGGATGCCTTCAAAAGAGGATTGGACAGATTCCTGGAGGAAAAATCCATCACAGGTTTCAAAACACTGAGAGATACAGGAAGTTGGACTAGATGGGCTTTTGGTCTGATCCATCTTGGCTCTTCTTATGTTTTTATGTTCTTATATGGATGTGTATTCTCCAGGCTTAAAACCATGGTACTTCAAAGGCCAGATGCAGGGCAGTGGTATCAGAACACATATCGAGTCTGATGTGCTCCCAGATGCATCTGGTGGGGCCATTGTGAGATACAGGAAACTGGACTGGATGGGCCCTTGGCCTGATGCAGCATGGCTCTTCTTGTGTTCTTATGGGAGTTGTTCAAACTTCATAAAATCTCTTCTAATCTGTTCAGTCCTAGTGCTATTTGTCTGTTATTTCTGGTTCTTCTAACTTGTTTCTGTCGGTTCCCTCCTCTTTTTTTCTTCCTGTAATTTATACATATCTCCCATTCCTTCCCTTCCCACACCATAATTTTATTTTATTTTTTAAATGGGACTCATGCTAACTCTGTGTTAATGGCCTTGTGGCTGGTCTTTTTCAGTGCATTCTATTAAAATGCAGGATAAAGGCAGTGGCTGACCCACTATGGCAGTGATGGCGAACCTATGGCACGGGTGCCAAAAGCGGCACTCGGAGCCCTTTCTATGGGCACCCAACATTGCCCCTTCATTGCCACCTGTGTTCAGGTTAAATTGCTGTATTGGCAGTTTGCAAAAAAAAAAAAAGTGGGTTTTGAATCACAGCCCGCACTCGGTCTCTAAAAGGTTTGCCATCACTGCACTAGGGCCTTAATGACTAGACAGGACTTCCAACTCATCTGAGATGGGACTCCAGGGCTGGCAGTATTTGAACTCTGCCAGGCTTTTTTTCTGGGGTTTCCTTCTATACTGCAAAATCTGCACTTTACAATTACACACCAAATCATGTTCAAAGTGTTATACACTACACAGTATCTAGTTTATAAGGCCCCTATACAGTTCAGGAAGAGGCTATATGAGAAATCATCCTCCTATAGACTAATCAGATTTTTTGCATTTTGCGGTGGTGGCAGCTACACTTTCTCTACTATACCCTAATGAGACTTGCTTGTTGGCAGTGGGCAGGAGAGTCAGGTCTACTGTGGTGGCCACCATGCAGAAAGGTCCCCCTGTTGAAATTAAGTGGATAACACGAAACTTTTCTGTGTGATAAAAACCAGAGAAGATTGTGAAGAGCTCCAGAAGGATCTCTCCAAACTGGGGAAATAGGCTTTGAAATGGCAAACGCGTTTCAATGTAGGAAAATGTAAAGTAATGCATATTGGGGCAAAAAAATCAAAACTTTATCAACTCATAGGCTCTGAGCTATCCATGGCGGATCAGGAAAGAGATCTTGGTGTGTTGGTGGACAGCTCAATTAAGGTGTCTACCCAATGTGTGGCAGTGGCAAAGAAGGCCAATTCCATGCTAGGGATTATCAAAAGGGATTGAAAATAAAACAGCCAACATTATAATGCCATTATACAAAATGATAGTAAGGCCCCACCTGGAGTATTGTGTACAATTCTGGTCTCCGCACCTCAAAAAAGACATAGTGGAACTGGGAAAGGTGCAGAAGAGAGCAACTAAGAGGATTACTGGGCTGGGGGAATCTTCCCTATGAGCAAAGGCCAAAACATTTGGGGCTCTTTAGTCTGGAAAAAAGGCGCCTGAGGGGGGGATATGATTGAGACGTACAAAATAATGCAGGGCATGAGTAAAGTGGATAGAAGGACACTCTTCCCCCTCTCACAGAATACCAGAACTAGGGGACATCCACTCAAAATGTGGGTTGGGAGAGTGAGATCAGACAAAAGAAAATATTTTTACCCAGCGCGTTGTTAGTCTGTGGAACTCCCTGCCACAGGATGTGGTGATGGTATCTGCCCCGGATGCCTTCAAAAGGGGATTGGACAGATTCCTGGAGGAAAAATCCATCACAGGTTACAAACCATGATGAAGATGTGTAATCTCCAGGCTTAAAACCAGGGTACTTCAAGGGCCAGATGCAGGGGAGTGGTATCAGGAGACAGATATCTTGTGCGCTCCCAGACGCATCTGGTGGGGCCACTGAGAGATACAGGAAGTTGGACTAGATGGGCCTTTGGCCTGATCCAGCAAGGCTCTTATGTTCTAAGTGGGCTTTTGGTGTTGTGTATTTACGTCCCTTAAAGACTGACTTGGACACCTAGGCATTTTCCTAACTCTTTTACGTTACCAGTGCCCCCAGGCTTTTTAATGGATTAATTTTTAAAAAAAAGCTTTTTAGCCATTGGGTTTGCCACATTTGTAGACTGCTTTGGATTTTCAAATGAAAAGTACTATTGGACAAAAATGAGGATGATGACGAAATGTAAGTTAAGCCTTAGGATTCATCTTCCAGGGTGCTTATGTTTTAAAGGGCACCGACTGGCCACTCTGAATTTTTTATGTACTTTTTTATCTTCTATCTTATATATTGCCCATCTAGTAGCAAGACAATTTCCTGGATATTTTCAACAAATTAAAACACACAGAGACACATTCACCTGCAAAAAAAAAAATTGGATTTAAAAAAAAATCTTTCCCTTTGGGGGTGATGGTAAACATGCCTGCTTAAGTCCCTTAAAAACAAAACATAGCAAAGTGCAGTGCTCTCGCCAGTGCTGCTTAGCTGTCACTGGAAGCTGGAATTTTGTACTTGCCATTATGTCCAGGATCCAGGCTGATTCAAGGTAGCCTAACAGAGGAAACCAAAATAGTGTCAGCCAGCCTCCTGGTGTAAGGAGAGTGCTGCTGCCATTCATGATGACTGCTTAGGTCCACCAGTGTGAAAGGGGACTGCTTTACCAGGGGGTCCCTTTCCTTCAGGGAGCTGGTCATGTGAGCAACAGGAAGCGTCAGCAACCACAGCATCCTCCCACCACATTTCTGCTTAAGAACATAAGAAAAGCCATGCTGTATCAGGCCAAGGGACCATCTATCTTGCCCAGTTTTCCTGTATCTCACAGTGGCCCCCCCAAATGCCCCCGGGGAGCTAGTGAGACTAGATAGTTGTCTCCTGATACCACTCCCCTCCATCTGGCCTTTGAAGTACAGTGGACCCTCGTTATAACAAACGGTTTGTATAACATAAAATCGTACAACATAAAAAATTCGGGAATTGGGAAATTTCTTAAAATAATTGCCTATGGCAAATCCATACAACATAGAAATGGTCACGATTTGGGGTTACTCTGTTTCAAATGCATTCCCAGGGAAATTGTTAAAGGAAAATTTGCTTAACAGAATTTCATTTGGAACAAATTAATTCCTTTATACAAGGTACCACTCTACCTTCTTTTAAGCCTGGAGATGACACATCCCCATCATGGCTTGTAACCTGTGATGACTTTTTCCTCCCGGAATCTGTCCAATCCCCTTTGGAAGGCATCCAGGGCAGATGCCATCACCCCATCCTTGGCAGGGAGTTCCACAGGCTAACAACATGCAGGGTAAAGACGTGTTTTCTTTTGTCTGTTTTCCTCTCTCCCAACCTCAATCTGGTATTTTGTGAGAGGGAGAAGAGCGTCCCTCTATGCACTTTGCAACATTCAAATACTGTGGCTGTGCTCAGGTTACCTAAGCCCTCTGGCTCAAAGTGACACCCCCAGGGAAAACAAACTCGTGAAGGGAGCAGGCAAAGTGCAGGGGCCACTTGCAATTTCAAACTCCTCCCATTTCGGCGAGAAAGTGATAGACATCACAACTGCTTTCAAACAAGGTCCACTGCAGCCTAAGGAAAGCAAAGCTCCAGGGAGCGGTGGGGAGAGAAATAGCATCCTCTTCCTAGATCTACCCTAAAGAGGTTTTGGGGTGTGTTTTTTTTGAGGGGGAGGAGTATAGTTTAGTCCAATCTTCCTTGTTCTCTCTTTTCCAATATGCACTAAGAAGATCCGGATCTTCCGGGCGTAAAAAGTTTGACACATAGCCCGGGCTGTCGCTCGGGTTGCTGGTAGGATCTCGAGACAGACCTGACCACCTCCTCCCAGCCTTCCTGGAGGGGCTCCCCTTTGCTTTCGCATATGTTGTGCAAGATACACAGCCACAAGGGCCCCGGGGGGCGTAGCGCTCCCGCACGTCGAGGCGAGAGAGCAGGCACCGCCAGCGCCCCGGGAGGCGCTCGAAAGCATACCCCCCAAACCGCTCGGCAGCGGCCCAGGGTGTCGTTGAAGAGTTGTTTGCGCGTGTCCAAGTGGCCACAGTAAGGCGTCATGAGCCACGGCAGGAGAGGGTAGGCAAGATACCAAGGATCACCGGCTTCCCCGGCTGTCCCCTACGTCCATCGTGGCCCTCGGGCCCAAAAAGTGCCCTGATTCATAGCACGGAAAAATGGGAGAGCCAGGGAAAGATCCTGGCATCGTGGACTTTCCCCGACTGCCCGGCGTACACATCGGTGAACCTGCCTTCGTGATCCACCAGGCCTGCAGCACCATGGAGTAATACCCATTGCTGTTGATGTACTTTGGTGGCTCGGTGGGCAGGGGCAATGATGGGGATATGGGTGGCGTCCAGGGGTCCTATGCAGTGAGGAAACCCCTGGCGGCAAAACCGGCCATCACGGCCTGAGGATGGCTCAGGTGAACCACCTGGTGGTACACGTCGTAGAGGCTTGGCAAACCTCCATCACGATCCTAGAGACGGTGGAGCGCCCGACGCCAAAACACTCCGCCACGGAGCGATAGCTCTCTGGAGTGGCCAGCTTCCAGATGGTGATGGCCACCTGCTTCCCCACGGTGATGGGGGCCCGCATGTTAGTGGTTTGCCGTTCTAGGACGGGCCTCAGCCGGTCGCAGAGCTCCATAAACGTCCGCCGGATCATCCTGAAATTCTCTCGCCAGCGTGGGTCGCCCCAGTGGGGCAGGACCAACTTTCTCCCACCATTCGGAGCGCCGGGCTGAAACCAGAAAGCCCGCTCCATGATTAAAGTTCGTCTATGAGCCCGGCGAGGACGGCGGAGACGGGAAGAGGCAAGAGCACATATGGTCCTCAACGAGGCGATGCTGGTTTCCCACCACGGCCCGGAGGCGGGCGCGGGCCACACTCTCCACCATTTGCTCCAGCTCGTTCCACGCCCTCGTGGCCTCGCCGCGGACGTTTCCGCCGTGTGGCTGCCTTGTGAAAATGCAGGCGTGGATCCCAAGGACCGTCTTCACAGCAGCCACGGCAGCCGTGGCCACAGTAAGGGCAGCAGGAGCCAGTCTGTCGTCCACAAAGATCATTTCTAAAGAAAAAAAAAAGAAAGAAGCCACTCAGGGTGGAGAACGTTGCACTTCAGACTCGGACTATTTGGCTCAGCCTTGGCGCTATCTGGGCTGGATTTCCAGGTCTGAGGAACAAATAGGATTCTTTATTTACAATAAGTGCATATCCAAACTTTCCCCAAAAATGTCAATATCTGACTCAGTGGGATCTGTACAAACTGCCCTGTGCAGGCGAGAAGTCGTAACTCGTGACTGACTCAGGGCCTTTTCACACGACCCCTAAGATCCGCTGGGCCCCTTTAAAATTCGGAACCAGGATCTTGGGGGTTCGTTGCTCTTCCTGCGTCCCACCCCTCCGCACTTCCCCTTTCTCCTGTCCCGCGTGAGGGAGGGGGGAAGAAAGAGAGGAAAAAATGCAGGCTCACCTCCGAAGTGGTTGAAGCTCCTGATTCCTTCTCTTCTGTTTTTTTTTTTTTTGCCTCCCACCCCTTCTCTTAAAGGAGCGGGAGGCAAAAAAAAAAAAAAACAGAACCCAGGAGAGCCCCACTCACCAGAATTAAATCCGGATCTGGGATTTTTCACCCTTCTAAAGCAGGTACAAGAAAAGTGTGCTGGGACGCGCTTGGGTGGGCGTGGTCGCACTTAATTTTCCTGCAAACTCCGGAGCTGGTGGGGAAACAATTGTAAGCTCCGGAGCTGGCAGCCATTTGCTGCAGAGTTTAGGGGTCTTTGTACAAAGGGCCTCGTATCACCTGCTGAACATTGCCTTTTTCATTGGCAATATAAGTTTGGGATCTTGGGAGTTGTAGTCCAAAACCTCTGGAAGGCAAGGTTCCCAACTAGTGGCCAAGGGGATTCTGAACCTGATTTTTCCCCCTTTGAGTGAGTCCAGCTCTCTGAACACATGACCTTACTATTTCCCTTCATCTGCTTATGTTATGATAGATGACGTGCCACACAGTGGGAGCTGTGTGATAGTGGCCCTAAAAAGGTAAGTGAGATACAGTATTGAGAAGCGGGGTTTTACCAGTGTCTCCCCCTGATTATCTTAACAATCAAGCAGGCTCATAACAGGAGGCGTGATCTTTGGGAATAGGTTTAACTGAGAACATCAGTAAGGGAAACTTCTGCCTGCAAAGCAAGTGCTCGCTGTTGAGCAACAAGTCTTCGTATTTAGCACAGGGTTATTAATTTGCATGAGCTCTCAGTGTTTTTTGTGTTTACTCAATACTGCATTATATAAAATGCTATTTTTATTTTGTTGTTTTAACTTTCCTGTACACCACCTGGAGTTGTTCTCTGAATTAAACTTGGCAGATATAAAAACCAAAAACAAACAAACTGCAGGAGGTTGTTGTGGATTTTGGGGAAAAATTCTGTTTTATTGTAAAAAAAGACTGAAAATCATCTTCTATCTATTTTATCTATCTATCTATCTATCTTCTATCTATCTGGAGTAAGTATAATACAATTATAATTGTTTCAATTTCTGCAACAAACTCAATATTTTTTCTTTTTAATTTTTTAAACAAAAAATATACAATTTATTGCAGCCAGACTAAGACTTGTAACTTGTAGACTTGTAAACCATCCTGTCCAATCATCCCTTTCACCTTTCCTGGAAAAATTCTCTAATTCTATTACTGGTGTAATGGAAAGACTGATAGAACGATATTGTTCATTACACTCAGTAATAGAATTAGAATAGAATGTTGGACAGTTTCTTAAGGATGGTTTACCGGTCTAGTCTGGCTGCACCAAATCATATATTTTTTGTTTAAAAAATTAAAAGAAGAAAAGAAAAGATACTGAGTTTGTTGCAGTGTTTGAACATTTAAATCATGGATGTATAAGCTTCCGGGTTTTCCCATTTCAGATTCCCAAATTTCGGGGCAAAGGAAATCCTGAGGTTGTTTTTTTAGACTACATCCCAGAATGCCCAAGCCAGAATGCTGGAGGATTTTGAGACTTTACAGTCTCTCTCTCATAACTTTTCAAAACTCGGGGGGGAAATTGTACACTCGTGTACAAGGAAGTGGGTTCTAACCCTTTAAAATCAGCAGTTATGGAAATTGCACACATCCAGGTTATGTTTTGAAGCTGTGCTCAGGTGTAGCAGATCCCATCAAGGGCAGCCACAGCTGGGCACTCATATCTATCTTCCCTCCGCAAACTGAACCCATTATTAACAGAGTCATTACCTGGGCCATTATTTTGGGGGATTCCTTCTGTCGTAGGTTTCTGGGGGTCCTGTTCCATATTTCTTCTCTCTCCAACTGGGTATGGTAGGCTTTGTGACAGGAACTCCTAATAGGGGAATAGAAGGCAGAACAAACACAATCGCAGACCGGAAAACCTAATGAGACTTGATCTACAAAGTGTGAGCAACGTTAGAAGAATTACAAAGGGGTCTGTGCAGATTACATGCAAACACGAACTGGGCAAAGGATTCCGGATACCTGAAGTGAAAGATCTCAGCTTTCCAATAAAATAAATTCTAAAGAACTTCTAAATGGAACAGACTGTGGCTATTGGAAGCACTGGATACAACATGCATATTTCTCTGTACAGTACTTTCATAAGGTCAAATACTGTGTTAAAAAGCTCTCCATGTTTTTCCAGGAAAGACAATGATGCTGATCTTACGTTAACCATCAAAGAGGGTAAGGGGAATGGAACAACACTAGCCCTCTCTATATTGCTTGTGTAGCAGCCCGGCCAATGGTTTAGGAACGAAAGGGGAATTAAAATCTGCCAATGTTCTTGGTGGAGAGTCCACAGCAGAGCAGCTGGGTTCATAAAGCAGATTTGCTTCAGGGGTCCAAGTCAAGTACAAAAGCACCTGCACATGTTATCACACAATCTACAAGGGCAACCAGCATTTACTTACATGGGATGTGAGCAATTGTTACTCCCGGAAACCTCTTTTGAGTGCTGTCTTTCAGTGGAAAGGCAGAGTATAAATGAAAAAAAATATTCCAATAAATCACATCGGGAAAGGCCCAAGCGCCCATCCCCTTAA
>JAWVWN010000029.1:0-13089 GCA_037367305.1 Phrynocephalus vlangalii
TTCCGTTACACGTATCTCCAATTTTTAATTCTCCTCCCAAATTATAAACCGCTGGCCTTTTTAAATTTTATTTTGTAAAAAACTTGTTTATGCTTTGGAGACCCTTTTGAAAGGCCATCCATTCTATTTTAAGTCCTTTTGATTAACACCATGATGCTAGCAGCTCCGTCCCTTAAACGCAGTTTCCCTTCTGAAGCTTGACTGTGGGGGAGGATATCTCCCTCTTTCCCTTTCAATCCTGACGCCATTTTTACCCCTCCGTCGCGGGGGGTCTCGACACCTGCAGAGGGGGGCGATTGTGTGTTTATCAGATAATTTCCCTAGTCAACCTATTGGCTGGATTTTCTTTTTTGCTCTTTTACCCGGTTTTAAAATTGACAAAAGCAGGCATAGAAGGTCCAAATGTTTGTAATCATCGGGTAACTTTCCAACCTCGGGGATGCTTTTTCCCAAAAAGCCTGCGGCCACAAAAACAAGCACAAAATGAAAGTATCCCTTTGCTTATAAATCAAGCTTATCTTGTTTTGAAAAAACACATATTTGCTTCTCCCGACACCCCAAGTAATTTATTGATGCATTCTCACGGCACCAGCATTAAACAGTATTTTAAAGCTTTTTTTAGATCGGGGCACAGGCTCTAAATCAGGCGCCGGCATGTTTTTGGGGGGGGGACTTCCTCCATTAAAAACACATTTTAAAGTAAAATAATAATAAAAAATACTTTCATGCAAATTGATTTTTGGCCATATCTTGCCTTTACCCCCTTTCCTCAGAGAAATGGGTTGGGTTGTCAGAAATCTGAAAAAGGCTTTGGCCCGCTGAGATTGTCCACCTGTATCCAAAACCAAGAAAAGTTGTGATTAATGTCACAACCTGAAAATAGGTATAGAAAACCCTGAAAATTCTAAATCATAAATTTAAAAAATCTTCAAAAAACAGAAGACAAGCAGCCTGGACTATGATAAAATAAAGTAACTGCGTTTTGAACAACAATTTTTTTTCCATACGAAATTTGCATTTAAATGTTATTATACCCTTTGAGGAATAAAAAGGGCACAATAAAAACAAAAAAAATTTAATCCAAAACTGGCTCATTTTTTAAGGGGAAAAGACGATAAAAGCCCTTTCCCCTTTGGGTAAAAATTTATGTATTTATTTAATTTATTCTTAATCTTGCATTATTGTATGGGCAAACAGGGGGGCCACCTTTCAAAGTGGGTCTACAACAAGAAAGCAGAATGGGACCGGGAAAAATTTACATAACTGCTTCACTAATTACTGGCTAATGTCCGGCAAAATTTTAAAATGGTATTTTATGCCCCAAAAAACCCCTTGTATGACTTGGACCAGCCCATCTAAAACCCACACTTTCCCCATAAAAGTATGTCCAGGGTTGAGACTCCCAGACAGGTCCTTTTCTCATCCCCACCCCCCCAAAGCTTCTTTGGCGATGATTAAGATAGGCCTACATTAAAACCATTCCAGATCTAGAATTTCACCGGAGAGGTTAGAATGCCCTCCTCATGTATCTCTCCAAACAAAAAATTTTAGGTACTTTTTGGGCAAGGAGGCCTGGGGGCTCAGTAGTTTGGGTCCTGGCGGGGAGCAGGGTTAGGGGGATTTTCATTCTGCATTGCGCTCCTTTTCAGGGGTGATCCAAAGATCCAAAGGGGCCCTTCCGCACGAACTAAAGATAGATGGTGGGGTGATTAAACAAAAACTACTACAAAGGGGAGGGGGGGGTTTTTAAAGGAGGTGCGATTTTCTTTTTTTTGTTAATAAAATTTACCATTAGTATTAGAAAGGCAGGTTTAAAATCCTTTAATGCAGTTGTTTTATTAGGGCATAACTATTTTAAAATCTGTAAAGTTCTATGCAAGGAAACAAAGCAGTGAAACATCTTGTGGGAATACCCCAAGCAAATTTTGAGGCACTGTGTGAACAGAATGCTGGACGGATGGGTGGGTTCCAACAAGGGTGTACTTATGTTTTTACATTTTTAGTTCAGTAGCATTTTTTTTAACTAGATTGAAACCTACCATGGGGTTTGTTTCTATGAGAAAAGGGGTTAATTGAGAAAAAGAATAAAAAAATGATACATTTCATTAAAAAATGCCAAAATATCCTTTCGAATTCAACAATCAGAAAACCAAATGGCTGATAGTACGGCCTCTTTCTTCGGTATTGGGGAAGGGGGTAGGCCTTCCCGTACGAAAAGTCCCCAAATATCTTTGGGGGGGATAGGCAAAAAAGAGTGGGCCCCACTGCCAGATGGGGGAGCATAAAAAACAAATAAGACTTTGTCCAACAAATAGCAAAAATTCTCCCTCCCCCTACAAATTTTTACATCCACAACGATCATTTTCTTTGCGGTACCCCATTTTAACCACTGTTTTGTAAAGTAAACCCCTGGAAACAGTCACTCCCTTTTTCTGTACATATATTTTGGTTCCCGAATTGGCTCTGGACCAAATGCTTGTTAATTTCCTTTTCTTTTAAACTGCTTGGAAACCTGGGCACCCAGGAGAATGGGAAATGCAGGGGGTTTTTTAACTCCATCCAGGGCTTGCAGCACTCAGGCTTTCAAGAAGGAAAGGGGAAACCCTATTTAGTGACTTTAAAAAAATCGGGAAAACTATGCAGTGTGGGAGACCCCAGGACCTTGGTTTGTTCCGCCGGGTAGGAGCTCATGGCGGAGTGTAGGGTTGGTAAATTATTTTTTTGAATATTTACTTAGGTAATTTATTTTTATTTTGCCTTCCCCCTGTAAGCCTTTAGCGTCTTAGAATTACAGCTTTTTGTCAAAATAACAACAAAAATGGGAAAAAAAAACAAATTTTAAAAAAAATCAGAACTAATAACAAATTACCAATTTGGGGCCTCAATCCTTCTAAAGTATTTGTTCTTATTTTTTTTTTTAAAACTGGCCAATGGGGGCATGGGGGTTTTTCCCTTTTATAAAAAGAGACTGGTTTAAAAAAAAGTTAAACCATCTTCCAAAAACCAAAATTCATGTAATTTTAGAGTCAAAATTCATTAAAAACTTTTAAAGTAAAAAAAATAAAAAAAACTTTTTCAAATTGCATTTGGCCCAAAAGTCTTGCCTTTTTTCCCCCCTTCCTCAAGAAATGGTTTGGGGTTGTGGGAAATCTAAAAAATGGCTTTGGCCCGTGAGATTGCCCCCTGTACCTAAACCAAAAAAAAATATGTGTTAATTTTCCATATCTGAAAACAAATAGGCGAATTTCCCAGGTTCCCATACTATTTTAAAAATGAGCCTATATTTTGGATCTTTAGAGGGAAAGGCTGTTGTTGTGTGTTGTGTGTGTTGTGTGTTGTTTTTCCCCTCTGAACTATTCTCTATCTTGCGGATACGTACTTTCCCTTTAAACATTGCGAAGTAGCACAGGATTCTGCCATGGTTTAATTGGCTCTCTGCCAAGTGTTTGGGGGCACTCATTTTTCTGACTGTTTCCCTCAGGGTTAAGGAAAACGACAGATATGGAGCCTCCTTTCTCTCTAAACCAATTTTTTGTTTCCTTTCACATTTTTTTGTATTTGTTTTTGTGTTTTTGCAGGTGGTCCGTGATCTCCACCCAGCACCCCCACTCTAAATTACTTCGGCACCTTGAAAATTTATAACTTCCTTCACAGGTACCCCAAAAAAACTAATTTTGGAAAATTCTTTTACCCCCTTTTTAAGTGACATGCAGCACTGTGACACCCACCCATCCCCCAATCTCTTGACTTTAATGTGAAGAAAGAGACCCTTCCAAAATTGCTTTGTTGGAGCTGTTTGTGGTGGGTTTTTTTCCTTCCAAAAGACCGGGTTTCCAAGCATGAAATACAAAAAAATCTTGCAAAAATTTTTGACACAATTTTGATTCTATTCTTATTTTTTTTCAGTGTAGGGCATTTTAAGGAAAAGAAGGGTCCCCCTTAAAAGGGGGGGGGTATTTTTTTGAAATAAATTGGTTGTTGTAAGAACTTTCCTTGTTCCAATTATTCCAAACCTTTGGCCTTACAACCTGATAGGCACCAGGGTTTGGGAGCCCTTTTGGTGCATTTTACCCCCTCGATACCTATCCATCTACTGTTTTCAAATGTTCCCCAGTGTTGCACATGGCAAAAACACATTGAACTGCTACAGGCAAAACCCGTTGCAGTTCACATGTGCAAAAGGACATCACAAGTAAAATTTTTCTGTTTTGCCATTTTTCTTTTACAGAGGTTTTTGCATAAAGATTACCAATGCTCTTCCCTTTATGGCACAACACAGTAACAGCAGGCAACTTCAACATTTGCAGGCCCACCAAAATGTTTGCTTTTCCTGCTCCATGATTCCAAATGATTCGGGCCTTTGTATCTTCGAAAAATGCGGGAACCTACTGGACTTTGTACAAGGGATATATACCCCCCTGATAGCAAAAAAAAAAGAAAAAATCCTTTAATTATGCCTGTTTTAGAGTCTTAAGGCCTAAGATACCCAGGGATGCTGCGGGAAAAACATACTTTATTCATGTATTTGGTGGGCTGGAGTTCCCCCAAATTCCACCGGGGGAATTTTTAGAGAATCTTAAGATTTGGAATCAAAAATGATTGAAACAGCAAATTCCACCATAAGGGGTTGCGGTAAAAAATCTTTGTTTGCAAAATTCATTTTAAATGTCTCTTTTTTTAAAACATAATATAAGGGGATGGGACTATGGAGTGTGGAGTGGAGCAAAAGACAAAAACAAGTGGCAGGATAAATGAATTCTGCCTGTCTCTAGTTTTTTCTAATTAGCTTTCGAGACAGAAACATCCAAACCAGGATCCAAACCTGAATTTTGTGATCATCGGTTAAAAAAAAAAACCCGGGGGAGATCCCCCCGTCCCAATTTTTAGAAAACATAATTCAAGATAATCAGAAGATAATCATTTTTTTTGTTTGCTTTTTGGGGGGTGCTTGACCACCAAAAGCCCAGCCCCATTTGACCCACCCATATTTTAAACCCCCTTAATGTCCCCAGAGGGGGTCCTGATAGAGACTGGGGTCGGGAGAACAGGTTCAAACCCCGCTCAGCCATGGAGACTCACTTGTGGGATGGAATGGCAAAGCCCTTTTTAAATAGCAAGTACTCGTAACTCTTTTGGGTCACAGTAAGTAAACCCAGTGTGATTTGTAGCTAGATGTGCATAAAGAAAACCAAAAAGTAAGTAAGCGAAAGAAGCAAGTAAGTAAAAGTCATAACAGTATTTCCTATTTAGGGCAAAATGTACGGACAAAAAACTTATAGCTCTTAGGTTCTGAAAAATAGTTTTCAAAAGGGGTGGGCTTCAAATTGTCCAGTGTGGGCAAAAGGGAAAGCGTTTCATTGTTTTGGGGGGCCCGCACATCCTTTGAAAGCCCACACATTTTTGGGGGGGGGGGGGGGGGGGGGGGGGGGGGCCATCGGGGGGGGGACCACGGGGGCAATCTTACCCCCTGTAGCATCCGTTGCTCTCAGCTAAAAAGAGACCCTAATAAAGGGGTGGTGGTAAACCTTTCAACCCCATTGTTTGGACCAAATCCCGTTTTTTGTCTTTGGGGCAATACAGGCCACCAATACAGGATTTTCGGGTTGTGGTCAAAAACATCGGATTCAAAGGGATCGCAACCACTCCCTATTTCTGTGCCCTATTTTTTCTATCTGGCTTTTCCCCCCCCCCCTCCATAAGCGTCCCCCTTTTTGCCCACCCTGAGACATCTCAAAAAATGCTGTTTAAAAAATTGTTTTCCATATTTTTTTTGCAGTGTCATTTCTGGGTTTTTATAGGGGAGCTACCAGCCCATGAACTCATGGTTTTGTGCAAAATTGCATGTTTCCTTTCTGCCCCAACTTTACACAATTTTCCAAGATAACTCGTAGTCAAAAATTGAGCAAAAGTATTTTTAAGTATTTTTTAAAATGCTGTACGAAAAAATATTTTTATCTGCAAAATTTTTTTTGGGGCCACCGCCCAGGAGTATCATAACTCTTTTTTCAGTGCGAAAAAGTTGCTCTTTAAAATAAAAAAAACTGCAACTACAATGCTATATCCATGGGTTTTGAGGCACGACATAAATAATGTCCTTTCAAAATCGGAGAACATTCAAGACAGGGATGTAAATCTTCTCTTTTCCTTCCCGCACAGAAAAGAGAAGACTGGAAATTTATAGAATTGTTTTTTAAAATAGGGGTTTAGGCAATGGCTGTGAGCGAGGTCGTTTGGACCCGGGACATCCTCCCTTGACAGGGTTGGACCTACGGGGTCCTTCTGATGCCAGTCCTGTTTTGTTTTGTTGTTCTGCTGCTGCTGCCGGTTGTTTCTTCCTTGATTGGGTGTGAAAAATAAAGGTTTTTCCCCTTCCATTTTGACTTAAAAGACGGGGGTGTGTGTTAAAAAGTGGTTTTGCCTTTTTGGAAATAGAGAGGGGCATAAAACGGAAGAAATCCATTTTATTTCATCTTTTTTTTCATTTTTTTGGGGTTTTTTTTCATACGAAATGGATTTTTTTTAAAAAAAAAAATTTTTTTTTTGTTTTTTGTGATTCATTTTCCCCAAAGCACCTATTTGGGGGAAAAGGGCTCAGGGTTTTTAAAAGTCCCCTTTGGGGCCCGAGGCAGCTCGTAAGGGATAAATCCTAGCGATCAATCAAACAGGGGGCAATGTAAAAGGTTTCTCCTTGGGCATAGTATTAGGATCCTATATCAAAAGCAATAAAACAAGCCTGTTCCTGAACATTGGCAGGTGAGAGTTTCTTTGAATGAGTTCCCCATTGAATTTATAGGTTAATGAAAAACTGGCACCAAAAGGGTAAGTATTTGGGGTGTATTCAGCCTCAACGGGGCTAAACAATGAGAACACCCTTGGGTCTCAGAGAAAGGACAACCATAACTCAGTGTGGGAGTAAATAGGATGGCTACTACGTGCACCTTTGTATGTCAAGAGTTGTTGTGTCTTGGGGTAGAAAGTTGATTTTTTTAATTAGAGGGTTTTCCCCCCCCCCCAAATAACCTGTAATTTGGGGATTGGTTTTATTTGAAAAACCATAAAAAAACCTCTAATAAAACCCCAGGCCTGAGGGGGTACATAAACCACAGAAACAACTTACCAAGTAATTTTAATTTTAAAAATCTCTTAAAAGGGGTTTTTTTTAAAATGGGGGGGACTTTTTTTTTTAGATCAAAGCTGTTCACACCTTTGACCCAAAAAACAGTAACAAAACACAGGGGGAAAAATGGCATAATCTGAAAAAAAAAAAAATGTTTTCTGCTTCGTGCACACAACCCTGTTTTGCAAGTCCCCCTGTTCCCCTGCCGCAACCCCAGGACATATTTTGCAGGGGGCAATAACACCCACTGCCCTCAAGCAAAAATTTTTAATTTACTTTGAGATAAAACTTCTTGTCGCAGCTTGCCATTTGAAGGATGTAGTAATTTTCAGTTTGTGTATCACTGCATTTTACCCCCAATAAAAAAACAAGACAAATTAACAGTGTGATTAAAATCTATAAAAAAAATAATGAAGCAATGGCACAGAGAGCACACGAAAACAAAAATAAGTCTATCTCCATCTTTGGGCTCAATTTCCCAATCGCCAGGGCCAATAAAAAACCGAAAGTTTGTGTTACTTACTGAATTTTGATTTGAGTTTGGGGTGGGTTGGAGCTGTCATAATTTTTGTTATGGCACGGTGAGTTGGGCCCCGAAATATGAACCCCCTTTATGGAACCGTTAAGTGGGAATGAGGTTTGAAATTTATGTGATATTCCACAGGAGTCCCCAGAGCGAGTGTGGTATGAAACAAATTTTAGCCCTGCACATTTTCAGCGTTTGGAGCCAAAATTAAAAAATCAAAAACCCGTGGGTTTCAAATATGTGAACTTCCTCTATAAAAAATCATGAGGCGATTCTAAAATTCGAGAGACAGAGAGTAATTTATTTATTTTCCTCCAACATTCTTAACTAGAAAGGAAAAGGGGGGTTGGGTGTTTTTAAAACATAATGCCCAAAAGGGCCCCCCTTGGAAAACAAAGGGAAAAGTTTTTTTTGAAATTGCAGCATGTCCTTATATGTCAACCGAAAAGTTTGTTTAGTCCATAGTCTTGCCCTTTACAAAAACTGTATATGGGGGAGGCTTATGGGTTTTGCAAGTACACTTTTTAGTGTCTTTCAAACTGAGCCGTGCACTAGCGTGTCCTCCAATTTATTTATTCCTTATTTACAAGTTTAGTTTTCGACCCCCAAATTTGGGAAAAAAAACCCCAAGGGCCCTTTATCTACCCTGCGGCTGTGGGAAGGGATTGTAAAGGTTTTGGGACGCCCGGGAACATTGTAGGAGTAGAAAAACTACTTTCACAGATCGCCCTGGAAAAATGAGGCAACTGCTTGGATCAATGTTGGGCAATGTTGGAAATCCCCCCAAACCCCAAGGGTCAGTCCTTTGGCTCTTTTGAAAGCCCAAGATAGGTGCACCAGACCTGATCACCACAATACAGTTGGCAAATTCTGAGGGGCATTTATTGTTTTGCTCTTCCGTGAATTTTCACAGTAGCTCTTATATCAAATTGTTGAAGAGGAACAACTTGGGTTACCAAACCCTACCCATTTCAAAGAGCTTTTATGTACCCTTACCCCAATTGACAAAAGTGCTGGAATGAAAAATAACAAAAAACAGAATTTTAATTCTATGAGACGATAGGGCCCGTATTTTACTGGATGAAACTGAAAGTTTGGCTTCTCTTTGCTGGGGAGTTTTTTTCTGCAGCAGCAGCAGCTTAAAAATGAAGTAGGTGGGTTGAGGCTGAATATAGAATATGGATCCTGTTGGCATACTGTATCATTGCCCACCAGTTTCCATTCCAAAGCTAGCTGAGCTGGTATCAGGGAAAATGCAGTTGCCCCTAGAGTACCAGTATGCAAGTAGTGAATGCTGTGTCAAGAATAGTTTAGGACTTAATGTCCTCTATGAAAACCATAGGTTTGTCCCAAGATAATAATCCACTCATATTGCAGGGTGATCTCTGGATTTGGTCTTCTTTGGTGGGCAGGATGGTGGTGGTCTGGGTATGGAGGAACTCCCTGTTAGAGATGGGCACAACTCAAAAAAATGGTGTTTCGTTTGTCGTTTGGTCGTTTAGGGGTCCGTTTCGGTTCATTTTCGTTTTCGTGACATTTTTTGCAAAAAAAATTGTTTTCGTTTCGTTAGGTAACGAAATGAAAAAACAAAAACGAAAACGAAAAATTGCTGTTTCGTTAGCATTCTTTTTAGTTCAATGCATCTGCTGCAACGAAAACGAAAAAAACCCGGGAAATTTTGGGTTTTTTCGTTTTCGTTTTCATTTTGTTTTTTTAAATTTTTTTGTTTCGTTTTCGTTGCATAACGAAATGAAAAAACAAAAACTAAAAATCGCTCGTTTCGTGCCCATCTCTACTCCCTGTAGTCATGAATAAATTATGCTTTTATTACTGGTGTGATAATTTAGGGCGGGGGGGCTGTAGTTTGTTTTAACTGCATGCAAACTGCCCATTAAAGTTGTCCTGACACCTTGGCACACAAGCATGATGAAGCCCTTGGGATAATCTTGGAAATTAATCGCTCAGAGTTTTCCCCCTGGGAAAATCGGGCCTGGTATAAAAAAAGAAAAGAAAGAAAAGAAAAAAAAAGAAAGAAAAAAGAAAGAAAAGAAAGAAAAGGGCTGGGGGTGGCCCCTTTTTTTTTTAAGGAGATGGCCCAAAGTGCAAGTCCAGTGGGGTTTATACGCTTTATCCCTCATCCAACAGGGGCCCATGGTTCGAGCCCTGCTTCTCCTGGGTACCCACTCGGGAAAAAAAGCTGTCAACAAAACCTTGGACAAAACATAAAAAGAGGCCTTGCCTCAAATGCCAAGGGAAGAAAAGAATTTACAGTGGTAAGAACAATCACATTCTTTGCAAACCCCCCCCCATGATACCCCTTTTTGGCATAAAGATTTCTATTACCCATCAAAAAAACAAAAACCCTCAGACAGAATGCAAAATAATAGATTACGACAGCACACCCGAAAAGGAGGGGAAAAAATGGAGGGAAACTGGGGTCAATAAAGTCATTATTTAGACTGTGGTATACTTTCTCATGTAATTCCTTTTTTTTTTGCTTTTCCTCTCTCTTTTCTGCCCCTTTTCTTTGTGTGGGACACATCTGCTAAATATATGTCTAACTGAATTTGTGCCCTAGTAACTAAGGGAAACCATTTGTCTTTTGTATCCATTTTTGAGCCCTGTCCCCTTTTCTTTAGAAACAAGATAGATGGGTTTTATTAAAACTTCAGCATACTGTGTCATTCCCGCAAAACCAGTCCACTTTAATTTCCCAAAACCCTTTGGGAGAGGGCCAAAGAACGCAGGCGGGGGGAAAATATCCACTCCGCCTGTGCTTAATAAGCTGCAGGAAGCTAGAGCAATCTAACAAAATAGCAGCCATGATATTCTGAAGAAAGCCACTGCTGAGTGTGAAAACACGGGAAATCTTTTCATCCCATTCATGCATTTGCACCTTCTTAAAAAGCTACATTTGGTTCTGCATTTCAGAATATTCACTGACTGTGTCTCCTGTGCACCCAAGACTTTCGTCTCACACTACTTCCTGCGATAACACCGTCTCTGTTTTTCTTTTTGTTTTTCTATCAGCTGCCTGTCAGGTTCGCTATTGACAGTTCACACTTTGTGCTGGAGCAAAACTGAGGCAATTGTACATTACGTATTTCAAAGAGATGTTATAGTTTTTTTTTTACTTTTTCTGCTGGGTTCCTTTTTGTTCTGAAAAATAGGGTTATGCCCCCACTTTTTTGTTCTAAAAATATAGGTTATGCCTCTCCACCCCACCCCCTTTATTGATCTCTCCCATTTTAATTCTATTTTGAGTCAAGGCTGAGATTCTTCTTTTCTGTATAGAACAGAGTGAAAATCATCATATTTCCTCTCTAGGCTAAACATTCTGGAATTCAAGGAAACACATTAATGTGAAAGGTCCAGAAATTGAGGTGGGGAAGAACCCTTGTGTTGAATTGGTTGGAGTTCTGTTTTTAAAAAGAAACATAACTTAATATGACCCTAATAGGGTTTTCAAGGTTTCTAAAATGTTTAAGGAATGGTTAACTTTTGCCACACATCCCACCTCAATGAGTATTTTTGACTGATCAGGGATTTGAGCCCTAGTATAACATCTCACTCAAAAGACCTTGAGTGTCTTTTTATCCATATACTAAGACCTTTCAGTGAAGGGCTCCCTTACCTCCCTAATATGAGTAACCACACCAAGTAAGGGGCAGTTGACAATTAAGCTTGCTAGGTCAGCAGCACCATGCATCCTTCCCTCACATTTCAGCCCCGATATCAAAGATTGGTTTTAAGATGTCCTTGTGAGGCTACTGAAGTGGGACACACAACATTACGAGTGAAACAAGTATGATACTGCAAAAATTTTGCTCTGATTCAGCAAATTATGGTACCAGATGGGAGTGGATGGAAATGTGTGTCCACAATCTGTGGTCCAAGCAGCAGAGGTATACAGTATATGACCATGGACTTCCAGAAAGTGGCTACGGAGTGCCAGCCTCTTCTAAATAAAAAACAACTTATTAAAAAGAATGCAAAGATATACCCTCCATTCTTGAAGCTGAATGGTAAATGGTTGCAATGAAACAGGCATCAAGACTTGATTAGGGCATATATATAACTTGTTTTTAGTCATATGGACTGAGAGAATTGATTCTGTTATGGAGTTCAGAACTTTTATTTTCACTGATTCAATCTTGATGCATAATTTCTGCATAAAACTTATGTAAAAGGCAATTTGTTTGTATGAGATATGAGGGTGCTAGACAGTCTCTACATTGTTTCCAATAAAATGATGAATTGCCTAGTTTGAAATTCCAAGCCACCCTCCTATTTTAAACTAGCCTTTTGTTGTAAAATAAAATGGTAGAAGCCAGAAATATATAGCATTTACTCTGCATTTTTCAATATTGAGAGGGGATGGGGTGGTATTATAACTGGAACAGGTGCCATAAAAAGCTCTATTTTTGGATGTGTTATTTATATTTATACAGCTTTTTAAATATATTCGTTATGATGAATGGGGATTGCAGAAGAATATATGATAGCTCAGTAGTTTAGAAATGGGACTGACAGGCAAAACAAACAATCGGCCACTGTAATAGGTTACCTGGGTCAGATTGGTATCGCAAAGATTCACTGGAGACAAGAAATAGAGAACAAATGAAAATTCCAGAAAGGAGCTGTGGTGTTTGTTTGTTTGTTGAACTTTGGCCCAATAGTGAAAATGTTGTGGAAGGATAAAAATATTGTTGGTTCTATTGAAAGTATGCAGGGTGACACTTGTAGTTTATGACGAGAACTGACATCAGTAAAATAGGCATGAATGCATATACAGCGGTACCTCTGCTTAAGAGTGTTTCAACTTAAGAGCAATTTGATTTAAGAGCAGAAAACAGCTGGCATTTTAACTGCTGCCTTACAAATTTTAGATGCGGTCTGGTCTACTTACATCTTTTTTATTTTTTAAAAAATCTGATATTTTTCGATAGGGCTCCTTTCCTTAAGGGTTCTTGGACTTAAGAGCATGCATTTGGAATGGATTGAATTTGTAAGCAGAGGGACCACTGCAATTGTTTATTGCAGGGACATATTTAAGAAAGGGTGGACTGTGTTGTACCAAATCAATGCATATCATAGATAAGAACATAACCTGGATTTTAAAGCAGTGCTTAGAAAGTTACTTTTGAGAAGAGCACGTATGACCACATGCTCAATATAACCATAAATGAAGTGGGTTCCAGAGTTTCACCATACTGCTCTTGATGGCTTCAGTAGGCCCTCATACTTCTTCTCAAAGCAAATATCCAAGTTTTGCTTTAAAAGGACCATTCTCCAGGTAAAGAAAATTCATTGCCTAAAATGTGTGACATTTTAAACCCTGGCTAGTTTGGGGAAAGTTCTTCCAACCCATACAAAAATGAAAGGGATAATAATGGTATAGAATTGAAAATTATGAAAAAACAAAAGCTTTTTGTATAAATAAAAC
>JAWVWN010000030.1:0-16698 GCA_037367305.1 Phrynocephalus vlangalii
ACAGTGGGCAAAGACCATACAGCAGTTTAACAGGGCAGGTTCCACTCAGTAACAGGTCTCGCCATGGTCGACCAAAAAAGTTGAGTGCCCGTGCTCAGCATCACATTCAAACCTTCAATGACCCATGGCTTTGGGAAATAGACATATGAGTGCTGCCAGCATTGCTGCAGAAATTGAAGGAATGGGGTGGGTCAGCATATCAGTGCTCAGAATGTACACTGCACACCACATCAAATTGGTTTCCAGGGATGTTGTCCCAGAAGGAAGCCTCTTCTAAAAATGATGCACAAGAAAGCCCACATACTGTTTGCTGCAGACAAGCAGAGTAAGGACATGGGTTTCTGAAACCATCTCCTATGGTCCGATGAGACCAAGAGAATCTTTTTTTGTTTGCCTCTTGCACAAGGAATATCCCAGTAATCTTACTCTGTAAGCTCTTCTTCCATGCCACTACATGGGTTGCAGAGTATTAGTAACAGAAGTATGTATTGTTTCCATCAGGCAATCTTGACCTTTAAGTTGCAGTTTGCTAGATTACTAGAGATGGGCATAAAACAGAAAAATAGTGTTTTATTTTATTTTATTTCTTTAGTAGTTTTTAAAAAATATGCACTCAAAAATACTGATCCCAGGCATGTTTCGGCACCAAAGTGGCAACGTTAGCTTCCTAAAGTGATTCTAGGTAGGCACCCAGAACTTGGAAAGGTTTGGGGTTCGTGGGGATGAGTTATGAAGCTCCAAATGGGGTACCCCTAGGAAAAATTGGAACCAGAAGCTAAGTCACGGCTGCGCTAATTGCTCACCTGTGGCTTGGCTTCCAAAGTTCCAATTCCAATTCGATTTTTTCCCCTAGGGGCACCCCTTTGGAGCTTCATAACTCAGCCCCCTGACCTCAAAAACTTTACAAATTTTGGGGGAGTACAGGGAAGAACTTGCAGACACTCCCCTGCCATTTCCTGTAGGATGAATTGTTGCATTCTAGATGGGGAAAATGTTGTTTTGTTACAAAATGAAACAAAATGCCATCTCTATAGATCACATGAGAAACCATACAAGTAACGGGAGTTTTGCATCCCCATAAATAAATGCAAGGAAAGCATTATGGGTGTCTGAGTAGCAGAGATAAGATTCCAACATCTACCAACATAATTTAAAAGTTTTGTCTCGGCACAGAGTATTCTATTTTTGATGTAGTGTTTAAGCCTGGCATTTTCTCATCTGCTGCTTCACTTCTCCATGAAAAGCCACTTACCAACCTTCCATCCGTGCTGCTCTCATCAGAATTATTCCTGGCAGGAACAGCACACTATGCTTTATCAGTTGTTTCAGTGACCACTTTTTGTTGACCCTGAGTAGCTTGCTGTTCCCAGTCAGGCACTCTGGCATAGTGGCATGGAACTTTACTTCATTCAACTGGATAACACAAAATAAAATCATTGGTTCAATATGTCCCATTGTACCCCCCAGACAGGAAATAAACAGGCAATACATGATATTGGGTTTAAAATTAGGCCACAACTTTATTTAATCAATTTATTTATTTATATTTATTTATTTATTTTCAAATTTGTATACCGCACCTATTTCCCGAACGGGAACTCAGGGTGGTTTACACCGGGATTAAAATATTAAAAACAATTACAGCAACATCCAAGACGGCGAACCAGTATTAGCAGGATGCAGGGGGAAAGAGAGAGAGAAAAAAATTGTACCCCTAGCAGTTACCGAAGGCATCCCTAAATAGCCAGGTCTTCAAAGCTTTCTTAAAAGACGCCAACAAAGGAGCCTGCCGTATCTCGCTTGGCAAAGTGTTCCAAATAGTAGGACCAGCAACCGAGAAGGCCCGTTTACGAGTGGTCGCTTTACGGGCCTCCTTCAGCATGGCAATCCGAAGCGAGAGGGCCAAGGAAGAACGGCTGGTTCGGGCCAGGTCTAATTGTTGGGAGATACGCTCTGCCAGATAGACAGGGGCCAAGCCATGGAGAGTTTTGTAAACCAAAACCAACACCTTGAACCTTATACGGGAGGCAACGGGCAACCAGTGCAGGCGGGCCAGGATGGGGGTGATGCGGTCAAACTTACACGCACCAACCACCAACCTGGCCACCACATTCTGGACCCGCTGCAATCGCTGAACAAGGTTCAAGGGGAGCCCCATGTAGAGGGCGTTGCAGTAATCCAACCTTGATATGACCAGTGCCTGTACCACTGTCCTCAGGGAGTCCCATCGAGGTACGGGCTAATCTGGGCGATAAGCCTAAAATGGTAAAAGGCCGACCTGGTCACGGCTGCCACCTGGGATTCCAGGGACAAATCCGGATCCAGGACGATGCCCAGACTCCTCACTCTTTGCGCCAACTGGAGGGCGGACCCACCCAGACTGGGAAGAGGGCCACTGTACCCTTCCGGACCACCCCCAAAGAACAAAACCTTGGTCTTTCCAGGGTTGAGCTGGAGTCTGTGAGCCCTGGCCCAGTCCAAAACTGTGGCCAGGCAGCGATCAAAGGTCTGGATGGCCTCCACTGCACAGGTGGAAAAGGAGAAATAGAGCTGCGTGTCATCAGCGTATTGATGACAGCAACCATAACTCCGGATGATCTCGGCCAGCGGCTTCATATAGATGTTAAAGAGCATGGGGGAGAGAGCCGACCCCTGTGGCACCCCAAAGAGAGTGTCCAGGGAGACGACAGATCACCCCCCATGCTCACACACTGGGTGCGACCCTCAAGGAAGGAGCGGAGCCAGCCAAAGGCCAGACACCCGATCCCACCTCAGAAAGCCAGGAGGTTTCCCGTGGTTGAGGGTATCAAAAGCCACTGACAGGTCGAGCAGGACCAGCAGGGTAGAGAAAACCCTGTCAGCCCTCTTCAACAGGTCATCATGCAAAAGCGACCAGTGCCGTCTCAGTTCTGTGAGGGGCCCAAAACCCAGATTGGAAAGGATCCAGGACATGGTTTCCTCCAGGAACGTCGGGGAGACGCAGGGCGGCAACCCGCTCAATCCCCTTGCCCATAAAGGGCAATTTAATCAACAGTCCCTAAAATTAAAAAGGGGGGTGCCATTGTTCAAGTACACTTTGGCCTGATTTGTCCTTGACCTTCAGCTCCTTACAATTTTAGGTGAGTTCCTACCTGGAAATGTGCTGTTAACTTTATTCAGCAGATTTCCATACTCTGTGGGAGTACCTCCCAAAGGCCAAACCCTATTAAAACTTATTACTGCTAAAATATGAATCCTAACTAGTTAAAGTTCTTTCAAAGGCTCCCCAACTCCCTTTAATGGGACCATCCAATGAACTCCCCTACCACAAAGACTTGCACTACCTCCCAGTTCCCGGACTGATGGAGGACATGATTGCCTAGTTAAAGTAGTGAGCATGGGATGGGTGAAAATTCACCGTCGTACAACAACTAATCAGTATGACAATCAAAAATTCCCATCGGGCCCCAAAAGCGACCAGCTACTGACTTTACATATAAGTTTTTATGTGACTGACTACCTGTAAAAAATTTACCAGCAAGTTTGTGTTCATGAAAGTGATTAGGCTTGGCCGGTCTCGGAGGATCAATTGATCCGTAGGTTGTCTGTTTACAGAAAAGAGCTTGCCCTGAGGTCAATTCAGGGGAAATTATCTGCATTGGCTTTTTTGCCGAGGTTTGGGGGGGTTATACCGCATCCAAATTGACCAATTTAGAATTCAGAGGAGGTTCGCAGGCTGGAGGGTGAAAAACTAGGTGTGCCTCAGAAAAAGCGCATCCCCTTTGCCATGCAGTGCGGGGGAAAAACCAAAATGGTGACCGGAATATTTTTTTTGAAATCGGGGGGCCCCAAAAAACCCCCCAAAAACAAAACCCCCGAAACTGCGGGAAAAAATTTTTTATTTTAAATGCTTGGGGAAATTTTTTCCGTAGGGGGGGAGTGGGTTTTTTTGCCAAAAAAAGGGTTTCCCTTGATTTTTTTTATTTTATTTTATTTTTTTAAAACCCCCCGGGATTCGCAATTTATGGGCTCCCCATGGGAGTGGCCATGCCCAAAAATTTTTGGGGCCCCTTCCCAACCCCCCAATGCCCCTGGCCCAGGTTTTTTCTGACCTGTACCAGGCTGGGGGGGCGCATCCATTTGCCATGCGTGCGGGGGGATCCCAAAAAGGGGGACCCCAATTTTTTTTTGAAATCGTTGCCCAAAAACCCCCAAAGCACCAAGAAACATGGGGGGGAAAATTAGCTTTTTTTAAAAGCTTGAATTTTTTCCCGTTAGCCAGGGGGTTTTTTTTGCAAAAAAAGTCTCCCTTGATTTATTTTTTTTATTTTTTTTTTATTAACTGCGCATTCGCAATGTGGGCCCCCCCCAGGGGGTGGCCCCATGAAAAGTTTTGGACCCATTCCCCATCGCATGGCCAGGTTTTGCTGACGTAAGGCTGGGAGGGCGCATCATTTGCCATGCAGGGGGGGGACCCAAAATGGCGAACCCAATTTTTTTTTTTGAAACGTTCCCCAAAACCCCCCCAAAGTGGGGAAAACATGCAAAAATTTAGCTTTTTAAAATGCTTGAATTTTTCCCAGTAGCAGCAGGGGTTTTTTTTGAAAAAAAATTTCCCCTTTGATTTTATTTTTTTTTTATTTTATTTTATTTTTTTACCCCTGCACATTCGCAAGATGGCTCGCCATGGGAGGGGGCCCATGCAAATTTTCCCCCAATGCTGGCCACTTGGCCAGGTTGACCACAGAGACTTTTGGGATGTCCCCAATCGGGCATAAAAGCCCCTTTTTCGTACCCCAAACCCCAAACCCCTAACCCAAACCCCATACCCCAGTACATGTCCTTTTAAGTGGGTCAGAGAGGCACCCAGATGCACCCCAATATAAACCCTAACCTCACCCGTAACTACCCTAACCCTCCCCTTGCGCTAACCGGTCTTAAACCCTAAGCAGATCTACTTGCATTGCACTACATGCAAGTACGTGAGACACAGTGGGTGCAAAGAGTCTGCCAGTCCGTCACTTGTGGCTCTGGCTGACTCCTGCAGCTCCTCCAGGAGCCCGCTACCCCCCAAAGCAGTACTAACGAAAACGGAAAAAAACGAAAAAAACGAACCGACTAATTTTTGCGAAATTTCGCGAAAAAGAAAACGGAAACGAGCCGAAACGGACTGCCTCCGACACACGACAACTCGAAAACGTCATTTTCCCGAGTCGTGCCCATCTCTATTTCAGATTCATTCAGTTTGTGCCTTTCCCCAAACCTGCTTATTTTGTCATTTCTGCATCAGTTTTCACCTGAAAGTCTTTATGCATTTTTCAATCTCTTTGCTATCAAGGAGTGCTAGCTTTCAGGCTGAAGTGGGAATTGAGTGAGCAAAAGCCATGGCAATTCACATGAATTGTCAAGAAGTTTAAAATTTCATTTACTGAAAAGAGGGAGCTTTGAACATTACTCATTATTTAACCTTTCAGTTAAATGTCACTACACTTAAACTTTACCAGAATGTAGGCAAAAAATCTCATCTCTAATTTCACCCACATGCCCCTCCCCCCCCCTGTCTTGTCCCTCTTTTGAGCTCTGGAGAGAAGTCATTTGAATGCATTTCTGAAAACCCTACTCTCAACGATTTTATGAGTACCTGACTGTCTTTCTATGTCATGCTCACAAGAACTTAATTGACCATGAAAGTTGGTGAGTGACTTTGGAGCAGTCACATTGCCCAGCCTGACCTACCTCAGAGCATTGTTATGGGGATAACAATAATCAGGAATGGGGAGACGAAAGGCATGTATGCTACTTGATCTCACTGGATGAAAGGCAGGAGGCAAATCTCACCAAAGAAGAATTAATTTAAGGCTCAGTCTAACTAGCCAGTAGCCAAGATGATGAGGTCTGGCTGAACTGATATTAAGCCAATTGAAGCTGAAATGAATACAAAACCCTTGGGAATTGGTTAGAACTTCCTTGTCCTTGGACTTGGCCTAAATTTCTGTCAGTTTAATGGCCATGAATATGGGCCTTTAATGCTCTTGTACAAAACACAGCTCGAATCTTTATCTCAGTTTTGATTATGCTCCAAGCATCTTTGTATAATCAGAATTTAATTTTGGTGATTGGCGATGTTTGATAGGTATATATTTGAATGCAAATGTTCTATAGAAAGCAAGCTGTCTGAAATTATCTTCTCCAAGTATTCCTTTTATCCTTTATCATTGCTTTAGCTAGATTTCTAGTTTTTCCAAAATTTCCTTCAGTCCTCCATATTGTATGGTTAATAAAATATGTTGATTTCAATATGCAGATCCTTGGAATGAAATCCTGTTGACACAACTATCCCTTTTAAAAGGCTTGTATGATGCCATCAGCAGAGGGTAATTTATGGTAAGTAAGAACCTTCTTTTGTGTCTAGTGGCTTTGACTCTGCATATTCTTTTTCTTCTTGTGGAACTTGTGGGAGCCCTGGGATGGAAGGGAGGAAAAAGTCTTTAAATTAGGAAATTTCCCCCCTCCCTTTTAATGTAAACCAGCAGCAATTTTCCCAAATTCCTTTAAAAAGCAAAAAGCAAGGTGTCTGCTTATTTAACGGGCCCCAAGCATTCAACCCATTTTGGGCATTTTAAACATTTTAGAAATGCAGGTTGCATTGTCTCCCCAGCAAGCTGGGTACTCTTTTTAAAGATTCGGAAGGAGGGGAAGGCTGGGGAAAACCCAGGGCCCCTGTATTTGGGGATTTAAACCCCCAAAAGTCATGACCAATTTTTTTAGCTGAGGACAGGCTTTAACCAGGTGCCATAAAGGCCCCTTGGATTTCCTTTTCCAGTCCCATGGTTCCCACAGGTTAAAAGGGGTTAAAAGGGGAGTAAAAAAAAAACACAGGCAAAAGTTTTTAATTACTGAAAATCGTTCCTTCAAAAATGATGAGGGTTTTTTGGCTTCCTAAAAATTTTTTAAAAGGTTATAAACAGGATTACAGCCCCTTTTTTGGGTGGCCGTGGTGAATGGGTTTGGGAAATCATTTCCCGCAGGGGTCCCCAACCTTGGGGCTAAAGAATGGTAGGGGCGGGACCCGGGTTGGGAAAACCCTGACAGTCCCATTTTAAATAATGGGTGCAAAGGACCCCCTTTGATCTCTGGGAAAACCCCCTCAGCTGTAGCAAGTTTCCCTTTCCAAGACACTGTCTGAGGGGGGTGAAACACCCTTTTTCCCCCCTTTTCTGTGGGGTTTTCTCCCCTGTTGGGGATTGTTTTTGAAATTGGGTTCCCAACAAAAACCGGGGATGAGGGGAAATTGTGATGTTGTGTAGCCTCAGAAAAACTTTTTGCGCAGAAAGAAAAAAAAATAGATAAACTGGAAACCACCCCTCCCCCAAGGTATTGGGGAAAATAGTCTTCACAAAATTTGGGCCCTGCGGCAAAAAGGGGGGGGGGATCACTGAATTTTTCCCCCCCAAGAGAGTTTCTAAACCAAAAAAACCTAAAAATAGTATTTTTTCAGGGGTTTGGCAGGGGTGGGGGGGGTTTTTTGTTTTTTCTTTTTTTACTATTGCTTGCTTGTTTTTCCCCCCATGTGTTTTTAAACAAAATTCTTTTGCTTCTTTGCCCCCTTTCCTGTTTCCCCATTTTTTAAAAAGTTCCCTGCAGTCCACGGAAAAAGGAAAAGGGGGCCCAAAGGCAGTTTTGGCAACAATAAATGTAAGTAGTGGGGGAAAGGGGGTTTGCTCTGTAAAGGGGAAAAATTAAAACCCATCAAAAACAGGAAAAAGTCCCGCCCCTTCCCGGAATTTCCCCCCCCCTTAAACCGGAAGCCTCCCCCCTTCCCGGAAAGTCCCAAAACCTTCCGCCCCCCCCCCTTCCCCAAAAACCCGGAACCTTCCTGGGCCCTTTGACCGGAAAGGACGCCCCTCATCCGTTTGCCCCGGAAAATGGGGAGCCTTCCCCCCCCCGAACGCCCGGGGTTTCCCCCTACCCCACCCCTCAGGTTGGGGGCATCCCTTTCCCCCAAGGGCGCTGCCGCTGGCTATGTGTTCCCGGGGGCCTGTCTTGCTGCGGGGGTCGCATCCCTTTAAAGAGGCCTTTTTTAAAAAGAGGGGAGTCTTCTGCGGTGCCCGCCCCCGCCTTTTCCGCTGTTCCTAAAACCGATTGGCCCCCGGGTTTCCCCCGCCGCCCCGTTTATGTGGAGAAAAAAAAAGGGGGGCGTCTTCAAGAAATTTTTGGGGTTTTTCCTCCAGCTTCCAAAGGGACCCCGGACTCACCCCCAAAAGAGAGAGGGGGTGGACCCCCCTCCGAAGCCCGGGGGACCCCCGGCTCTCCCCCAAAATCCTGGCCCCCGGAAAGTTAGAGGGGCCCAAGGGGTTTTTTTTAAACCCTGAAAAGGCGGTTCTGCCCCCCCCACATGCCCCCCAAGGGCCTATGGGATTTTCTTTTCCCCTTGCCCCAAAAACACCCCATCAGGAACCCCAAGCTTGCCCCCCCCCCCCCCCCCCAAAAAGCCCCCCAACCCTCTGCCTTTCACCCCTGAGGGCCCTGTTTTGGCCCGATTCAGATGAGGGTTTATGACCAGGGAAAGTCCACCACCGAAGAGAAGGGCCTTAAGGCGTTATGTTAGTCAATTTTGGACAGCGGCCCTTACAGGCGGCTTAACGGGAGATTGTCCCCCGGGTATGGAGGAATTTCAAAACACGGTAAGGCCCTGTTTTAAATTAATTTTAATATTGTGTTACTGTGTCTTGTGGAAAGGGCCCGGGCTGGGGGTTGTCCCCGGCTTTAGATTTTTGGGTGTGCAATGTATCTAATTTTCGTTGAATTTTCCCTTTTAAAATTTAAAAAACCCCCAATATTTATGTTTTACGGGCCCAAAGATTTCCCCCCCAAAGGAAAACCCCAAAATCCCCGGGGACGCAAGAAAAGGGGTTTTAAACCGTTATGTTGCTCAGATTCTGAAAAGGGGCCTTGCAAGTGGCTCTAACAAGGCAATGCCCCCCCGGTCAGAAAAATTCTTCAAACCGGTAAGGGCTGGCTGGTGGTTTTTTTAGGGTTTGGGGTTGTGTGCTAGGCATTTCATTACTTTGTGGGCTTGTTTTGATAATTAATTTTTATTTGCAAATTTGCGGGAAATTTTACCCAAAAAAATTTTAAAGCAGATTGCTCCATATAGGACCTGCAAAAAAGGGGAGAAAAAAAGGCAATATAGAAGAAATTGTGCATAAAAATTTACCCTTTGGATTTTTAAAATTATTATTATCGGGCCATATCAAAAAAATTCTTGCGTTTGGCTGCCCAAAAAATTTTGGGAAAAAAACCGGGAAATTCGCATTTTTTGTAAAAACCAAAAACCCCGGTTGCATCCTTTAATCAAGAAAATTTTCTCTTTGTCCCAAAAATTTTGTTTACAAGTGTCATCCATTCCCGTCACTTAATTGCTTTATTTTTTGCAATACCCTGATATTGACAGCTGAAAATTTTAATGAGATTTTGACGCTTGTATCAAAAAATTTCCGGGCCAAAAAAACCTTTTTTCTTTTTAAAAAAAAATGTTAAAAAGGGACTGCCCCCTTTGCTATTTCAAAATATTTCTCTGTGGTAAACTGCTAAAAAAAATGTCAGGGGAATTTTAAATTAAAAAAAATTTGCTTTTAAAATTATTATTTTTTTTATTTTTTATTGCATTCCCTTTTTAAAAAGTTAGCCATGCGGGTTCTTTGACAAGCTTCGGGGTGGTGTCGACGGGTTGAGGTTTCCCACTGCACCCCGGGGCTGGTCTTTGAATTTTTTTCTTGCGGGCAGCATCAGCCCCTGGAAAAACCCGGGGTGTTTAGGGTTCTTTTTGGTGGGGTGGGGGGACTTTCGGGTTTTTAACTGCTCTCTAACGGGAGGGAATTACCCACAACAGTGTGGGCACATTTATTTTCTGCCCAATGCTTTAAAAAAATACACCCCACCCTTTTTGGGCGTTCTTCTCTAAAAATTTAATTTTTGTTTGGGGTTTGGGGCCCCCTTTTAATCGGGGTCGAGAATTTTGAGACCTGGGTAAGGCGTTCCCGTGATACCCCAAAGGGTCCCTCCTGATCCCGCTAGAAATTTTTCCTGATGTGTTTATCTTTTTCCCAGCAAAATTCAGCATTTTTCTTAAAACCTTCGGGGGGGGAATCCCTTCAAAAAAACTTCGGGAAAACAATTGTTCCCCTCTCAGGCTGTGGGGATGTGGGGGGGGGGCGGTTGGGGGGTTTGGGGGGTTTGGGGGGGGTTTTGGCAGCCCATTTTTTAAACATCATATTTTGGGTTTTGTTTGTCCCTAAGTAGCGCTGTAAAACCCCCGGTGTAGATTTTTTATTTTTTCTTTACTCTGACGGTACCCTTAAGGGAAAAATCTCCCTAATCTCGCTGTAAAGACGTTCCTTGGTTGGGGTTCAAATTTTTTTTGGGGCCCCCCCAAAGCTAAATCAAACCTGAGGCCTGGGACTAGATATAATTTTTCAGATTTTCCATTACTTGTTAGTAAAAAGACCGTTTTTAGGGGGCCCGTTTGCTTAGGGGGGGACCCAAAAATACCCCCGGGTTTTGCTTGACAAGAAATTTTTTTTTTCAGGGGGGCCCTTTTGTTCCCAAGGTTTTAATCAGAGCACTTTTTTTCCTTAAGACCCCACCTGCTTGGGTTTTAGGGAAGATTCCCCTTTAAAAGTTTTAGAGAAATTTCTAAAAAAGGGCTGTTACCAAATATCTGGGGCCCAACCAAATTTAAAATTTGGCTTTTTTTCTGGCGCAGGGGCCCCCTTAAAAGGTTTTTTTAAAAAGGGGAAAGATTTCCCCGTTTAATGGGGACATGTTGGGGGGGGAGGGGCGCTGTGCCCAAAATAAATAAAAAAAAATTATGGGGGAACCCTTTTTGTTCTTTTTAAATGTTTCCCACAGGGGCCCAGTCAGGGGGAAATTTAGACCCGTTCTCAGTCTGAAAGGGACTCAGGGGTTTTTGGGGGTTTAAAATTTCCCCCAGCAGTTAGCCAGGGGGTTTTTTGGAGCATCTGCAAAAAGCCCCCCCATAAAAAAACGGAACATTTTGGGGGTACATTTGCCTTTGCAAAAGAAAGCAATTTGTAATTTTATCTCGGGGGTTTTTAAAAAGCACCATTTTTTTGCTTTTTAAGCTGAGGGTTTTCTGTTGCTTTTCCCAGGGCCCCGAAAAATTTTGTGTAAAAAAAAATACCTCACATTTCTGTGGTGAAAATTTAATTGGGGAAGAGTTTTTCAACCCCCTTATTATCAGCAGCCCCAATTAAATTCAAATCGTCTATAATTAAAAAAGTTTATTTTATCGGGGGGGTAACAAGACATTTCAGAAAATTTTTCAGGAATCCTTTAAAAACTTAATAAAGGGTTTATTTACAAAATGGGTCTTTATACAGGGGCTCCCAGAACTTTTAACACCATAAAAACATTTCGGGCATTTTTAGGAAAAAAACATAACGCGCATTCTCCAAAAAGGGGTTTTTTTCAAAGAAGGTTTTCCCCCAACCCTGGGTCCCGGAGAATTTGGCCCGAAAAAGGATGGTTCCACAGAGTGCTCCCCTTTTGAAACCATAAGGGGCCCCTTTTAAATCCGTCCCTAATTTACTCTTTTGTATACAAAATTTTTTGGTTTTTCTTAAAGTTTTAGTGTGGTGAGCCATGTCGTTTATCTTTTCACAAAGCCCCGGTGTTCTAAAAACTTTTTACGAGGAGGGTTATCTTTTTTGTCTGAAACTAGGGAAAAAACGAGGTTTGAAAAGTGTCAAAAATTTAAAAATTTTCACTGTTTGCCAATTTTAGTGTGATCCCCTTTTACTTTCCCAAAAGGCACTGCCCCCGACAATGGTAAGGGGTTTCTTGTTTAAAAGGGGCAAAAAAAACCATCAAACACTGGAAGTCCCGCCCCCCCTTTCCGGAATTTTTTCCCGGCCCTTACCCGGAAAACCCTACCCCCCTTAGGAAGGGCCCTACCTTCCGCCCCCCCCCCTTACCCCGGAAAACCGGAAAACCCTTTCCCGGGCCCTTTTACCCGGAAAGGGCGTCCCCATCCGCCGAACCCCGGATGGGGAGGCCCTTTCCCCCCCCCCCCGCACGGGCAGTTTCATTCATAGGGGAAAAGGGGTTTCCCCCCTGTCAAAGGGGGAATTTTAAAAAACCCTCAAACACCAGGAAAAATCCCCCCCTTACCCGGGAAATCCCGCCCCTTACGGGAAACCCTTCCCCCTTACCGGGAAATCCCTACCTTCCGCCCCGCCCCCTTACCCGGAAACCCGGGCCCTTTCCCGGGCCCTTTGATGGAAGTGAAAGTCCTCTTCCCCCTGACCGGAAAGGGGAGCCTTGCCCCCCCCCCCCGAAACGTCACGGGGTTTTTCCCCCCACCCCCCCCCCCCCCAGGATGCCCGGGATGCCTTCCCCTTGGGGCGGGTGCCGTGGGTTTTTGGGGTTGGCCCCGGGCTGTTTTTGCTGGGGTGGGGATGCCTGAGAGGCCTTTTATAAAAAGAGGGGGTTTTGCGGGGGCCCGGGGGCCGCCCCTTTTTTCCGCTTTTTTTGAAAACCGATGGCCCCTGGTCCCCCGCCGTTTTCCCCTTTATGGGGGGAAAAAAAAGATGGTGTCTTCAAGCAAGATCGGGTTTTCCCCAGCTTGCCGAAGGGCCCCCCCGGGGGCTTTACCACCCAAAGCAGAAAAGCGTGGACCTTTCCCCCGAAGCCGAAGGCCCCGGAAATCCCCCCCCAAAAACCCCGGGAACCCCGAAGGTAGAGAGGGAGCGGTTTAAAGAAAAGGCGTCTGCACCCCCCATGCACCACGGGCCTAGGGGGTTTTCCCATGCCCTTGCCCCCCCAAAAAACCCATCACGGAAAGAGCTCTGCGGCCCCCAAAACCCCCCAAGCCCTGCCCTTCCGTGAGGGCCCTGTTTTGGCCC
The DNA here is from genome assembly GCA_037367305.1 of Phrynocephalus vlangalii. Classification (NCBI taxonomy): domain Eukaryota; kingdom Metazoa; phylum Chordata; class Lepidosauria; order Squamata; family Agamidae; genus Phrynocephalus; species Phrynocephalus vlangalii. The sequence goes on from JAWVWN010000030.1 coordinate 12,906, forward strand.
GATCTTGGGGGTGTGATTGTCCTCCTGGGTGTAAGTGCGGATGGCAGAAACCAAAAGAGGGAAAAAGGGGGTGAATGTCAGATTTGGGTTTCCGGGAAACCCGGGCCTTTTTGGGAGCCAAAAAGAGGTTTTTGGACTTTTGCAGATGAGGGTTATGGAGGGGGGGTTCAGCGGGGCCCAGGTGAGTTTTTTCATTAAATTTTTTATTAAAATCTCGTTCGGGGTTGTGGGGGGGGGGGTTTCTTTCAAAATTTTTAAAATAAGAGGGTTTAAAAGCTCTTTTAAAAGGACACTTGCTGGAGAAAAAAATCTTTTTTTTTTCGAGAAATAAAAGCATGTGAAAAAAAAAAAAATTTTTTTTTGGCGTTCAAGTGGTTTCAAATATACTCTGAGATTAAAAAGTTATTCAATAATGTTGTCTTTATGTTTAAAATTAGAAAAAAGCCTTTTTCCCTTCCCATTATTTTTCAAATATTAAACCCATTATTAAAATCTGGTAAAACCTTGAAAATTTTAAAAAGCTCCGCCTTATTCCTTGTGAATTTTAAAACTTTTTTAACCCCATTAAACTGTTTTTCCCTATGGGTTTTGGGCTGCTAAGAGCCCCCTTTACCCCGGGGATTTTTTAAAAAATATTTTATTATACACCGGATTTTGTAGGAAGGGTTTTTGGGGGGTGTGACCCCCCTATTTAGGGGAGGGAAAAAAAAAGGGATCAAATCATTAAGGGGGAAGATGTTTCTCGATGGCTTTTTGATCAAGGGGTGCCCATACACTCCATAAGCCCCCCCCGGAAAAACTTTTTTAAAAAAAACAAGAAATATTGTTTGGAGGCGTTTCAAAAATTGGGAGGCGGGGTTTGGTTTGATATGCAGCAATTTTTTAGGTACAAAAGGGGTACAAATAAATTTAACATGCATTTATATTTTTTCTAAATATGCCCCGGGCTGGCCTCTCAAAGACAAGACGGGGGGAGGGTTTTCCCCAAAACTTTAGCGGCCATTTTTAAACAAAACCCTAAAACTCCCCAGAAACTTTCAAACAGGGTCGAGGTTGGGTTTCCCAAATAAGCCTTTTTTTAAGTGCTGTTAAAGAAAAATGGGAATACCCACTTTTTCACCAAATGAGGTCCCAAAGGTGGTGTTTTGGAAAGGTTTTTAAAAGAACTTTAAAACCAAAAAAGTTGGCGGGGATTTCACAGCCAATAATTTCATAAAAAATATATGGATTTATTACCCAGTCCTAAGAAAACTAAATCACCATGCAAGAAATATTTAAGGTAGGGGCCCGGGAGATGTGACCCCTCAAATCTTTGGCCATCTGGGGAAAAAAATTTTTATGGGGGCCTCTGCTTTAAAAAGAAAAAAGGGGGCCGCCCGTTAGAAAAAGGAAGGGCCCGTAAAGGGGTTTCCCAAAAAAAAAAGGGGGGGGTTCCCATAAGGGGGATGAACAGATTTTTACTAAGAGGTATTTATAGTGGATCAGGTTTCAAAAAAAGCAAAGGGGGACCGTTTTTCCCGTTAACAGATTACCCTTTTGATGCTATTGTGGGGACATTCTTCCGAAAAAAACTACAAAAAGTGAAACCCCCCAGAAAACCCGGGGGTATAGAATTGAAAAGGTTTTGGCCCCAAAAGGCCCTGGCTTTAAGAAAAACTTTATTAGTGAAATGGAAAAGGGTTTGGGCCCGTTAAATTCAAAAAGTTTTGGGGGCTGCCTCTGAAAAAATTTTTGCCCCGTTAGGGAAAAGGTTTGGGAAAAGGGAGATAAAAAGATTTTTTCATCACACTTCCCCGCAATGAAAGCAAGGAAAAATTTCCCAAAATTTCAAATGTAATTTTCAACATGCTACCCCAAACCCCCTTTGGGTCTGAGGGGGTGCAAAGGGAAGTTGGTCTGGCTGAAATTCCGTACCCCCCCAGTGGTACAAATGACTAAAAAATGCCAGGGTTTTTCATTTTTCGGATGCAAAATAAAAGGGGCTTTTATTTTCCCCGAGGTTATTAAAAAGCATTCAATTGGTTTTTTGGGTGAAATGAATGACAATATAAAAGTAGCCCTAGATCCTCCTAAAATACGTTTGGTTTCGAACCCCGTAAAGGGTTTAAAATTAGATTTTATGGGGAAAACAAAACCCAAAATTTTCAGCCAATGTGGGGGTTAGCCCAAAATTGGGGGCCCACCCCCCGATGTTCCTGTCGTTTAAAAAAGAACCCCGCTGGGAGAAAATTTTCGGGGGGGGTCAGCGCATTTACCCGTTTAAAGGTTTTAAAAGAGGAACCCAAAAAGTGGAGCCAGCTTTGTACCCTGTTTCGGGCATAACCCCTCAGAGGTGAAACTTTGAAAAGTTTTCACCATAATTTTCGATAAGCCGCATTATATGTTAATGAGCAAGAGCCACATCAACCCCAATAAGCATTGAAATTTTTGACCCACCGAACCCCCCCCGTGCCCTTCAACGGGGGAAAGTTGGTGAGGTTACCGTTCGACCCCGGGAAAAGGGGTTTTTTTTAGAGCGTGCAAAAGAGAGGTGCATGAGCCCAAAAAAGGTTTTTCGTTAAAGATTATGGAAGTAGATGCCCATAGGGCCTACTACCAAAAACCCAGGGGGGCCCTGGTCTACCCGGTTTCCCTGGAGCTGTAAAAATGTATGGAGCAGGTTGGGGAGCATTTTTCGTGGACTTTTCAGAAGGGTGTTCCTTTTTGAGGAAAGGGGGGTTTTAAAATTTTTAAACCCCATGTTTTAAAACAGCCAAACAAACTTTGCGGAGACGTTAGTGAGTTTATGTTATGAAAAAGGTGGAACCCCAAAAAGGTTTGGGTTATGTACCTAAAAAAAAGGGGGAGGAGGGGGGAACGAAAACCCTCTCACCAACATATTGGAGAAACCCCAGCCCCTAAAAAAAAAAGGGGGGGATCGTGGGGAGAAAAAAAACGAAGTTCCCGGTCGGAAGAGGAGAGGGGGGCCGCCCAAAAAAAAAGATATAAAAACAGGAAATTTATTTAATGAATTTCCCCGATTGAGGCAGATGCCCAATGATTTCACCCAGCCCGGGGGCTTGCCCCCGGAAAGTGTGATTCACCAGTTTCCTTGCAAAACCCGCCCGGGGTGGGAAATTTAATATGTCCCCGCTCTGCCCAAACATTTGGGGGGGCCCGAGGGAGGGGAACCCCTTGTTTTTTGCCCCCCGAACCCGGGGAGGGTTGGAAGGGGGGGACACTTCTCTTGCAAGGTACCTGTGGGTGGGCAAAGATCAAAGGGGGTTTGGGTCCCGCCCATCAATTTGTTTGGGGAGAGCAGGGGGCGGGGGGATATTCGCCAGCATGGGCCAAATTGCTTTGGGAAAACCGGGTTGCCGGTCATTTGCGAGAACCCAAGCAACTGAAGAAGGGAAAGGGGGAGGGGGGTGATTTCCCCGAATGGCTACCTTTCCCCCAGCCGCGTCAGAGGGGTGATTTTTATTGTCAAAATCAGGCCTGGGGGAGCTGGTTTGGGGAGCCCTTTGGGGAAGTCAAAATTTTCCCGTTGTTGAAGCAATATAAGTTTAAGGCCTGTGGGCAGAAGGGCCCCATGGACCGTGGTTAAATGCCCGTATTGAGGTTTAAAATGTGCTAAAAACCTGGGTTCCCAAACCCCGGTAAACGGTCAAGGTTCACTAAACCCTTTCCCGCCTTCCGAGGTAAATTTAGTACCCAGCCCTTTTGGGGGGGATGTGTACCTGAAAATGTAATTTTAAAAATTTTAAACCACCCGAGACGAAATTGGGGGGGTTTTGGGGGGGTAAAAAGGAAC
>JAWVWN010000031.1:0-2500 GCA_037367305.1 Phrynocephalus vlangalii
TTTACAGTTGTATACGTGAAAAGTTGAAAACAAGAATGTATTGAAAGAGATAACATAATAATATAAATTTTAAGATCCTTCTATTCACCTCCTTTCCTCCCTCAGTCCTGTACCGGTTTATGCCAGAGTCTCTGAAGTTCAATTTTCAGATTCTGATATTGGGTAATTTTTTCAAGTTGTTTCTCAGTGACTCTACTATCTCCTGGTATAGCAACATCAATGATCCACACTTTTTTCTTCTCCACAATCACAATATCTGGGGTATTATGCTCCAAAACCCTGTCTGTCTGTATTCGGAAGTCCCAAATTAATTTTGCATGCTCATTTTCAGTCACCTTTTCAGGCTTATGGTCCCACCAGTTCTTTGCTATGGGCAGATGATAGTTCTGACACAAATTCCAGTGGACCATTTGAGCAACTACATTATGACGCTGTTTGTAATCAGTCTGAGCAATTTTCTTGCAACAACTCAATATATGGTCAATAGTTTCATCTGCCTCTTTGCAGAGTCTACATGTGGGGGACTCAGCTGATTGTTCTATTCTAGCCTTAACTGCATTTGATCTGATAGCATCATCATCATCATCATCATCATCATCATCATCATCATCATCATCATCATTATTATTATTATTATTATTATTATTATTATTATTATTATTATTATTATTATTATACCACACCATCTGGCAGCACGGCCACTCTGGGCGGTTTCCATTCATTACATGATTTTGTTTCCTGTAATTGTTTTTCTTCCATATCTTTTTTTAAAAGACGAAATTCTGATAGAAATTTGAAGATGAGTTAATATTTTATTTACCTCCAGAATACAATAAAATCAAGTTGTGTACTGGAACTTGGCATATGTTTTGCATTAAAATATTTAGAGTTCTTTGACGTTACATTGAAGATTATATTGTAAAGTGGTAAAGCCTACTTTAATAGCCTAGAAAGTTGCATTTACTGATTAGAGGGTTTGGAAAAATCTAGCTATGTACAGCACATCCCCATTGGGAAAGTGTTTTGCCTTGTGATTAAAAGATGTTATTTTGTGCATAAATAGACAGATGGAGATTTCAGAGACATTACACCAGGAATCAATTTGGCTTTAGCTGCTATAAAGTCAAAAGAAAAAAGAAATAATGCAAAATGGCGTACAATTATCATTTACACTGTTGTAGATGTATTGGAACCAACAGAACTTCTTTGTTATTGATCACTTAATTGTTCCTTGAGCCTGCTAACAAACATTTAAAATATATTGTAGAAGTTAACCATGAGCCAAGGATTTATGAAGTATACAAAGGAGAGCCAGCAAAGAATCTTGCTTTTCTCATTGTTTTCACTTTGTTTGCTTCTTTTGACTTGCAATACAATTCCCCCACCTACCTCCAGATTGATGATTTGGATTTGGAAGTGGCTTGCCACTAAAATAGATCTGGCATGTCTGGCTTTGGGGAACTGCAAGTAATGATCATTTGTCTGGCAATGTTAAGCATCTACAAGTTGCTTTGACATCAGTAGGTCTTACTGTAAGTAAAGACCTGTGCATGAACATTCCTTTGTTTTCAATGCAATATGAAGAAACATTTCTTGGTTCTGCACATACTGTGCATTGGGCAACCAGTGCTCAACCTCTGCGACCTCATGGATGTTATAATGGTTACAAGAGATGCTTGCATTTTAAAAGGAGGAAAAAAACATAAAAGGCAAATTATATATTACAAACATTCTCACCTGCAATTTTCTAAAGTCCTTGGCCACTGTCATCTTTGAAGCTCCAAGAGCTTTAAATAGTTGTCAACATATAGCAGACTGTAATCTGTTGGAAATAAGTGGAATGATTCCACATTGATCCTTACCAAGCCTGCTCTTGCTGGATTTTGAAGTAATTTTATATATTTCTGTTGTGTCCTTTTCCATCCGCCGGTCTTTTGGGTTTTGTTCCCCTTCTGCAAACTTTCTTTTAAACGGAGTCAAACAGTTTCTTAAGTGGCAGGCAAGTGAGGTAACAACCCACTTGAAAAAAGATTTCTTGTAGAAAATGTGAGCATTTTCAAATTTGCATTGATTTCCATTTTAAACTTTTGTTGCAAAGAGGGATCATTTCCAAATTCACTGCATGCCACTAGAGTCCTTGTCCTACCCTTTGGAGTGAAAACAACAACACAACTGCTTTCTAGTTTAAGTTTTTATTTACAACGAAGGAAAAGAAAACCTACAAAATGGTATTCTGATCAGAAATTCCAAACAGTGCATTTAAATATGGCTATGAGCATTTCTTTTTTAAAAAAAATTAGGACCAGATGTGAACAAACTGATTAATTCCGAAGCTGCAGTTCACAAGCCGTGTACATACTTATTCAAATCTTACAAGAATTAGTAAGCCTACTTGAGAACTACTTGAGATTAAATGGCTTGTGAACTCCTCCTCACAAGAACCTCTTCAATTCAGAGAACTTAGTATGCTGTAGCATCACAAAAAGTGACAGACCCACTC